>JARBWK010000012.1:46274025-46819137 GCA_030556195.1 Anolis apletophallus
TCATTGTGCAAGTGCCAGCCTGATTCTTGGCACAAGAACACGCATTTCAAAGCTAAACACGCATGTAGCATCACTCTCTGACTGTACTTTTTGGACGGAAAGTACCAAACCTGCTCTAGTGTAACCCTGCAAATAGTCGGTCTAATAACTCACGAACTATGGTCTGAGTCAATGGGAGCCTTGAAGCATGGAAGAGTTGGCAAACTGCCAGCTCTTCCATGCTTCAAGGCTCCCCATTGACTCAGACCATAGTTCGTGAGTTATTAGACTCGACTATTTTGCAGGGTTACACAGACTGATGCGAGCGTCGTTTTTGCCCGTTAGATTGTAAGGGCTTTTGTGTCTTTGTTATTATTTATTTATTATTTTATTTATTTTATTTCGGGATTTTACCCCGCTCTTCTCAACCCCCAAGGGGGGACTCAGAGCGGCTTACAGTACGGCACAATTCGATGCCCACATAACAACAATATAAACCCCAAAACACTTCAACAATTAAAATACATTAAAAATACATTAAAATACAACTACATTAGCACCATACACATTCACTCTGGATTAAAACAATGTTCAGTCCATAAAAACATTGGCCATAATCACCCACTTTCATTAAAAACCAATCAAAAATGCTGCCTTGTGCTGGTGTACGAATGCCTGGTCCCACAGCCAGGACTTTACTTTTTTCCTGAAGGCCAGGAGGGATGTGGTGGATCGTACATCAATAGGAAGCGCATTCCACAGGCGGGAGCCACCACCGAGAAGGCCCTATCCTCGTCCCCACCAGCCTCATCTGAGACGTAGGCGGGAGCGAGCAGCAGGCCTCCCGGATGATCTTAGATTACGAGGTGGGACATAGCGGCTGATGCGTTCGGACAAGTAAGCTGGGCCAGAACCGTATAGAGCTTTAAAGGTCAAAACCAGCACTTTGAATTGAGCCCGGAATTGGACAGGCAGCCAGTGGAGCTGACACAACAGGAGGGTGGTATGCTCCCTGTATGTAGCTCCCGTTAGCCCCCGGCCACCGCTGAGACCTGGGGTTCCAGGCTCAGCGATGAATCCAAGATCACTCCCAAGCTGCGAACCTGCGTCTTCAGGGGGAGTGTAACCCCATCCAACACAGGCTGTAACCCTATGCCCTGTTCGGCCTTGCAACTGACCAGGAGGACCTCTGTCTTGTCTGGATTTAGTTTCAATTTGCTAGCCCTCATCCAGTTCGACACAGCGGCCAGGCACCGGTTCAAGGTCTGGACAGCCTCCTTGGTGACAGGTGGGAAGGAGTGACAGATCTGGACGTCATCTGCGTACAGATAACACCTTACTCGAAACTCGAATGATCTCTCCCAGCGGTTTCATGTAGATGTTGAATAACATCGGGGGACAGAACTGAACCCTGAGGGACTCCACAGGACAACGGCTGTGGAGCCGAACAGGTGTCACCCAATGACACCTTCTGGGTACGACCTTCCAGGAAGGATTGGAGCCACTGCAGAGCAGTACCGCCAAGCCCCATGTCTGCAAGGCGACCCAGAAGGATACCGTGGTCAACGGTATCGAAAGCCGCTGAGACATTATTATTGCGACATGTATTCGCTGTACTTTGTGTGAATTGCATGACATTGCACCATTGTGATATTGTTAAGCCATTGAGCACACATGTTATTAATACACTAAAAGTGACTTTTTATGACGCTACGACTGGTGATTGACTTCTCCCTCAGTTCTGTCCCACTATATTCTATGGCAGGGCTGTCCAACTGGTGGCCCGCGGGCCGTATACGGACCCCCAGCCCCTTCCCCACGGCCCCCTACCCTCCTGGAAGATATCTGCGTTTTTTAAGATTTAAAAAAATATTTTTTATTATTTTTTTGAATATTTTTTTGAATATTTCTATTTCTTTTTTTTCGTGGGGGGGGGTGAGGGGCTGGGTGGGGCAGGGAGGAGGGGCAGGCTCCCTTCCTCCTCCTTCCCTCCCTCCATGAGGCTGGGGATGGCCGGCTGCGGCCTTCCCTTTCGCGGCGGCCACAAACCTGAAGAAGCAGGCAGGCAGGCAAGCGGAGGTGAAGGGAAGGGAGGGGGAAGAAGGGGAGGCGGCAAATAAAGTGTGTGTGTGTTCGCCTTCCTCGTGCGCTCCCTCTCCCTGTTGCCTCGGCACTCTTTCCTGTCTTCTTGTTTCTCTCTCTCTCTCTCCCCCTCCCTCCTTCTCTCTTTCTTTCCCCCTTTCATTCCTTCCCCCTTGCACCTCCTGAATGAAAGAGGGAAGGAGAGAGACAGTGCACCAAGCGAGAGGGGGCGTGGCCAGAGCAAAAAAGGGGCGGGGCCGAGTTCGGCGCGAGTGGGGGGGTGCTCATCCATTCCCTTTCCGGCTTCCTCCTCTTCTGAGGATTCCTGCCAAGTTTGGTCCTGATCCATCATTATTTGAGTCCACAGTGCTCTCTGGATGGAGGAGAACTACAACTCCCAAACTAAAGGTTCAGTACTTTCTGTTGCTCTCATGAGAGTTCAGTCTGCCAAGTTTGATTCAACATGGCTGAGGAATGCTTTGATTGTGTTTTCCCCTTATGGCAGAAGGAGATTGGACTGGATGGCCCTTGGAGGTCTCCTGTTCTAGGGACCCATTGTAGTTATTATTATTATTATTATTGTCATCATCATCATCATCAGAGGCTGAATGGCCATCTGTGAGGAATGCTTTGATTGTGTTTTCCCCTTATGGCAGAAGGAGATTGGACTGGATGGCCCTTGGAGGTCTCCTGTTCTAGGGACCCATTGTAGTTATTATTATTATTATTATTATTATTATTGTCATCATCATCATCATCAGAGGCTGAATGGCCATCTGTGAGGAATGCTTTGATTGTGTTTTCGCCTTATGGCAGAAGGAGATTGGAATGGATGGCCCTTGGAGGTCTCCTGTTCTAGGGACCCATTGTTATTATTATTATTATTATCATCATCATCAGAGGCTGAATGGCCATCTGTGAGGAATGCTTTGATTGTGTTTTCCCCTTATGGCAGAAGGAGATTGGACTGGATGGCCCTTGGAGGTCTCCTGTTCTAGGGACCCATTGTAATTATTATTATTATTATTATTATCATCATCATCATCATCATCAGAGGCTGAATGGCCAACTGTGAGGAATGCTTTGATTGTGTTTTCCCCTTATGGCAGAAGGAGATTGGACTGGATGGCCCTTGGAGGTCTCCTGTTCTAGGGACCCATTGTAATTATTATTATTATTATTATTATCATCATCATCAGAGGCTGAATGGCCATCTGTGAGGAATGCTTTGATTGTGTTTTCCTCTTATGGCAGAAGGAGATTGGACTGGATGGCCCTTGGAGGTCTCCTGTTCTAGGGACCCATTGTAATTATTATTATTATTATTATCATCATTTATTTATTTATTTATTGATTTATTTATTTGGACTTTTATGCCGCCAACTCCACAAGGCTTGCAGCGGCTTACAAAAGCCAAGCAGCTACACAAAGAAATACATCATCAGCACAACAACAGGAAAACAGTACAACAATAAGGGGTACAACAGGGAGAAGATGGGAGAAGATGGGAGAAGATGGGAGAAGATGGGGGAGGAGCAAGGGTGGGAGCGGAGAACGACAGGAGAGTGCCCAGCGGATCAAGCGGGCCCTGCTCTCCCATCGAAGGGGGGAAGCAGAAGTGGTCTCAGAGTGATCCCACCAAAATGGTCCAAGCCAGTCAGCCCCCCATTTACCAGAAGTCTGATGGGGGGTGTCCGGTCAGCAGGATTGGTGGCCTTCTTCCGAAGTGGGCCCAAGAGAGAGGGCTTCCGTTTCCTAAAGCCCGGGCCCCAGAAAGTTCTGGCCCGCAGCGGGTTCCAGGACTTGGGCTCGGGCGAGGCAGGTCTCCCTTCTCTCAGGCGAGCAATGGCAAGTGTCCCAGGGCCAGGGGGCCTGCTGTTCTTTGGCCTCCAGCGCCGCCTTTTCCGGCGGCCACCTGGCCTCCATACTGGACGCCCCCCGGGGCTTGCCAATTCCAGAGCTATACTGTCCTGGCTCGAAGGACCTGTCGGCCCCCGGCCATCAGGGGGAGGCGGGAGGGATTTTGGCCTGGTCGCTAGTAAGGGGTGGACCGGCAGCTGGCAAGCTCGGCGCCGAGGTCGCGCCTCTGGGGCTCTTGCTAGAAATCCGGAGATATCCAGCGCCTCTGGAGGGGGCACCAAGGACAACTGCCGCTTCGGCCCGTCAGTCGGGGAGGATGGGGGTTGACCGAGGGGCAGAGCCAAGGACGCCGAGGAGCTCGAAGACGGCGCCATCTTGTTACCCCTGGCCACCGCCTCGCCCAGTGGGCTCCGGGGTGGCCCACGGCCAAGGGCCCCCCAGGGGCTCCACCAGGGCGTTTCCGTTGCGGCGGCCATCTCCCCGGATCTCTCCTCGAGGTGGGGGGGCCCTCCGCCGCAGGCCTGGGACCCACTCCCCACCCTTCCAACGTTTGTCTCCTCCTCTGTCTCCGCATCCGTTTGGCTTGGGTGGTTGTTCGAGGGGCTAAGCCCCTCTCTCTCGCCGCTCGTCTCACACCGTTCACTCTTGCGCTTCTCTGGGTCCGGCCGGCAGGAATCCTGTCGCTGGCGCAGTCGGCTCGATTCGCTCGGGGCTGAGATGTCCCAGGGCCCAGGGGTGAGGTCGGGATGGCAATAGGGCCTCCCATCACCACAGCAGCGACAGCAACAACGGCAACAGCAGGGCTCGAGCTGAGGGGCAACTACGGTCGCCCCCCTCACCCTCTCCGGTTCATCTTCTCCTCGTCCATCTCCACTTAGTCCTGCTGCTCCTCTCTCTGACCTCCCAAGGCCATGGGAGCTGCACAGGGACGGCAGCGCCGGCCCCAGCCTGTCCAGCTCCCCCAACCAGGTAGCCAGCCGTTCGACTAACCGGTCGAGATGGAGAAGGAGGCCGGTAAGGTCGGGCAACACGTCCTGGCTGGTCCCGGGCTGCTCGTTGGCGCCTCCCTGGGTGGAGTTGGGGAGGGTAGGAGTCCTGGTCTCCTCCAGGCCCGGCCACGGGACGGGGGACCAGGTCAGGCACCTCCGGGGGGAGACCGGGGGTCTCCCCGCGGCGTCCTTCAGGCCCGCCAGGGCCCTAAGGACCGAGGCCGGGGCCCAGGCGGCTCCCAAGGCGGACTCCGCGTCTGCTTGCAGGGCTTCTAAGAGGGGGAGGGGGCACTTCGGGGCCTCCAGAAGTGGCCGAAAGTCCCCCTCTGAGTCCAGCAAGTCTAATGCGTCATCCCTCGCACATGGAGCGCCCCCCCTCAGTCTTGGGGGTGCTGTGCGGGAGAGGTTGTCCGGGCCCGGCGGAGCTCGGCGTTCGAACGCCCGCTCGACGCGGCCATCTTGGAATGGAATCTGCAGGCCAATCATCATCAGAGGCTGAATGGCCATCTGTGAGGAATGCTTTGATTGTGTTTTCCCCTTATGGCAGAAGGAGATTGGACTGGATGGCCCTTGGAGGTCTGCTGTTCTAGGGACCCATTGTAATTATTATTATTATTATTATTATTATCATCATCATCATCATCAGAGGCTGAATGGCCATCTGTGAGGAATGCTTTGATTGTGTTTTCCCCTTATAGCAGAAGGAGATTGGACTGGATGGCCCTTGGAGGTCTCCTGTTCTAGGGACCCATTGTAATTATTATTATTATTATTATTATTATCATCATCAGAGGCTGAATGGCCATCTGTGAGGAATGCTTTGATTGTGTTTTCCCCTTATAGCAGAAGGAGATTGGACTGGATGGCCCTGGATGGCCCTTGGAGGTCTCCTACTCCAGGAACCTATTGTTGTTGTTGTTATTATTATTATTAGCAGAGGCAGAATGAATATTATGCCTTATCATTCAGGGTTATAGGCCTCTGTGGAAGGGCCTTGGCTTCTTATTTGACTTCCTTTCCACACATCTGAATAAAATCCCATGTTATTTGCTTTAAACCAGATTATATGAGTGTGGACTCCGATAATCCAGTTCAAAGCAGGTATTCTGGGTCATATGGCTGTGTGGAAGGGCCCCGAGTCCACACTGCAATATAATCCAGTTCAAAGCAGGTATTCTGGGTTATATAGCTGTGTGGAAGGGCCCTGAGTCCACACTGCAATATAATCCAGTTCAAAGCAGGTTTTGAGGGTTATATGGCTGTGTGGAAGGGCCCTGAGACCACACTGCAATATAATCCAGTTCAAAGCAGGTTTTGTGGGGTTTCCTGCCTGGGTATTCTGGGTTATATGGCTGTGTGGAAGGGCCCTGAGTCCACACTGCAATATAAACCAGTTCAAAGCAGGGACTGGGACTTGAGACTGGGATTTTGGTGTTCATGTCTACCTCCAAGTCAAAGCCCCGGTGTTGTCCACAGACACCTCCAAGGCGGGGAGGGGGCAGAGCTGGGGAGGGGGCGGAGCTGGGGTGGGGCGGGGGTGGAGCCAGGGAGGGGGCAGAGCCGGGGGCGGAGGCAGACCCTTCAGCTCCCCAGGTCATCAGTAACCGGAATTCCGGCCACAGGTCCGGTAGAAGTTGGACAGCCCTGTTCTATGGTATAGCTTTGTGTGTTACATTGTTGCTCAAGTGACATATTGTGTTTGAGTATTGATTAGTATGTACTCATATCATGCACTTTAACCGCATTGAACTGCATTATATGAGTCTACAACAGGCATGGGTATGCCTAGGCCCGGGAGCTGGAAGCGGCCCCTTGGGCTTGTTTCTCAGGCCCTCCTCTCTCTCACCATCTTATCCTTCCTTCCTTCTTTCTCTTTCCTTCCTCTTCCAGCCTTTCCTTCCTTTCTTACCTTCCTCTTTCTCCTTCCATCCTTTTTTTCTTTTCTGACTTTCTGCTGCTCTAGAAACCAGGGCACAAGGGAGCAATGGATTCAAATGGCAGGGAGAGAGATTCGACTGAAAGGATTAGGAAGAACTTCCTGGGGAGTAGCATATGCGGCCTCAGATTGTGATAAAGTCTCCTTCTCTGCAGACTTTTCCGCAGAGGCTGTCAATTGGGAGTGCTTTGATTCTGTTTTCCTTCAAGGCAGTGGGTTGGACTGGATGGCCTTGGAGGTCTCTTCCAGCTCTAGGATTTTAGGATTATATATCATGAGTAGGCAATATAAGGTCTAATGGATACACTTTTTTCTCTCCTGTCCACCATCTCATCCTGACCAAGGTCAACCATTTTGGAATCCAAATATTTCCCATCTTTCCTTCACTTTCTGCCTTCAAAAGAGAAGAGGAAGGGGAGGAAAAGGAGATCTCCTTTCTACAGCTGCCTCTCAGCTTTCTCTCCATCCCCATCTCAAATGGACCCCCTTCCTTCCCATACACCCCTTTTTGTGTAAAGGCTAAGCCTCCAAGGGGAGAGGTGTGCATATGGGAGTGTTGCCAAAGAAAAAGAAGGAGAATAAAAGTGAGAGGTGGATGTGACAGGAGGGAAAGCTCTCTTCCTCTGTGTGTAGCGAGTCCTGCTGGCAGGGAAGGGACTTGGGGAGAACCCTCTTCTTCCCAGCCCACCCATTCCACTCGGGGACACCAAGTTAGAAAGTTTGCCCGTGCCTAGTCAACAATGACCATATAATGGAGTTTCAAACTAACTGTATAATGCAGTGTGGATGGGGTCCTAGAAAGATGTTCTCTTAGGTAAAAAAACTAAACCACAGCATTTTAAAAAAATTGCAGCCTTTTTACTATTATTCTGTACTCCTAAGCCCAGTGAATGTAGATCAGGGGTGCTCAGAATGGTGATCGGGATCACCAGGGTGATCTTTGGGCCTCATCCTGGTGATCTTCAGGCCCCTGACCAGGTTTTTTGCTGTTGGTCCTCTTCACGCGCCCCTGCATGCTGCAAAGAAGTCCTCCGTCGTTGCTCCTCCCCGCTCCCTGCTTGCGCGCCGCCTCCAAAAGCTCCAGAGTCCAAGAGGCAGAATGGGGCCCCTCTTTTGGATTCCTCCTCCTCCCTCCGTCCTTCTCCAGCCACTCAGAGTCGTAGGAGACCAAAGGGGGCGGGCCCAGATGACGCGATGCATGGCTGGCCCTGCGCGCATGCGCAGAAGCGCCCATTCTGCCTCTCGGACTTCTCGTGAGCTCTTGGAGGCGGCACGCATGCTGGCGGCGTGGAAATAGGAGCAACGACGGAGGAGGAGAAGAAGGACGCTTTGGGGTCATTTCCTTACCGCATCTCAAAGGTCGGTCTTTCTACTTTGGGGTGGGCGCTTGATTGTTCTGTGGCATGTCTCTTTGTTTATTTTTAATGTTTAAAAATGACCTTTTAGCTCCAAAGCCTCTCTGCTTGCTTTGTTCCTTGAGAAATATATGTTGGGGAATATGGAAATGTGGGAGAAATGGGGTGGTTGGATGTATGTTTGCATGTCCCTTTGTTTACCTTGCTGAGTATTAAATGGCCTTGCAGTTCAAAAGCCTCTCTTCTTACTTTCTGGCTGATAATATGTGTGGTAATATGTCAGTGTGGGAGAAATGGGGTGGTTGGATGTATTTTTATGCTCTGTTTTATATTGTTGTTATTAAATTGAAATGTTGATGTTTTATAACTTCATTTTATGTAAACTGGCCTGAGCCTGCTGGAAGGAGCGGCACATAAAAATGAATAATAAATATAAATAAATAAATAAATAAGAAAATAGTTATACGTTTTACATTTCTGGGTAGGTGATCTTTGGGACTTGGTTTTCTAATCAGTAGCTCCCATGCTGAAAAAGTGTGAGCACCCCTGATGTAGATGATTGACTGTATTGATCTGTGTTGAGATATGTTTCTGTTGTTGCAAAAAGGAGCAGAATCATTCCAAACCAGCTGGTTCAATTTAGAATTCGTTAGGGCTCTATAAGTTTCAACTGGAATTAATGATTTCACTTTCTCTGACAAAGATTTCTATCTAGTAAATAGCAGAAGTTGTTCCAGTAAACGTAGGAATATCATCTAGTCTGTTTATTATGATTTAAATCTCCATGCTTATAGTTCTCTTTATTGGAAGTTGGTCTTTGAATGTCTTGAAAGGGCATCTGTTTCATTGTGAACTTTATTCCAACACAGCAGGTCATTTAGCATTTAGCTGCGATGTTTCCAAAGAAGAAAACATCCAAAACACATTTAAAGAAATCGAGAAGAGCTTAGGACACATAAGCTATCTGGTTAATGCTGCAGGTATTAACAGGTCAGTTTGTATTTAAATTGTGATCAAAAGTCCATGTTTCTGATAACATCTAACATGAATAAATATACAAAGAAAAGCAGAAACTTGTACTGTGTATTTGTTTTAGTAGTAAAAGTAAAGGTTTTCCCCTGACATTAAGTCCAGTGGTATCCAACTCTGGGGGTTGGTGCTCATCTCCATTTCTTAAGCTGAAGAGCCAGCGTTGTCTGTAAACACCTCCAAGGTCATGTGACCAGCATGACAGCATGGAGCTCTGTTTTAATCTATATATACTGTATATTTTTTCAACGGTCATGTAATGTCAGGTATAGACAACCAAACTATACATCGCAGAACCACCAAACTCGGCAACAGAATTAACCATACAATGAGGTACATCCAGCGCCAAAAAACCCGGCCCTAGGTACCTCGCAACACCCCAAAAAACCAGCCCCCCAAAACTGGCAACGGAACTCCCACCCCGGCCTCTCCGCTGCCAGCGCGAACGTTTAGAACGTTCGCGCATGGCAGCCAGAGCGCCTCCTCCGCCTCCTCCTTCGATCAGGAACAGCATTGGCGGCGGGGAGGGAGGCCCCCCCCTCCTAAAGCGACATGCCGGGCAGTCTCAGAACTGGCGAATACCTGCTTCTGAGGCCGCCCGGCATGAGGCTTTAGGAGGGAGAGAGGAGCCAATGGGATGCCTCCTCCGCCCCCTCCTTCCGCCTCCCCCGCTGCCGCGGAGATCGGCAACAACGGCGGGGGAGGAGGCGGAAGGAGGAGGAGCTGAGGAGGAGCAAGGGCGCCGGCTCCCGTCCTCCTCCTCAGCCCCTCCTCTTCTCTTCCGCCGACCCGCCGCCGCTACGCGGCGGAGATCGGCAACAACGGCGGGGTGGGGGGGGCAGAAAGAGGAGGGGCTGAGGAGGAGCAAGGGCGCCGGCTCCCGTCCTCAGCTCCTCTTCCGCCGCTCCCCCCCCGCTGTTGTTGCCAATCTCGGCGGCAGCGGGGCGGCGGCGGAGGAGGCATCCGCCCGGGTGAGAGAGGCTTCCCCCCCCCCCCAGGCGGAAGGGCTCTCCCCGCTGTGCGCCTTCGTGGCCTGGGTGGGAGAGGCCGCGGCACAGCTCTGCCGAGGAGAGCCCTTCCGCCTCGAGGGGGAAACAGCCTCTCTCACCCGGGCCACGAAGGCGCACACGGCTGCCCCAGCCTACCATCGGTGAGTAAGGGGCCAGGGATGGGAAGGGGGGAAGAACAAAGGAAGGAAGGAAGGAAGGAAGGAAGGAAGGAAGGAAGGAAGGAGGAAAGGGAAGAAAAGGAATGCAAGCAGGAAGGGGGGGAAGTAAGAGAGGAAGAAGGAGATAAGAAAAGGAGGAAAGAAAGGAATGCAAGCGGGAAGGGGGGGGAAACTAAGAGACGAGGAAGAGACAGAAAGAAAGAGAGAGAGAAAGAGACACAGAGAAAAAAAAAAGAGAGAGAGAATACACACACATACATACAGACATGTACAACATGAATGGAGGGGAGAAAAGATAGGAGGAAGGATGGATGGGAGGAAGGAAGGAGGGGAGAAGAAAGGAACACATACGCACATATACACGTGCACAGAAATATACACACACACACACACACATATACACGCATATACATATACAACCACACATATACATAAGTACACGCATACACATATACACATATACATAAGAACACACACATATGCACACTCACACACAGATGTACACATAGGCACAAATCCATATATATAGATACATAAACACAACACATATATACAGACTGGGCCACAGGAAATATAAAAAGCCACAGCAAAGCGTGGCCGGGTCAGCTAGTAGGACTATAAAATCTGAGGCCTTAAATAGACCTAAAATTGAAATATCTGCAAATGAATTGGATCCTTCTTTGGCTTAAGCCAGTTGGCTTGGTCTTGCTGTGCCCTGAGAGAATCCTGTAATTTGTTTCAGTTTGTCTTAGCTGATTTGAGACTTGAAATGAGTTTTTGGAAGGTCTTTATCTGCCTCTGTTATAAATGATGTGTTTAAACAATAGCAAAATCAGTATTGTGTAAGCTTCAAGGGTCTTAAATTTTACTGACAGTATGCTTATAGTGAGTGAGACAACTGTGTTTGTCTATGCTTGCATATATAGGATAAATAAGTGTTAGGAGTCAGTTCAATGCAAAATAATGTATTGAGTCATACACACACGATGTGAACTTCAGCATGATAACAAATAAAATAAGTAGTAATATGTATCTTGCATGGAAGGCTCTACATACAACACATAAGATTTGAAGCACCGGTGTACCAATATGCCCCCCCGAGATATACACAAAGAAAATCCGTCTTGATTCAGAGGGAAAGCGCTACGAATTCCACAATGCGCCATAGTTCAGAGCGTTGGAACACTTCCTAATATAAACAAATAAAAAAAAAGCCCCCCGAGTGACTTCGCCTGTGAGGCATGCGCACTTGCGCTCCAGCGCTAAATAAACAATAACAAATACTGTAAGCGGGGTTGGTGGATCCCCCGTTTGATGTCCTCGCTCGGGAGTTGGAGACTGGATGCTCCAGGTGGCTGTGGGGCTTGGCGTGGTGGCGGTAAAGATCCCGGATGGGTTGTAGAGTTGTCCCAGTGATACAATGTAATTCCTCAACGGTAAATAGCTCAGTCAACGGGTTGACGTGTATGGATCCTCCCTGTTTCGGGTTCTTCTTCAGGACGGCAGTGGAAGAAAAGGTTTCACAATTTTAGTAGAATAATGTCCCCAAATGGGTGAAGCCGCTACACAAAATTGATTTTCTAGGTTTAATCATTAGCCAATTATAATAAATTGTTAATAAGCCAGTTGGCATGCCTTTGATATTTTTCGGTCTGTTGCTAGCAACTTTGATTAAGCATAGTGTCCATTGTGTTTCTTTAGTCAAATGAATACTATATCTCCTTAACTTAGCATTTATCTCTCTCTTCCGTCTTTCCTTTTTAAATAAGGGATAGCTTGTTGTTACGAACCAAGGCTGAAGATATGGTATTCCAGCTTCATACCAATCTTTTGGGAACAATGCTTACATGCAAAGCTGCAGTGAAGAATATGATTCAACAGGAGGGTGGTGCTATTGTTAACATAGGTATGTTTGCCTTTGTTATATTTTGCTAATTCTCTCTAGAAGCAATGTAAACTGCATTGAAATTATCTTGCATAAATGTGAATGGTGAAAAATTATCAAGGTGAAGCCCGATACCATTTTTGTAAATGAAAAATTCTATTAGAAATACTTATTACCTCCTTGGACTTTTTTGAAAGTGCTAGCAGGAAGCATATGAAAAACAGTTGCTGCTTGCACACACAGTTTGTTGGATTCAAAGGAGTATCTCAGGTAAATTAATTTGGAGTTACTTACAGTGGGGAAAAAGTATTTAGTCAGATACCAATTGTACAAGTTATCCCACTTAAAAAGATGAGAGAAGCCTGTAATTGAGAGGCAACATGAGAAAACACATCCAGAAAATCACACTCTGATTTTTAACGAATTTATTTGGAGGTTATGGTGGAAAATAAGTATTTGGTCCATAACAAAAGTTCATCTCAATACTTTGTTATGTATCCTTTATTGGCAATGACAGAGGTCAAACGTTTTCTGTAAGTCCTCACAAGGTTGGCGCACACTGTTGCTGGTATGTTGGCCCATTCCTCCATGCATATCTCCTCAAGAGCAGTGATGTTTTGTGGCTGTCGCTGAGCAACATGGACTTTCAACTCCCTCCAAAGGTTTTCTACAGGGTTGAGATCTGGAGAATGGCTAGGTCACTCCAGGACCTTGAAATGCTTCTTACGAAGCCATTCCTTTGTTGCCCTGGTGGTGTGCTTGGGATCATTGTCATGCTGAAAGACTCAGCCACGTTTCATCTTCGGTGCCCTTGCTGATGGAAGGAGGTTTGCACCAAAAATCTCACAAAACATGGCCCCATTCATTCTTTCATGTATATGGATCAGTTGCCCTGGTCCCTTCGCAGAGAATCAGCCCCAAAGCATGATGTTGCCACCCCCATGCCTCACAGTAAGTATGATGTTCTTTGGATGCAACACAACATTTTTCTCCTTTCCCTTCCTCTCCTTCCTCTCCTTCCTCTCCTTCCTCTCCTTCCTCTCCTTCCTTCCTTCCTTCCTTCCTTCCTTCCTTCCTTCCTTCCTTCCTTCCTTCCTTCCTTCCTTTTTCTTTGTTCTTCTCCCTCCCTCTCTTCCTCTTTTCTTTATTTTTCTTTTTCCTTTTCTCCCTCCTCTCTCCCCTTCCCGTTTCTCCCTCTCTCTGCTTTCTCCCTTTTCCAGTTCTGATAGGGCCTTCTTCACAATGTCTCCATGACAACATGGCTCTCTTTGTTGCCCTTCCCTCCCTCCCTTCTTCTCAAACATGTGCTCTTTCTCTCCCATTAACGTCACAGCGGGACACTTCACCTAGCTACTGTCAATCCTTCACTTAGCAACAGCCCATCCAGTGACATCACAGAGGGTCACTTCACTTAGCAACACTCTTTGTGGTACAAATAGACAAACATGCATATATGATTTGACTTTTATTATATGTATATAGAGCTAAATAAAGCTTTTTTCTGTTGGTGGTACATCTTACAATTGATGTGCATCTTACAATTGATGGCATCTTAGAATCGAAGGAATATGGTATATGTTATTTTAACATCTTTTGGTTAAAAATTCAGTATTTTTAAAAAGTAAATACTGGTTTCGCTTCTCTTCTCTCTGCTTTTTTTTTTTAAAAGGAAGCATTGTTGGACTGAAGGGCAACTCAGGTCAGAGTGTATATAGTGCCAGCAAAGCGGGATTAGTTGGATTTTCACGCTCTCTTGCCAAAGAAGTAGCAAGAAAGAACATTCGAGTTAACATGGT
Organism: Anolis apletophallus; assembly: GCA_030556195.1. Lineage (NCBI taxonomy): Eukaryota > Metazoa > Chordata > Lepidosauria > Squamata > Anolidae > Anolis > Anolis apletophallus. The sequence continues at coordinate 46,288,105 of JARBWK010000012.1, forward strand.
TGCCCCAGGTTAGTTTTTCGTTCAGTTACTTATTCAACAGAATGTCACAGGGGAGTTAGTGCATTAATAATATTGTAGTGACAAAATGTGTATACTCCCAGCTTTTATATATTGAATGTATGAAAACATGGGGATTTCTTCATGCTCTCAGATCTTAGTCGTTCTGCAATTGTTTCAGTTCATGGACAAAGGGAAAAACTCTAATTTTTTTTACAGTTATCAAGAATACATACTCTCAAGTTTCCCCAGTAAGAATTTGCCTAGATGTGGAAGTCTCCCTTCATTTTGATGACAAAATTATAACATCACCCTGCTGTTCCTCCACCATCTAGTCTTGAACAGTCTATGGCCATTGATTGGATTTTTGTTCTCTTTCTCTCTCCTCCTTGCATTTTCAGTGTGTCTACTCTCATTTGCTAGACCTGTTAATGCCAAATAGATAAGCAAGATGAAATGTTTTCGGTAAAAGAAAAATTGAGTTCTTCCAACTACTGCCTTCTATGATCAATTTCATTTTTCATTGTAGTCAATAAAGTGCGTGTGGCAACAGGACTGTAAAACAGAAATGGAAAAAATTGAAAGCCAACTTCAGAACGGTCACCCAGTTTCTGATAGAGCAGACTTGTTGAATTAATAGGATTTTATGTGGTTCGGTCTACTCAGATTGGGATTAATTTATAAAATTTTGGTCTCTTTCAACTGTAGCTCTTAAAAGAGCCAGGTGGTGATGTTAAAATCTTACCGATGTAGGGGACATTTGTAGTTTCCAGATAGTTTAACTATTTTTAAAAATGAAAACCATAGTAATGAGAATCATTCTTTTTCTGGTGTTTGCTGTTTAATTGATATTTGAAACGTTGAATCGAAGAATATAGGAGAAATCCTAAACGACCCAACATCTGATATCCCAAATAGATTTTTTTCCTTAAAGTAACAGTAGAATTCAACAACTGGTTTTAGCTTCTTTTAGAATTAATATATACATTGTATACTTTGTGATACCTAATTTTAGAAATTTAGGCTGTATAAGACACCGAGCTTTTCTGTGTTTGAAGAATGCAGTTGTGTTGACTGACATCTTTAGCTTTCTGATAACGGAATTCCATGCCAAGTGGTCTAAAAAATTTTAAGTTCCCACCATCAGCTTCTCCAGTTTTGTTCAAATTTTAGCTGTGGCACCAGTCAGGTGTTAAACTACGTACCCCAAAAGTTGAGATCTCTAACTGCAATAGTTGCTGATCAGACCCCTTTATCTGAAGACTAGTCAGTCAGTGTGCGCACGGCATTTAACAAAATGCTATTTTGGGGGTCTAATAAAATAGAAACTTTCAGCCTGATGACGTGGACAAGATTCTTGGAGCGGTGAGAGCGACCACCTGTGCTCTGGATCCTTGCCCTTCCTTGTTTTTCAAATTTGCCAGTGGGGGGTTGGCCAAGGGGTTTACAAAGATAATAAATGCCTCTATGGAACAGAGACATATTCTACCCAGCCTCAAAAATGCTGTTGTGAGACCTATAGTTAAGAAGGCGTCCCTAGATTCCTCGACATTAAACAACTACCGGCCAATTTCTAACCTCCCCTTCCTGGGCAAGGTTCTAGAGTGGGTGGTGGCCTCCCAATTCCAGGGATTCTTGGATGACACCGATTATTTTGATCCATCCCAGTCTGATTTCAGGCCTGGCCAGGTACAGAGACGGCTTTGGTCACCTTGGTAGATGACCTCCGAAGGGAACTTGACAGGGGGAGTGTGTGTCTGTTGGTTTTCCTGGTAATCTCAGTAGCTTTCAATACCATCTACCATGGTATCCTTCTGGGGTGGCTCTCCGGAATGGGTCTTGGGGGCATTGCTTTGCAGTGGTTCCTTCCTGGAGGGTCACTCCCAGTTTGTGAAGCTGGGGGACACCTGTTTGGATCCTTGGCCTTTGGCCAGGGTGGTCCACGCCTTAGTTACATCTAGATTGGACTACTGCAATGCGCTCTACATGGGGCTGCCCATGAAGACGGACCAGAAATTTCAACTGGTACAACGGGCAGTAGCCAGGCTCCTAACTGGAGCAAACTATATAGGAAGCATTCAATGCCCTTATTAAAGCAGCTTCACAGGCTCCTGCTGTGTTCACTCTGTATGTTTTTGTGTGTGTTATTTTGCCTATGTGGAAACGGCCCTGAGTCCCCTAGGGGAGATAGAGCGGTATATAAATAAAGTTTTTATTATTATTTTATTAAACTAAATGTATAAGAATGGCTAGTAAATTGAAATCCTGTACAATTTTTCTACTGATTCCAATGAAATTAATGTTAACATTATGGATGCAAAATCCAGTCAAATAACTTGATGTGTTGTGACTTATCATGATAAATTTTGACCAATATCCAGACTAACAATTTCCATGCAAATGAAGATACAGTTTTGAAATTTTGACCAAGCATTATGCTTGTGCTGGACATAATATATGATAGTGGGAAGGTTTAGAGCACTTGACATTGAATGACCCAATGTTATTTTGGTAATATGTGCCTAGTTTTTCCTAAATGAACAAGATTCTGTAGATACTGTGTGAATGTGCTCCTTTGAGGGACATAGACATATTATCTATGAGGAGAATGTATATAAAACAGTGATCTCTTGTATAATTGTTATGTATGCATTTTATGGATAAAACCCATCCAGAAGAAGTAGGTTCCAGTTAGCTTGCTTTGGCAAGCGTTGTACTTCATGTTTTTCTAAAGCAGAAATGTGTAATCATTTCATGACCGAACTGATGAAATAATAGTGGCTTATCAAAAAACAAACAACCATAATCGTTTTATGTATGTACAGGTCACACAGAGAGTAATGCGAGTTCTTGGGTAAACTCTGCTGTTTATTTTGAAATATTGAATTGTAACTTTTTTCCAACTAGCTACTCCAGGATTTTTTGTTTGAGCATTAATACTTTTTGACATCTCATCAGGCCTCTAGCAGCATACAGAATGGCACTAACAAAAAATCCTGGATAAGAGAATTTAGCCTCAGCCTCCTTACCCAAGGCATACATTCATTAGTCGTGTAGCGTCTCTGTTCCTTTTCCCCCCAGTTCACATGTCTCTTGCTTTTACTGTGGTAAACCCTCAATCCTGCAATGGACTTACTTCTTAGCAGGCATGGGAAGAGTTGTGCAGAAAGGCTATAATTGTAGGAGATACTTTCTATCTAATTTCATAGTACAGGGCTCCTTTTATGGAAAAAATATAATAAAATGCTTCAGTTAATGGATATGGATAAATTAACATTGTTAACAAACAGGGAGACCTATTAACCCAATTGACTGGCAGCTATTTAAAGACTATATGAATACAGAGTCAAAGAAGAGAATTAATAAAATCTAACATGAGACAGTAAGAAAAAACTGATCGAGAACGAAGAAAAAGGGAAATGCAGTGCAACAAATATAAGAGACTAAAGAAGAAGATTGGAAGACAAGATACTCCCCTCCCCCATATATATATATATATATATATATATATATATATATATTCATTTTCTTTCCCTTGTCCTTCCCCCCCTTTTACCTACTCCATGCACCTACCCCATCCTTCTATATCCAGATCCCGGTTTACCCCAACACTGCTCTCTTTCCCCATTATCTTTCCTATCTTTTATTTAAATATTTTAACCTTATTCACACTGAGAAAACCTTTAATGAAGTTTTAAAAAAATACTTTGAAGTGACCACAGCTGAAAGTTAAGACTCAGATGGTCTCTATTTACACAAGGATTTAACTGTTCTATGATTCATAAACCTCTCTGCACTCTTTTAGGCTTTATTCATACAGATATGACGGCACATTTAAAAGAAGAAGAACTGAAGAAAGCTATTCCTCTCGGAAGATTTGGGGAGCCCCATGAAGTTGCCAAAGCGGTTGCATTTCTTCTGGAAACTCCATATGTAACAGGTCATGTTCTTGTTGTAGATGGAGGTTTGCAACTTTTGATTTAAAAGCCATTATACCCATAATCTTGAATTATGGAGGGGAAAGCAATTGAAAATACACTAGGATGATACCTCTTTTGCCATGATATGAAATCAAACTGCAGTTTCTGGATACATTTGTAGACAACTTTAAAATTATGTGTTTACATTACAGTGTGGATTTTGATAAATTGATTCTGATATAACAACTAATAAAAATGCAAGTTTAGGATTCCATTTATGTTCTGGGTGCATGTTTAAATGTCTAGAGAATTAATACAAACAATAACATTAAAATTGGTGGAGGTTGCCACAAATTGGAAATGGCTTGAGGTCATAGGGCATGTGATTCCTGTGGGGTTGATATGTAGCTTTTGGATATTGTTGACCTTCCTTTCTGTTTGACTCTATCTGGATTCCGGCCAGCACCTGGCTCTGAGGAAGCCACCCCTCCCTGTTCATATTCCATGTTTTTAAACTGTTGTACATTCCATATCTATGTATAGCATGTGATTCTTTGACAGCCTGTTTGCACCGAGGAAGATCCATATCTATGTCTCTTTGACAGCCATTGAGCTTTTCACAAGGAAATTTAGGGTAGTGACTGGAGTAGCCAAGTACTGAAGAATATTTTCCCCACTCAATAATCCATGATGCTGCGAACAGACATGAAAATTATGGGAGTTCAATCACAGGTGTTCTCTCCAATTTAAAGCAATGAAGAATGTGGAAGAAGGAAAAATTGCTTCACTTTCAGGTCTGACTTAGAAAGTCTTCATAGCTTTTTTGCAGCACAGCTAGGGGTATTATGTCTATTGTCTATTTTTAAAAACATGACTGGAATTCAGTGCAGTATTTGTAACTTAAGAATTATGGATCTGTAAATAATTGTGTTCATGAAGGCAGTGTACAATTGGCCTCCCACATTTGTGTAACTTTTGCATCTTTTATTTGCCAATTTAATTAGTATGTTTTCCCTAGTGTGACTTAATGATCAGCCTTTACTAAAAGTTGATCATAGTGTTGTGCTGGAGAAACTAGAGATACCTAGAGAGAACACACTTCCAGACTTTGATAGATCCTCCAGTGCAATTCTGTAGTTAGAAGTTGACTCTAGAATCATTCTGGAGGACCTAGAGGTTCATAGAGAGGTGTTCTGTCAGGTTAAAAAAATAAAGTTTTTAGAATGTATGATTTTTCCATTTTCATGGGGATCCTGGACCTATAACTGGTGCAGAAGTGGATGGTGTATTGTATTGATGATTGTGGCACTCTTGCCATGAATATAAAAACTCCTCCAATAGTATCTTAATGGCCATCAGCTGCTGCAAGCGACGGTGCAGCACACTGCCATCTCCATACTGCTACTGCCAGCAATCCTGGGGAGAGGAAAAATTGCAACAGTTTCTGCTTCTGATCATTGCACAGGAAATCACTGGCAGGAGAGGGATGGAAATGTCAGTCTGCCATTCTTCTGTCCAGGTCAACAGAAGAACAGACCTCCATCAATGCAGTGACTTATGGCTAGGGATAGGGTTGTTGTGGTGGTGGGGTCGGGCCAGGAGATGCTATTCAGGTAGCAAAACTAGCATCTCAGGTAGTGTCTTGTGTCATCTGATTGTTGCATTAGCTTTCATGAAGATCTTTGTTCACCAAGTGTGATGTAATAAATCTAATTTTAAAGTGTCCCAAGACTTTTTTTCTCCTTCTTGCTGAAAAGACTAACATGACTTGGAAAGATGTTTATTTATAGTTCACTCTGTGAGTAAACTATGACCTTTTTCATTGTTTGTGTGGTGGGTGTTCCATGCAGAGAGACAAAGTAAAGTGATGATAAAGTGCTTAGGAATCTTGACAAGTCAATAACCCACTACGGAGGAGTCGAGCACATGGCGTGAGTATTTATTTTGGTTCTCCTGTTAAGTGGTTTCTAACAAAAGATAGACCGAGCTTCATAGTTTTGAGTTTCTTCAATCAAAATATATATTTTTCATTTCAAGTTCTCAGAAGAATGATACATTGTTATTCTGAGTGGCATTTCCTTATTTTCTCTAATTGTAGTGAATGAAAATTTGTGATGATGGAGCAGATGCTTTTGTTAGCAAACTCCTTCTGTACATGGAAGGTGGATGCTAGATCCAGCCTAATATCGATCTAATCTTAGATGTCTTGTGTCTCCTAATGTAGGCAGTGTTTTATTTGCACCATCTTGCGAAGGAGACTCTTTGATAGTGTGATAGTCACCATAATATGGAAATAACTTAAAGGCACAGAACATCATGAACAATCCTTTTATTGCAAGTAAAGGCTAACCTTTTATGTTAGCGGTTGAACATTTTTTTGGCATTGTGTATGGTAGAGATGGCATGGGCAGGAGGACACCAGTCCCAAGCTCCTTGTCCCTGAAATACCTGGCTTTCAAGGAAAGGTGTATGTGGGATGGCGGTGGCAGATTGGATAATTGTGTGTGCCATGGGGCAAGTGATTATCCAAGCCACCCCTCACATACTGCCTGAACTCTATTGATCCTTTAAGAAGTTAGGCATACAGGTTACAGGTGGAGTGGATCTAGCAGGGTCTACCTCCCATTGCATTGCAGCCATCATTTTCTTCTTGCTATTTTGTCTTTGTTATTGCTGCTGCTTTTGCTTCCAGCGTTAACATAGCTGCTGGCCAACTCCGTCAGGTCCAATACAGCATCTGAGTGCAGTCATTCAGCATTTCACTATAGCAAGTCAAAAGTACATGAAGGTTAAACCTATTTTTGTTTGCAAGGTGAGGCATCCTATTAGGTTTAGTGGTGGAAAATGATTGCTCGCAAAATTGCTACTGTCAATTTAAGCCTGCAATTGGCAAAAATAATTATAGAGGGGGAAAATGCAAATTGTAGTCAGATCTACATCTGATCATTCCCTAGGTGTTTAAAGAATACTTGCAAAGCTAGCTTTAACATATAGTAGGTAGTGACAAATGTAACAAGTGCAACTGTGCCTTATGTGCACATATATCTCTCTTTGTATAGGGCATAACAGACTGTGCCATGCTGAAGTTTTCCCATGTTAAACCTATAGAAGGTCCACAGCTGCTTCAGCTTATAGTAGAGAGGAGATAGATGGGAAAGGCAATACAAATGATGGAGATGAGACTGTTCTCGGCTCTGAACAGAAGGATAAGGAGAGTGGACTTCATCTGTGAGCACACTCTCATGTTTTCTTCTCAACTCCTCAGCCACAACTTCATCATCTGAATTGGCTCTTCATCCCCTTTCCATGCCAGACAGAATCCCTTTCAGGGGCTTGGCAGCTTTTGTAGTGCAAGAAGGACATGGAATACATGGGTGGTGTGTGATGCTCTGGTTAAAGGAACTTCTCTAAGGCTACAAAAGGATTGTGACATGGCAAGAACGGGCCTCAAACAGCAAGAGTGCTCTCAATACAATTAATAATTGAGTGGAGAATTGACAAAAAAAGTCCTATGAGCACAAAAATATTTTCGAATTTTCACATTTTTGCAAACAGGTTAAGATCCTGCAGATTTAGCATAACTATTATGATGGAGCTCCATCGTCATACTTACTTATGATGATTCTAATAGGGCACATTGAGAAGAGGCAGCTGGAGACACCCCTCAGCATTTGCCACAATTGCTTGTTTCAAGGTGCACTGCTACCAGAAGAGTTCTGCGGACCCAGCAGCCAGCTATCCAGTGCTTCAGAAGCACCTCAGTCGGATTGTTGGCTTTTGTCAGTAGTAAATTTTGGGGAACTTAATTCTTGCCTAAGCAGTAAGTGAAGATTAGTTCCCTAATTCAGTTCTTAAAATGTCGTTTGGAACCAGTGCACAGTTGATTATCACATAGGATCGATGCAACTGTAATTTTGGGAAGAGATCAGTTATCTTACAAGGAAAATGGGTGTCTATATTTTACATATGTAAATGTGTAGTGATGTCATAGATGAGCACATAGACCCATTTCTTTTCACCTCTTGAGGTCAGTATAACGTTATAATATTAAACCAAACCATTTTTTTTCCGTGTTGGGAGTGACTTGAGAAACTGCCATGAAAGCCTTCGACAACACAATATTCATGATCTTTACATAGTTGCCATGATTCTAAATACTTCCCCCCTCCACTCCAATTTCTTACCTTAGCTGAAACCTGTGTTCAATTCTGATCACCACAATCCAAGAAAGATATTGACAAGCTGGACGGTGCCCAGAGAAGGGCAACTAAAAGGATCAAAGCCCTGGCATCCAAGCCCTATGACGAGTGTCTTATGGAATTAGGTACATGAGGCCTAGAGTAGAGAAGGCTAAGAGGGGACATGAAAGCATGAAGTGCGCAAAGAGGCTGCCACTGTGTGCGCCTCCTCACTCGGGGTTTCCCTGTGAGCCCTGCCTGTTGGGCCAATCAGAATAGAAGAACACTGTGACGTGTCTTACACAAGCTGTGTCTGCTTCCTTGACTCCATTGCTGAAACCCAGGCTCTCTTGAAGGAAAGAAAGGAAAGGGTCCCAGGAAGGTTGCTTCCTCAATCCCGTTGCTTGAAGGGAAGACAGGAAAGGGTCTCAGGAAGTTTGCTTCCTTAACCTTGTGCCTGAAACCCCGGCTCCCTTGAAGGGAAGAAAGGAAAGGGTCCCAGGGACAGAAAGGGGAGCCTCGTAAGTTCCCCATTGCTCCCAATGAGCCAGATCTAGCCGTATTTTTCGGGTGTGCTCATTTTTGGGAGGCACGCGAAAACGGATATGGGAAGTCTACTGGAATGCACAAGCCTATTGGCGAGTATCTCGGGAGAGTAGGTGTTGTGGAGAAATGTTGTACAACCTAGGGAGTTATTGGTTAATATCTCATGATAGTTTGGGCTTTAATGGTCAGTGCTGGGTATTTATACTTCAGATACTTCTTTTGGTTTATGTATGACCTTGGGAAAGCCAAGCCTCCCCCCCCCCCATGTTATTTTATTTCAGCTATTCCTAGTTTTCCAACAATAAACAGAGTATTCTGGCATAAATAAGCAGTTTCAAAAGTAGTTGGACTTGTTTGCTGGAATTTTGTTATTTATCACAAGTGAATGTAATATTTCTTAATTCACATAGGGATTCTGCTCACAAACTTTAATAGTATTTGGGTTTTGTTGGGTTTAGAAATCCGCTTTCCCACACTGAGCTTTATGTTTCACATGTTATTCAGCTATGCCAAACTGGCTTGCCCCTTGATTTTTTGACAGCTGAAAATAAATGTCTGAATGATTTTGTGTTTGTTTAGCTTTCACAAGAAATGTGTTTCCAGTAAAATGAGGTGGTTATTTATTGAAGCTACATTTTGCTAGCTAGAAGTGTTTCAGTACCGATAAATGCCTCCTCCTACACCTTGTGATGATTGCAGAACCTTGGTAGCAATTAAATTCAACTTACAAGGGAATCTTGGAAATTTCTTTAATGCTAAGTTACTGATATAAAGCAAAGTTAAGAATTTAAAAATGCGGGCAACTTCTCAATTTTAGTCCCAAAACTCCACCCTCCCAACTCCAAAAAGTTCCCCCGTCCTTTTAGTCCGAGCCAGTTTGTGTTGTCAGGCTCCCTCCTGCTCAGGTCCTTCTGATGTTTCTATTTCTTGACCTTGTCTATGGAACTCATGGCATGGCATTGAGCATGCCAGATATGGATCCATAACAAACCCTTTGGCATGCCCGGATTACCCATAAAGCCAATGAGGCCATGGCCTAGGGGCGCAAGCCGAGGGGCAGGGGGCGCAGATCACGGACCCAAAAAAACCAAAACCTGGTCTGCGCCCCTCTTCCCCCCTTTCTCATGCCCCTCCTCGCTCCTTCTCCCAGCAAAGTCTCTGCTCCGTCCCCTCCGTCTCTCCTCTCTCTCACGCTCTCTCTCTCTCTCTCTCTCTCGTGTGCGTGCCTATCGAGTGAGTTTGCACCCACTGCGCTCTTTCCAAGCCTCCCAGCTCCCGAGGAGACCTTCAGAGCACAGCGGAGCTTTCCAGCCAGTGGGAATGGGGACCTTGGAGGTGGTGGGAGGTTGGCTTAAATGGGGCGTAATTTCAAACGCCTAGGGTGCAAAAAAGTGTTAATCCAGGCCTGCTCTTTGGACATTTACTAGATTGTCACTATATCTTCAGATGAATTTATGGAATTCAACAAACATTTTAAAACTTGTATACAATAAGTTAAGTGAGTTATATTTGTGGGAGACTTTCCTTGTTGGCAGAGATGGCTTTGAAAAGTAATTATATTTTCCGTTTTATTTTTCATGTTTACTACTACTTTGACACCCCACATTTTCCTCTGTTTGTACCACAATGTTTTTTCTGCATTGGTTAAACCATCATGTATTTGTTTTTAAAGTTGCTTTTAAACAACCTATAAAACAGCCAAGCATGGGTGTTGTTTTATATTTGAGGCTTGAGTCACCTCTACCATGATCGCTGATGTATTGAGTAAAATCCGAATATTTACCATGTGACAAGCAAACAGTTTTCATAAATTACTGGTTAGATCTTATGATGAGGTATTTACAAGACAAATCATTTCAAGAGGCAAACATGCTATTGCTTCTAAAATTCCTTTGTTGTAAACCGGCATCATAAATGTATTTATGAGTGGGTGGTCAGGTCTGAAGGAAGCACCTACTTCACCTATATAGACCAAGTGGGATAAAAAATCATTGTATTTTTTTTGCAGGGATGAATCAGTATATTAATGATCAGTTTTTTAAGATGCTAGTTTTTAACTTCAACATCATTATTCCCAAAAGAGCTTGTTGTACTGTACATAGAAGTGCAGAATAAATGTGGAAACATTAGACATTCTGAATGTAAGAGCCAATTGAATTGTATGTTTCAGTGTGCCAGGGCTGGAATCCTCTATGCACTACATTGCTACACAACCATAGCTCTGTAGAGAATCCTGGATCTTCCTCTCCCTTCTCCACAAATCATCAGCAAACATTGCAATTGATGTCCTCTTGCTTAATGTGACTATTATCCTCACATGTTTGAGCAAATTTCATTCCAGTGGGCAAAAACAGGGTCCCGGTTGCAATACCCCCTTGCAGCGGAAATTGCTCTCACAAAGGCTGGAAAGTATTTGAGAATGGATCCCCATCAATTTCAGCAGCTACTAACTTTTTTTTCGTGTCAGGAGTGACTTGAGAAACTTCAAGTCACTTCTGATGTGAGAGAATTGGCTGTCTGGAGACGTTGCCCAGGGGGATGTTTGATGTTTTGGTATCCTTGTGGGAAGCTTTTCTCATGTCCCCGCACGGAGCTGTAGCTGACAGAGGGAGCTCAACCTGTTCTCCCCAGATTTGAACCACTGACCTGTCGGTCATCAGTCCTGCCGACACAAGAGTTTAACCCATTACACCACCGGGGGCTCCAGCTACTGTTAAGTGGGGATTGGAGAATGACTGTTAAGTGGGGATGAATTCTATGTAGCCTCTAAAGGAGGGAATATATAACAATTGTGAACACAAAATGGTTATGCATTCTTAACTAACTACCCAATAGTATTACAGCCTGGTAGCTTATTTTTAGCATTTGACTTTGAATACGGCCTATTCTGGCTGAGGGGAATGTGGAGGCTTACAGATGTTGTTGAAAGTCACCACTGACCTGGGATAAAGTGAGTTTAAGATCCAGCGTCACACATGTAGGATCTCTATTACTTCACACTTAAAAGGCAGTAGGATTGAAATTAGTCCCTCATTCCCACAGTATCCAATATTGCCAGGAAGGGAGTTCCATAACTGGGGGGCAATCATTGAGAAGGCCCTGTCTCTCATCCCTGCCAATTGTGCCTGTGACAGTGGCAACACCGAGAGCAGGGCCTCCCTAGAAGATCTTAGTTTTTGCAGTCATTCCTAAAGGGAGATGCGTTCGGACAGGTAAACTGGGCCAGGGCCGTTTAGGGCTTTATAGGCCAAAGCCAGCACTTTGAATTATGCCCAGTAGCATACAGGCTGCCAGTGGAGCTGACATAACATGGGAGTTGTGTGCTCCCTGCCTACTCAAGATGACAAACATCAGGAATGGGGTGTGCAGCAATTTAGGATCAGCACCCTCCCTCCTTCAGAAGGATGGTTAAATACCTGGTTGTGGGAGCAAGCCTTTGGGGCAGTGCAATGAGGCAATAATAGAACGGTGTCCTGAGATGGTTTTTAAGTAACTGATTTTAAAATGGATATAAGTGACTTTAATGTTTGTATGTATCTATGGTTTTATGTCCTGGCATTGAATGTTTGCCGTATATATGTTGTGCTCTGCCCTGAGTCCCCTGCAGTGTGGGAAGGGCAGAATATACATGTTTTAAACAAACAAATAAATGAATGAATAAATAAAGGCAAACTAAGGTACAGGGGCTGGATATGCCCTCCTGAGTGCTTGCCTCAGGCCTTCCTCATTTTCCCTTTCTCTTGGCATTAGGATACGGTGGTCCGCCATGTCCTCATGCCAAAGAGCTGAGAGAGGAAGGCATGTGGCAGCTGAGAGCACTCTCAGTCGCCGCCTGTTTTGCCCTCCTCCAGGCAAATTGGCAAGATAATAGCCCAAAGATCGGGGGAGGAGAATGGGGAAGAGGATTGGGGCAGTAGCCACGTGTTTTGCCTTTCTCCAGGCATAAGGCGCAGCCCCATCTTTATGCCGGAGGACAACCTGAGGATGACCTGGGCACCTCCTGACCCTGCTCTCTCTTGGGCCCTTCCCCTCCCAGGCCTACCACACCGAGTGTGTGCCCCGTCGTCCTCCTTCCTGGCCCGGCTCTTCTGGCCGAGCTCACAATGTGGCCCCAAAGCAAAATAGTTTGCCCATGCATGTGCTAGAGCAGTAATTCACATTGGTTGTAGGGTTTAAAAACATATTTAGGGGTGTGGAGGAGGAGCTTAGCAAGCCTGGCTCAGAGAATGCTGTGAAGAGGAGCCTGCGGGAAAGACGTATTTTTTAAAACCCCATCATCCTGGAGAGAGAAATCTGTCACAAGGGGGAATCCAGCTCCTTACTCTAATCCAGTGATTTTCAACCAGTGTGCCGCGGAACAGTAGTTTGCCGTGAGAGATCATCAGGTGTGCCGTGGGAAATTATTTTTGAACTTCATTCATATATAAACTATAAGGCGCATCTGTCCCTTTAAGAAATTGAACCATAGCACTCTCGTGTCACCTAAGAAGTGACGTGAGAGTGCTATGGTCACGCCATCTTGGATTCGCTCAGACACGGCTAAGTAAACAAAGTTAGAGTTAGTGCTGCAGCTGCGCGTCAAGTGACAGTGGCAATTTGGGATCACAGCAAGACAAGCGAGTGACAGTGAGTGTATAAATACATTTAAAACATATCAACTATATGTATTACTGTGTTAGAGTGTCATTTTGGTTGGTGGTGTGCCCCAGGATTTTGTAAATGTAAAAATGTGCCGCGCCTCAAAAAAGGTTGAAAATCACTGCTCTAATCAACAGTTGTGTGGCATTATTACATATAATCTGCATGACCCATCATTGCAATGTTCAATCAATTGCATACACGGCGGGGATGCCTCTTGCAGTGGATTCTAATCCTGCAGATCAGAAGCAAATCCCATCAAGTTCCACAAAATCTCTAGTAGGTTTATCTAAGAGTGCAGTTTTATTGAAGCTTTGCTAGATGTTTATCCAGACAAAACACTTAATTATTGACTTGTGTAATATTTATTGATGTTAAACCCACATGATACTAGCACAACAATCCAAAGTAGTATGATTGTACATGTTTTATAAATACAAATAAAAAGAAGCAAAATGCTACTAGTGAAGCTAAACAAATAGTAGATTAGCAAATCACATTTGAAAAGATTATGATGTGGATGGTTTCGACATACTGAGTTAGAAGATGACAGGAGGACATTTTAATATGACAGATTGTGTATGACAGTAAAATATGTAAGACATTCCTGTAACTGAGACTGTTACCATCTGCAGAGTTTATATAGAAGGGTTACTATTGTCTGTGGCAAAAGTTTATTAGCTACTAAAAACCTGGTTTGTGTACTTAACAATGAGGTGCAAAGCAATACATGAATAGCGGTAATGCAAAATATATGGTGTGGTACATAATACAAAACTGTCTTTTTAAAATAAAAAAGTACTGCATTTGAATAATTGGTTTGAGATAAAAGATTCAACATTTTTATTATAAATAAAGTACTATCAATCTGCTTCATATAAGGAATACAGTAATTTCCTTTTGTAGCAAAGTAAGCTTGTACCATCACAACTGCATGTTTTCCTGCCAGACCTAAATGAAGTGGTTTACCACTCTCTCTTGATTAAAATTAATTAATTTTGAATCCAAATTGCTTAGTATCATCTACAAAAATTCTAATTTAGATAGAGAGCTAGTCTACCTTCTGGAACATCAACCATGTTAAACTTCTTCACAAGGTCCCAGTTATAGGCAGGTTTTTGTTCATGCTGTAGTAGGCAAGAACACACAAATGTAACTTCTAGTATCCATGCATACAGTGTTTAAAATGAAACACCATTTCCTTATCCATTCTGCATTCTCCCATATCTACTGATCTATTATAGTATGTGCTTCTTATTTAAATCTTATTACAGACTCAGTCCTTCCCCCACTTACTTATTCTCTAACTCCTAAATATCCATTCTTTTGTCATGTAGGTTCTGGTTGAGCGCCTGTCTAGTGTTTCACAAGAAACATTTAGGTAACCCTGGTGTTTCAGAGAGAGAAAGAGACTGCAATGTTTTCACCTGTAGCAGTTTCATCCTCTGAAAAAGACTTGACCTTCTGCCTCATTCCATCCCACTGTTACAAATCTTAACACTAAAACAATCCCATCATACTGTCCAATTATGTTATGATTGATTTAGCTTGGCAGTACATTTATAGATTTGCCACTCCTCGCTGGGCAAAAATCAAAGGAAGCCTTCACGTGTGAAGCCCCCTCACGCAAAGCAGTTTAAGGCAAGTAGCTCCTTTCTCTTTGGAGAACAGAAAGCAATGTACATTTTGTTTAGCTCTTCCTTTCTCAGGCTTGTTTTATTCCTTCACTATTGCACATTTTCACTGTCAACACCAGAATGGATTGCTGATATGCTTGCAGTTGTGTTGTGGCCCAATAAAATGGCTAGCATTAGTAACAGCACCTACCAAGGCACTTAAGTGATACGTTCTGCAGTGTGTTTGCTTTTGAAAAATCGCATTCACATCCGCATTTGTGAATAGGATTGTTCAAAAATACTACAACCCATAAACTTGTAAGAAACTGTTTATTGTGAAGGTAGTGTTTATGTGTGCAGATTTTACATTTTTCTGAATATTCACTACCTACTCTAATTTGTTACACTGAGCAAGAAATATATGAGTACGGTATTCCTCATTTTTGCACACAAAAGTGTCTGCCTTTCACATAAAGTGGCATAAATTATCATTGGTCAAGACAATGGCTTTCAGTGTTTTCACTTTGAAAGAAAATGATAGATCTGATAGCTAAATTTTTTACAGATCATCACTTTCTACCAATCCAGATTGCAGTGTCAGATGTCCTGGATTTGCCTCTGGCTGAAATGCAGCTTTGATGTCTAGTCCTTGGTCAGAAAGTGCTGCGTAGCGGCTGGCTGAGGGACGCACCTTCTTTGGCTTGGTGGTCTGGGGTTGTTGTTGCCACTGAGCTGAAAAGAGAGAAAGAAGGAGCACTTGATTGATGGTAACCTTCGGGCTGAGAAAGGCGGGATAGAACTATCGTAAACAAATCTATGTATATAATAAAAGTCAGTGTTTGCGGGCAGTGGTGCGGAGGGAGGAATATGTGCCAGCGTTTCGATTGGCTGCCACTGTGGGATTATTTGCATAAAGGGCTCAGATTGGCCAGCCTCAGAACTCCAACATTCTATGGATTATGGGATTTGTAGTACATTCATACCCTTCATTCTCCACAGAGCACTGCGGCCCTGAAAAAAGACACATAGACTACACTTGGCACACAGTGCCCCCATTACCCAATCAACATCCTACTGCAGTTTAGAGGGCGGACCATGGATGATGGGATTTCAAGTACCTCCACTCACTTCCCGAGCCCACTGCAACCCTCATCCAGTGACTGATCAAGACCAAACTTGGCACACAAAGCCCCCATGACCCACTTAACATCCTGGTTAAGTTCGGAGGAGGGTGGACCACGCATGATGGGACTTGAAGTATCTTTGCCCATTTCCCGAGACTGCTGCGACCCTCATCCAATGACTGATCAAGACCAAACTTGGCACACAGAGCCCCCATGACCCACTCTACATGCTGCTGCAGTTTGAAGGAGGAGGGACCATGGATGATGGGACTTGAAGTACCAAAGACCAACCTTGGCACACAATGCCTTTCTCAAATTACCCGGGCACCCCTGGGTCCCCAAGCTAGTAAATAATAAACAAATTCTAGGGCACAGCTTTAGGTTCAGCCCAGTTCCCCAAACAACAGAAGTAACCCCCAAAGGGTATCTTACTATAGACATCCAGCCTTGCTGTGCAGGACACAATTCCAGCCTCATTCTTTGCCGACACAGTGTACCAACCAGCATCTTCTTTTGTAGCTCCCTGAACAAGTAGGCATATGTAGCCATGAGTATCCTGGTGCATGCTGAAAGACAATGTAAAAGGCAATGAGGTGCCCATAATACACATATTTTTCAATTTCCAATTTAGGTTATTACCCAATGAAGTTACAGCTGGCTTTATAATTTTGTTACTTACTGAACGTAATATTTTTTGAAAAGTAAACATGGTTATTCAAAAAACAAGGACTAGCATATCACAGTATTCATTAAAAATTCACAAAAATTAAAGGGTAAACGAGACTAACCTCAATCTGTCAGTATTATAGGTGAGTGACTCATTTTCTTTCTTCCAGAAGATCTGAGGGTATGGCACTCCGGAAACCCGGCATTCCAGTCGCACAGGATAGCCCTCAGCGACGCCGGTGTTTTGTAGTTTATCTAAAAATACAGGGGGCTTGTGCGCTTCCTTGGCTGTGCAAAGGGGGGGAAAAAGCATTACATTCCTTTTGTACAATTGAAAGCTCCCATATTAGTTTACACTGTGTTACCTTGGAGAACTCTTGACTCTGGGAAAGGGAACTTCCTCGTCCAGAAAGTGACCCATGAAAGGTTCTAGCCCAAGGATGGACAACTTCACAGGATCTGGCAGCTAATTTTCTGCCCCCGAGATCCGCCCTAACCCCATAAAAGTGAAAAACCAACAATCGCCAGTTCCAGAATTCTACCTTTCCTTTTTTTTAAGAGGTTGGGCCCTTCTATGTGCATTTTATATGAAAAACAAAACTACTACTTGTGGAGGATTTAAGGAGCAGAAAATAACATTTTTTTCCATTCACATACAAAATTCAGGCGCTCTCCACAAGGTCTCAAAATAGTCTTAGGACTTTTCCCCCCACATGTGTCCTAGTCAAAGTCACAATGGTCATAGTCAGATATGACAATAAGCCAGAACTATTGAGAATTCTTGACTCAATATTCACTGAAGTATGACCTTCTATGCACTCAATATTAACCACTGGGCTTCTTTGGCTAGCTGGCTAAATTAACCAATGGTTTGTTGCGTATTTTCTGGGCTGTATGGCCATGTTCCAGAAGCAATTGGCTACCTTGAAAACTCTAAAATCATAACAGTAAATAAAGAAGAACACTCAAAAACAGAGGAATTCCAGACAAGAAACAATGAGGGCCAGCTAATCACCTCCCAACAAAGGATTCTGCCATGCAGTAAGAAACCAAAACTCCTAGGCCATTAAATGCTAATCAATGTGGCCAATTGCTACACTCATACCAATCTCAAACAGTCAAGAGTTCTTTCTCCCACCCTGGACATTCCACAGGTATATCAACCCAATTTTTCCAGTTTCCAACAGATCCCACAACCTCTGAGAATGCCTGCCATTGATACAGGCGAAATGTCAGGAGAGAATGCTTCTGAAACATGGCCATACAGCCCGGAAAACACACAACAACCCAGCAATTCCGGACATGAAAGCCTTTGATGATACATTAACCAGAAACTAACATAGAAACAAAAGCTTCCTGTTGTACAAGAACTCGTACCTTCCCCCTCTAATGAGATAATATGGAATGGGGAAAGAATGTCAAACCCTGAACTCACATTCTGGTTTGTTGAGAGTGACAGATCTGGAGTCCTGGTCTGCATGCTCATGTCCTAGACTCTAGATCAGCGCTGCCCAGGAAGTTGATCACGATCGACCAATCAATCGCGGGACCGAAGGAGGTCGATCGCAGCCAGATGGGGTGCTTCTCAGAGGGGGGGGGCAGAGCCAGGCCGGGCCAAGCCCCTCCCCTGGCTTCGGCACTCCCAGCAGCTGCTCCAGCCTTGAGGAGAGCAGGGCCAAGCCAGCCTTGTGCTAGCTATGCCACCACTGGCTTGGAGAAGCTGCTGGGAGCTCCAAAGCTAGAGGGGAGGGGGCGGGGCTTGGCGCAGCATGGCTCCGCCCACTGTGGCTTCCGCTCTACCAGCAGCTTCTCCAGGCTTGAGGACGGCAGTGCCAAGCCAGCCTTGTGCTAGCTATGTCACCACTGGCCTGGCATTGTCATCCTCAAGCCTGGAGAAGCTGCTGGGAGCTCCAAGGCCAGAGGGGAGGGGGCGTGGCTTGGTGTGGCCTGGCTCCGCCCCCTCTGGCCAAGCCCCTCCCCACCCAGCCCCTTCCCCTCTCCAGCCTTGAGGAGGTAGGTCGATCTTTCTGACTTGGTTTTATTATAAGTAGCTCGCATGCTGAAAAAGTGTGAGCACCCCTGTTCTAGATCAGGGCTGTCCAACTTCTGCCAGCCCAAGGGCCGGACTTTTGGTGAGTGATCACCTGGGGGCCGGCCACTCGGCCATGCCCCGGCCACGCAGCTCTGCCCTCTCCCAAAGCACTTTGGGAGAGAAGGAGGAGCCACGGGGAGCCTTCCGCGGCTCTGCCCCCTCACCCAAAGCATCACAACAGCTGTTGTGACGCTTTGGGGGAGAGGGCGAAGCCGCGAGGAGGATGGCTCGCGGGGGAAGCAAGAACCGGGCGCTCGCTTCCCCCGCGAGCCATCCAGGCTTGCGGGAGGGTTTTCGCCCGGCTCTCGCGTCCCTCTGGTCAGAGGGACGCGAGAGCCGGGCGAAACCTCTCCCGCAGGCCTGGATGGCTCACGGGGGAAGCAAGAACCGGGCGCTCGCTTCCCCCGCGAGCCATCCTCCTCCTCCGGCGCCGCGGCGATCGGGACACCAGCGGCGCTGGGAAGGAGGAGGAGGAAGGGAGGATTCCTCCTCCCGCCGCCGCTGCGAACTGGATCGCAGCGGCGGGGCGGAGAGAGGGACGGAGGGGGCGAGGCAAGGAGGAGGAGCTGGCTCCCTTCTCCCTAGCCCGCCTCCTCCCCCGCCGTGATCTCACAGCGGCGGGGCGGAGAGAGGGACAGAGGGGGCGGTGCAGGGAGGAGCTGGCGCCCTTCCTCCTCCCTGCCCCGCCTCCTCCTCCCCCCTCCCACCATTTTTTTTAAAAAATTAAAAATATATATATATTTTAAAAAAATATTTCCGGAGGGTAGCGGGGGCCATGTCCAACAGACTGGGGGGGGGGGGGCGTATACGGCCCGCGGGCCGCCTGTTGGACAGCCCTGTTCTAGATCATCCATTAAGCGCCACCATCTCTCAAAGACACTCTTCCATTTAACCAGTATCCTTCATAATACAGATTTAGTCATACCTGGTTAATAATCCCAAGATTTCAGGAGAATGGATGTGATGTGCATTGAGCAATTAGCAAAAGTGTTGTTTAATTCCCAAGCATGAGATTATGAGATAGATTCATTCCTGAAAACTATCGGTTTTCATTGCCTAGTGTTTCTAAAAACCAAACAGTGTAATGGGTATAACACTCTGAAAAGACTATAGGGGGAATAAGGCGAATGTCCAAAGATGCATCTAAAACAACACTAAAGAAAGGAACCCATGTGATCATAATTTCCAAGGAGATTAAAAACAAGTGTGTGATTGTGCACCATGCACTTCAAACTTACCTGCAACAATCAGTTCCAGGCTGAATGTGTTCTGACCAGCTCGATTGGTAGCCACACATGTATAGATGCCTGCATCCCTTGCTGTGACCGGCTCTATTATCAGGGAGTGTACACCATTTTCACGCACAAGCATTTTGTGGGAGGAATCAGAACGTATTACTCTTCCATTGAGTTGCCAGCTGATATCTGGGGTTGGCAAGCCACTGACCTTAAAAAACAACAGTTAAGAGTCCAGTGAGTCAGAGAGACTGCAGAAAAGATACCGGCATTTGTGCTGACATGGAGAGTTTTCATTATCTCAACAGATCATAAAGACACCCAAGTCTGTCATTGCTTTCTTTCATATATACCTGAGAGAACAGCAGAGTTTGGAAAGTTAATTTTTTGGAACTGTATCTCCCAGAACGTTGGCTGTAGTGTTCTGAGAGTCGCAGTCCAAAAATGTGTAGATTTTCATGCTTTGGATCAAAATGGTGAGGCAAGTTCTATTTCGGTTTCCACCATAATAGTAAAGGTCATGACACATAATTTTTTCCCCCGTGTCAGGAGCGACTTCAGAACCTGCAAGTCGCTTCTGGTGTGAGAGAATTGGCCATCTGCAAGGATGTTGCCCAGGGGATGTCCTGGTGTGTGTGTGCTTTGATGTTTTAATATCCTTGTGGGAAGCTTTTCTCACATCCCCACATAGAGTGCTATAGCTGACAGAGGGAACTCATCCGTGTGCTCCCCAGATTCGAACCTTCAGTCCTGCCGGCACAAGGGTTTAACCAAATGTGCCACCAAGGGCTCCTGACACATGAAATGAAAAGATTTCACATGCTTTCTGTCATCTCCCTAAAGTTTTGTATTTGATTATTTATTTATTTCCGGTATTTCTACCCCGTCTCTTCTCTACCCCCGAATAGGGACTCAGGACGATTCGATGCCTCTACCTATAAACAATTACAATAATACAACAAAAATTAAAATACATAAGGGGTTAATTAAAACAATTAATTAAAACAATACATAAAGCATTAATTAAAAACAATAAAACAGTATCCTCAGCTGATTACTACCTTTCACTAGTCTTTACTCCTTAGCAACGATATGAAGCCAAACATGATAAAAGAATTCTCCCTTTTAAAGGGGGGTTGAATTGAAAATCATTCAGTAAAGTTCAAATTCCATTCTAGCAATGTACCATTCATCGCTTGTTAGATTACTTATTAAGAATGTTTGAACTAACCTCAGTTTGCTGAAATGTTTGCATCATTATTAGTAAGAGTTGCCACTTGGGACAGTGGGCGGGGAGGTCTTTTGGCAAGACTCAGAAAAGTTGCAGATGCTGACATTTGTGTTATATGAAGAACCTGAACACTCTTTGACTGATATCGTTTTAGCAAATTGTGATTGCATACATTTAGCAAATTGTGATTGCATACACCTTTTGCCGCAACCATACACTTTTATGGTTGCGGCAAAAGGTGGAATTCTGTTGTGACCATGCAGCCACCAAAAATCCTCTCAAACATATCTCTCAACTCTAAACCCGGCCATTTCCATGTTGCAAGGAAGTAGGCAAATTAGTAAGTATCCAGCAGCTTTCCTGTAGCTGGACACGAAGTCACGATTCTGCAAAAACATTCAAGAATGGCCACAGATCTCTGTAGATGCCTGTCACAGTGTGTCCAGTTACAGGAAAACTGCTGGGTGCATCCCTGGTCATTCTTCCCCTCTCTGAAAACATGGGGCAAGGGTAATGTTGCTTATAATGTGAATGTTTTGCACCAGCATCGAGAAATGTAGCAACATGATGTACATAGATCATAGAGGCCTTATCGCATGACGTTTCACCTGCATCTATGGCAGGCATCCTCATAGTTTCTGAGAACTGTAGGAAACTAGGAAAATTGGATTTATATATCTCTGGAAAGTCCAGGGTGGGAGAAAGAACTCTTGTCTGTTGCAGATATGTGTGAATGTTTCAACTGGCCACCTTGATTAGCATTTGATGGCCTGACAGTTTTTAGGTGTGGCTTGTTAGTGCCTGGCTAGCAGTATTAAAAAAAACCCTCTAAAATTATAACAGTAAAACAACACTGAAACACAGGAGAACTCCAGACAAGAAACAATCAGGGACAGCTAATTACTTCCCAACAAAGGATTCCCCCAGGCCCTAACAAGCTATACCTAAAAAGTGTCAGGCCATCAAATACTAATCAAGGTGGCCAATTGAAACATTCACACTTGCCCCCAACAGACAAGAGTGTCCCCCCCCCCCGGACATTCCACAGATATACAAACCCCACTTATTATTATTTATTATTTATTTAAAACTTTTGCATCCCGATCTTCTCACCTGCGGAGAGGGACTCAGACCGGCAGATAGCAAAAATCTAAAACATCATAAATAACAATAAAATTACCAATACGTATAAAATAAATTAAATAAAAAGCCATTCGCCAGGTAAAATCATGTTCAACTCAGTCCATGTATTCAGTCCATATATTGTGGTCAATAACTTAGTCGATTAGTGATCTCCGCCCTCATTCTGCGAAGGCCTCATTCCACAGCCACATTTTCACTAGCTTCCTAAAGGTCAGGAGGGAGGGGGCAGATCTAATTTAATTTGGGAGGGAGTTCCACAGCTGAGGGGGCACCACAGAAAAGGCCCTGTCTCTCATCCCCACCAGATGCACCTGCGAAGGTGGTGGGACGGAGAGCAGGGCTTCTCCAGACGATCTTAACACTCTTGATGGTTCATAGGGGAGAATACGATCAGACAGGTAAACTGGGCCAGACCCGTATATGGTTTTGCAGGTTAAAACCAGCACTTTGAATTGTGCTCGGAAGCTAATTGGCAGCCAAAGGAGCTGGTGCAACAAGGGAGTTGTATGCTTCTTGTACCCCGCTCCCGTTAGTAATCTGGCTGCTGAGCGTTGAACTGATTGCAGCTTCCGGGCAGTCTTCATAGGCAACCCCACGTAGAGAGCATTGCAGTAGTCTATACGGGATGTAACCAGAGCGTGGACCACCGTGGCCAAGGTACGGGCGCAGCTGGTGCCCTTGCCTAGTTTCCAACAGAGCTCACAACCTCTGAGGATGCCTGACTTTCTATGTCAATTTGGCATTATCCACCTGCACATATGGCTCAAGTGGGGTGATCTAATACTTTTGTTAAAACATAATGTCAACAAACATGGCATTAAGTCAGCTTTTCGAGGGAATGACATGTGCATTTCACAAGGGGGCATCAGAAGAAGCTGCCAAGCCATTTATTTATGTTAGGTTTTGAGTTTGTCTATCCTGATGGCATTGTAAATAGGCTAAATTTATGGGCATAAAATGATCGTGTTTTATTTGATATGTCAAGTAATATAAAGGGTGACATCAACCATTCACTGACAATACTCTTTTTAGACAAATGTAGTAAAACAGGACAAAATTATTTTGAAGAACACCAAAAGAGAGATGTTATACTATAAGTGTACTGTGTTTGCAAATACTATGCACTTATAATGAAAGGAAAAACAAACAGAATATATTTGCCCAAGAACAGGTTTCTAACCTACAGATCTGGTTTCACACATAACACTAAATCATAATTTTGTATTACATATGCAAACTTTTATGAGATTGAGTAAGACTTCAAACTCAAGTGTCCTCTCCACTTCTCTTTTATGCAGCCTGAAAGAAGAATAAATCCAAGTTGGAAGAGACCTCGTGGGCCATCCAGTCCAACCCCCTGCCAAGAAGCAGGAAAATCGCATTCAAAGCACTCTCAACAGATGGCCATCTAATCTCTGCTTAAAAGCCTCCAAAGAAGGAGCTTCGACCACACTCAGAGGCGGAGAGTTCCACTGCTAAACAGCTCTCACGTTTAGGAATTTCTTCATAATGTTCAGGTAGAATCTCCTTTCCTGTAGTTAGAAACCATTGTTCCACGTCTTAGTCTCCAGGGCAGCAGAAAACAAGCTTGCTCCCTCTTCCCTATGACTTCCCCATACATATTTATGCATGGTCATCATTCCTCTCAGCCTTCTCTTCTTCAGGCTAAACATGTACAGCTCTTTAAGCCACTCCTCATAGGGCTTGTTCTCCAGATTCTTGATTATTTTAGTTGCCCTCCTCTGGACACATTCCAGCTTGTCAACATCTCCCTTCAACTGTGGTGCCCAGAATTAGATGCAGTATTCTAGATGTGGTCTGACCAAAGCAAATAGAGGGTTAGCATGACTTCCTTGGATCAAGGCACCGGGAATGTGGCACAGCTGGCTAAGTGTCTGCTCCATAAGATCTCTCTGACCAATAGGTCATGAGTTTGAGGCCTGCCCGGGTCGAGGTGGGTGCTCGACCTTTAAGTGTAGCCTGCTGCCGACCTTTGCAGCCCAAAAGACAGTTGCATCTGTCAAGTAGGTGACACAAAAGTGGGGAAACAAATTTTGACTGAATTATGAGGCCATTAAAGAACTCCAGGAATGCTGAGGAATGTGGAAGGAACAACAAGGGACGCTGGGAACGCTGAGAGATGAAGAGTGCGTCAGCTCCCCCTGGTGGCCAGAGTTTGCCTCTGTTCATCTATATGTGTGTATGTGAAAAACGGCAGGGATTGCTAAGTATGCGTACCTGTAATCCGCTCTGAGTCCACTTTGGGGTGAGAAGAGCGGAATATAAATAAAGTGTATTATTATTATATTCCTATTTATGCAGGACAAAATCCCATTGGCTTTTTTAGGTAATTCAGTCTCACTATCCTTTGTACCGACCATGTTTGAGCCAGGAATCATAGATCTGCATCCAGTGTTATACCAGTGAAGCAAAGCTCTGCTGTGCTCCATTACACAAATAATAGTACAACACAACCAGTTACTCGATAAACTGTTTCTAGAAGTGCAAATCTTCCTTTATCAATACAATCATGTTTTCAAACTGCTAGCTTGGCAGAAGCTGGAGCTGACAGTAGTAGCGGTGACAGTTCCACTCTTTGAAGGAATTCCAGTCTTGGGCACTGTTTCCAGAAATCCATGATTGGAGAACCACTAGAGGGAGCTTGTGCTTTGTGAATGAACTGTCTTTCCAGAACTTCACTTAATAACTAACTGTTAAAAAGTGTTGTTCGAGGCTTTCACGGCTGGAATAATTGGGTTGCTGTGAGTTTTTCGGGCTGTATGGCCATATAGCAGAAGCATTCTCTCCTGATGTTTCGCCTACATCTAAGGCAGGCATCTTCAGAGGTAGTGAGGTCTGTTGGAAACTAGGCAAGTGAGGTTTATATATCTGTGGAATAATGTCCAGGGTGGGGGAAAAACTCTTGTCTGCTTGAGGCAAGTGTGAATGTTGCAGATGGCCACCTTGATTAGCATTTAATGGCCGTGCAGATTCAAAGCCTGGCTGGTTGCTGCCTGGGGATCTTTTGTTGGGATGTGTTAGCTGGCCCTGATTGATTCTTGTCTGGAATTCCCACTGCTTTTTGAGTGTTGCTCTTTATTTACTGTCCTGATTTTAGAATTTTTTAAAAATGCTGATAGCCAGATTTTGTTCATTTTCACGGTTTCCTTCTTTCTGATGAAACTCCACATACAAAGTTATTTTTCCATGAAATAACATATGATGCATCTATAGTTCAATAATGTTTCAGTGTCTGTCTTTAAAATGCTACAAACCGAAACTCAACCTGTACAAACTAGCAATTCATTCAATAGTCAATTTGCAATCCAAGAATTCTTGAATACGACAGATTTAAAATAAGATAGTGAAATATGCAAAAGTTTGCTATTAGGCCCATCCTCTACCTTCTAAAACTCTCCTCATATAATTAACTCAACAAAGAATACCAGAATTATACCATCTGTTTGAATATCCCCTATATTGACATGCTGAATTCATCATTCTAAAAGATAAAACATGTACCTTGCAGTCCATTCTACAAAGTTTTCCTTCTTGAACTATCAGGTCTCCAGGGGCCTGCAGGAAATGAGGTCGGAAGAAGCGTTCCTGGATTGGTTCATTTTCATCTCCACTATCCCTTGATCGAGAACGAGGCCTGTTGCAAATATACCAAGTAAATAAGCCCTGTTTAGATGCAAGGTGGGATATTTATTGGATGGCTCCGAAAGTAACATTAAGTTTTTGCCATGCCACAGTTCTAGATAAAATTGCCAGACATATAATAAAAGTTGACATACGGTTCTCAATTTAGTTGTGCACACCTATCATGGTAGATTGGCATTTTTTCCCTTGTCAAGCAGCCACTTGAGAAACTACAAGTCGCTTCTATTGTGAGAGAAATGACTGTCTGCAAGGACATTGCCCAGGGGACACACAGATGTTTTACCATCCTGTGGACAGGCTTCAGTGGGCGGGGCTCTTCCTCTGCGCGGCTTCAGCGAGCGAGGGGCGGGAGTCATGTCGGATTGGAGGCTGGCTGGGGAAACAGCCGAAGGAGGCAGCACCCCAGCCCTTTCTTTTTTCTTCGCCGCAGCCCGGCCCTTCGTCCTCCTCCCCCAAGCAGCAGGAGTTTAGCAGGAGGAGGGGGGGAAGGAAGGGGGGCAGAGAGCTTTTCTCGTGGCACAGCAGGAGGTCCATCACGGCACACTACTGTG
Source organism: Anolis apletophallus (assembly GCA_030556195.1). NCBI lineage: Eukaryota > Metazoa > Chordata > Lepidosauria > Squamata > Anolidae > Anolis > Anolis apletophallus. The sequence continues at coordinate 46,314,705 of JARBWK010000012.1, forward strand.
CCGCGTCACGGCGGTTGGGAAACACTGGCTTAAAATAATCAATTCCCCGAACCCTCTCTTGCAGTTTGTCTTATTTTTTAAAATGTTGTGGTTAAAACTTAAAATAATCCTTAAAAAATCAGTAGATTGGTGAATTGTTTTGTAACTTGGCAGGCCTGCAGTTGCAAATGGGGTCTAAAACTGAGCTAGGTTTCCTGCAGATAGGCCTTAAATGACTGAGGACTGAGCCTTTAAAATTTCCCATTGTAGACAATGGGCCAAATCTTTGCCAAATGAAAACAGCAACACCCATCCCCATTCGAGTAACTTTCTGGTAAACAAAATGCGGGGTCAACCAACAATGGACCCTGAAACGCCATGGACATACATGAATTCCTGAACATAATATGAATTTCAAAGTAGATTTTAAATTGGCCTAAAATGAGCAGGATTTATTTCTATACCCTAAGCAAATTCTTGGCTTTTAGGAGAACAAGGCTGGGGGGCGATATGGGGGAGAAGAGCTCAATTACAATACCGCAGTATAAAACAAGTAAGATGTGAGGAAGCATAAGGAAATTTCTACATGGCTAGAAGAACATAAATTTAAATTGAAGCTCCCTGTTTATGAGCCACATAAGGTTTGCTCTATTATACACACATTCAAAACCGAGTGCTGACAGAAACTTGAAAATATATGAAGTGCCAGATGTTCGCAACGCCATCATGTTCCAATTAATTTCGGATATGTTTCACACATGCACACACACACATGTGCCCTGCAAGAAAGGCAGAAAAGCAGTGGAATGGTCTAGCTAAATGAATATTTCTCTAGGCCAAAAATGTGTCACATAGCTGTAACCCCGGCACCACCCGTCCACATAATACATTGGGCACCATCCTGCCAAATTTATTGACTCCGTTTAGTTTCAGTGGGAAAGATTTAAGCATACGTTGATTGTTTTTATCAAAAATGGACGGAGCTCAAAAATGCTTTACTCAAGCTGGATCATGCTCAGGTCATCCTTCTCCGTTTTCCCACTTTTCCTTTCTTTATCACAACCACTTCCATTTTTCATTTTTGCGATGTTTGAAAACAAGTCAGTCTGTACTCATATGCTTTCATGTTATTTTTATGTTCTTACATTCTCTTCTTTCACTTTCTTTACTTTCTACAGCAGAGACAGCATTACAGAAAAGCTTTTAATCGAAGCCAACCCCAATGTTTATGGCAAATTCACAGAACATGGACAGATTCAGTCTGAGGCATGTGCAATAAGAATGGTGGAAGCAGACTTTCCTGTTCTACTTTCACTCCATGGCAGGCATGTAACCGGGGGGGGACTTGAGGGGCTTCAGCCCCCCCCCCAATTCTCAGGTTGGTCTGTGAGAAGGCCTTGCTGGTACATTATTTAAACTGTTATGTGTATTCATATCATGATCTGATCACCATGCTCAATATTTCCCATATGCATGGGGCTATTGGGATAATGATACAAAAGGTTTGCTAGGGTAGACCCTCTCTCACTCAGACTCAGCTCGTCCCGAATCAAACTCAGCCCCTCCTGAATCAAAATTCTGGGTACGGCCCTGCTCCATGGTAAACCACTCTGCTGAAAATGCTATATAGTGGCTTAAGAACATTAATAAATGGAGTGAACTCTGCTGCGGAAGGAGATATACATTCTGTGAAAACAGCTTTTCTGTCCATAAAAGGCAGATCTGAAATCAATTCTATGCCTCCCCCCCCCCCCCATCCTAGGCTTGAACATGCTTTACTTCGATGACACTGCATGAACACCATGCACAAAGTAGCTGCATGCAATAACATCCTGCAAAAACTTACTGACAGCGCATGGGGAGCAGGCCCAAAATTAATATGAACATCAGTCCTGGCCAGCTGCTGAGTATGCTTGTCCCATTTGGCATAAGCCTGCCCATGTGAAGCAGGTGAAGTTAGCAGCAACTTCCTGTTGCACATGAGGGGGGGGGGGAATGCCAGCTAGCTCGTAGAGCAGACCTGGGCAACCTACGGCCGTGGGCTGGATGCGGCCTGGCAGCCAATTTTGCCCGGCCTGGGGAGAAGTGTTGGGGGCGGGGCCAAGAGGAAGGGGTGCCGCTGCTGCCATCCCATCGCGGGCTGTGGGGCCTGCGTCGGCAGACAGCCCGCCACTCCAGAGAACAATTGGAGGAGCAGTGGCTTTGGAGTGCCTGCCATCCCGGGAGGCGATCCGGGCCTGCAGCGGGAGCAGTCAGCGACTTGCGGTGGCTGATCGTCCTGGCGACCCGGAAGACTTGATTGTCTTCCGGTTCGCCAGGGCGATCACCCGCTGAAGCTCACCGACTGCTCCCGCTGCAGGCCCGGATCGCCTCCCGGGATGGCAGGCACTCCATGGCAGGGCGATGAGCTGGGGAACAGCTGGGGGCGAGAGTGGGTGGAGGCCTGCAGCCTCCGATCGTCTGCTGCTCTGTTCTGCTGCGGTGGCAGCTGGGTCCGCTTTGTTATCCTCTGGGCTGGGTCCATTGGGCCATTCCATCTTGGGATCCTTCCTCTCTTGAGGATGTCAGCCTCTATCTTGGTTCGCACCTTGTCTTCTTGAATTTCATTTTATTTTAGTGGTTTTTATTATTATTTTATAATAATAATTTTATAATAATGATATAATAATATAATAAATAATATAATAAAATGTTATATTATATTATAATTTAAATATATTATGTCTATATATACTATATTTATGATATTAATACTAATAATATATGAATATTTCTTGATATATTATGTTAATATTAATGATGTGTGATATATAGTAAATATAGTAAATAAATAAATAATGTAGATTATAATGTAGTTCAACCTTTAGGTGCGGCCCTCCACAATATTTTTTTGGCTCTTGTGTGGCCCCTTGGGGAAAAAATTGCCCACCCCTGTCGTAGAGTCTATCAACAGGTGTACGTTTGAGACATCCTGTGATTATTCTGCATGTTCCGTTCAGTACTATGTTCACCTGCTTCACATGGGCAGACTTATGCCAAAAAGGACAAGCATACTTATTTAGCCACCTGTGCGCCTTCTATTTTTAACTGTTTTATTCTTATACATGCAATGCTTTTGACACGAAATAAATACTTTGATCACACGTAGGTGGAAAGACAGCATCAGAATGCCTCCTCTAGTTAACTCCTGGACAAGATTGCTTAAAGGTATTTCTACTTTATGCAGCAACTGAATTCTTTTAATATGTGCTATATTCATTTGACCATGTAAAATATCTAGGGACTATACATCTTATTTTATATTTTCTATATTTAGCATATGGCCATAAGTAAAACACAGCTGCTGCAAAGGGCCTGGGTATATTCGTTAGAGAAATGAATATCCCAACCAGCATGGCAGTGATCTGCTGGCTAGGGTTTCTGAGAGTTGTATTTCTAAAAGTAACTCTATTTGGGACTTTTACTTGGGTCCTCCCATATCTTGAATTGTTTGTAATAATAATATATATACTGTATGTGTGTGTGTGTGTGTATATATATATATACACACACACACACACACACACACATACACACACACACAGAGTATATAGAGTATTTTGTATTATTAAAAGCCTATCAACTTATCATTTCATCTGTTATTTATATGTTCTCCACCCCTCCCCCCCCAACCCTCAATTATTCTAGTTTTATTCTTTTACTCTTGTTATTGTAAGCTATCTTAAGGGTCACAAATGCAAACCTATAGGCAAGCAGACCATAACATATTGTAAAAACTGAAAAAGTATCCTTATTTTCAAAAGCAAATAGATAATCTCAGTTTCAACAGGACTTTTTATGCAATATTATTTGAGCACTAAATTTTCCTCACAGTCTACAAAAGAGAGAAACTTTTAGGCCCTACCTATATCTAGAAGATGAAACAACCAAAGCACAAATCTTACTGTTAAGAACACTCACTGGGTTAATAATTTTGGCAATCAATATTAACAATAACTTTACTTTTGTATCCTGCCACCATTACCCTGAAGGGACTCAGGATGGCTTACATGGGGACTAGCCCGGTCAAACATAGATTAAAATAGTGTTTCTCAACCTGGGGGTCGGGACCTCGGGGGGGTCACAAGAGGATGTCAAAGGGGTTGCCAAAGACCATCAGAAAACACAGTTTTTTCTGTTGGTCATGGGGGTTCTGTGTGGGAAGTTTGGCTCAGTTCTACCGTTGGTGGGGGTCTTTAATTGTAGGTGAACTATAAATCCCAGCAACTACAACTCCCAAATGTCATGGTCTATTTTCCCCAATCTCTAAAAGTGCTTACATTTAGGCACATTGAGTATTCAGGCCAAGTTTGGTCCAGATCCACCATTATTTGAGTCCACAGGGCTCTCAGAATGTAGGTGAACTACAACTCTAAAACCCAAAGTCAATACCCAACAAACCCTTCCAGTATTTTCTGTTGATCATGAGAGTTCTGTGTGCCAAGCGAGGTGCATTTCCATCATTGGTTGAGTTCAGAATGCTCTCTGATTGTAGGTGAACTATAAATCCCGGCAACTACAACTCCCAAATGACAAAATCAAAACCCACACAGTATTAAATTTGGGCGTATTGGGTATTTGTGCCAAATTTGGTCCAGTGAATGAAAATACATCCTGTATTTCAGATATTTACATTACGATTCATAACAGTAGCAAAATTACAGTTATGAAGTAGCAACAAAAATAATTTTATGGTTGGGGGTCATCACAACATGAGGAACTGTAATAAGGGGTCGCAACATTAGGAAGGTTGAGAAACACTGGATTAAAACATAAAAACATAACACAAGTAAAATTTATAAAAGCAGTATCATAAACAACATAAAATAACATCAACAACAGCCGACAGCCTGAGAGAATAATCGAATCAAAGCAAGAATTACGAGAAATGAAGTGGAAAGGGTTTTTTTCCCCTGCCAATAGTAGGGCCAGAAATAGATCTCGACATCTTGATTAAACATTCATTGACGACAATGGTACCTTCTGGTGTGAGGCTGGTTAGGTGGTGTTCGGGGACTGCGTCCTCTCTGGTTGACAGCCTGGACCATTAGTCTTCCTGTACAGCTTACTCGGCCCTATGGATCATGGGGGGTAGGGGGTGGGTGGGAGTAAAAAATTACACATTTTTAAAAAATCACCCAGAAGTGACTCTCAATGTTTATTGCTTATTTTAAGAAACAGAATATTTATTTATTTATTTAAAACTTTTGTACCCCGACCTTCTCACCTCTATCGAGGGACTCAGACCGGCAATAGACACTATATCCATGACATCAACATTATTTTTATTCTTTACTAGCCGTCTCCTGCCATGCGTTGCTGTGGCCCAGTCTGTGTATATGTGTGTGTATATGTGTATATATGTGTGTTTGTGCATATATATGTGGTTTTGCGCATGCATTGTAATGTATTTTCTATTTTTGTTGGCTTTTAAAGTCCCTCCCGCTGTGTTTTTCAATGTTTTTATGAGTGATGGTCACTTGTTTGGCCTAATATGTGTATTGTGTCCAAATTTGGTGTCAATTCATCCAGTGGTTTTTGAGTTAAGTTCATCCCACAAACGAACATTACATTTTTATTTATATAGATTTATACCCTGCCTTTTCTCTCCAAAAAGGAGATGCAAAGAGAAACTTTCCATCAGTCTCACAGGGTTTGTTTGTGGTGGTGGGGGGAGGGGGAAGGTGATCAGCAGAGATCCCAAAGAACAAGAGAAAGTCAGTAAGCTGCCTACTTAATGAGTATTTTCTGTCTCAGAGTGTGGTGGAAGTTCTTTCCTTGGAGGCTTTTAAATAAAGGCTGGGTGGCAACCTGTCAGGGGTACTTTGTGCTTTTTCTGCATGGCAGGGGTTTGGACTGGATGCTCAATGTGGTCTCTTCTAATTCTATGATTCTATTAAACACAGCATAAGAAAGGTAATGAGAATACAGAGCAGTGGTAGCCTGGGGGGAGGGGGGGTGTCAATTTTCCATCCTGGAACTCTCCAGAGGCTTCACAAATGGCCCAAAACTGAAAGGAGTAACAGAACAAGAAGTTTGCTATATGCCTAACCCTGGTGTACAACAGTCACTAGTGACATTTCCCAACGTAGGCAAATGCTTAGGCAAGATAGTCAGAAAGGCACCTCTCTTTCACACACCCCTGGGCCTAATCTGCATCGCCCACAAGGGGAAGACAAGCTTACCACCAGCCGATGCTCCTTCCCCTGCTTGTTGGCATTGAGGACAGGTAAGTAGACACCAATAGCATGGAGGGGGCACTAGCAGACGGGATCATATTGCTTGGGCAGGGACCTAGCAAGTGCCCTAACACTAGAATTGTGCATTCGGGACTTACATTGATCCGTTTCAAGTTTGAGGTCTGAGATATTTTTCGTTTCGTTTTCATGTAGATGGGGGGGGCAGGGGGACTTCCTTACTCAATGCTTGGCTGCAGCCCTGCCAGGCCCAGGCACATAAGCCCATAGCGCCCGGGCCTCACGGGACCTGCACCCAAGCCAGGCCCGAGCATATAGGCCCAAAGCACCTGGGCCTAAGGGTGCAGGCTTTGGGCCTATACACCTGGGTCTCGCAGGGCATGCACCCGAGTGTCAAGTAAGATGTGCTCCTTACTCATCACTCAGCTGCAGGCCCTGCCAGGCCCCACACAATCCATCTGAAAGCCAGACCTTTATATTTCGTGTCAGCCAAATGGACGGAACAAAATGGAAACACGAATGAAATGAATGGGACAAATTTTGGCCCCATTACTACCTAACACCATTAGTCCACAATATCATCTGTAGAGGCCATCACAAGAGGGGATACATCACAGCCTGGAGTGATGTTTGGAGTTGAACAGAAGTGGCTGGGTGTAGACATTACAGTAAAACATTAACTGAAACACAGCCTCACATACTCTTTTTGGATGTTGTCTGCACCCAGTTCTGGCTTCTCTCTCATTTTGGTGGAATTTCACTGCACATGACCTGGAACGTGCAGGTATATCCTGCTCTCTGGTTTACATTTAGAATAATGAAAATCTGAATATAGACCAGATGGTTGCAGATGGCCAAATGAAGCTGCAACAAAGATCAACCCAAACATATGAAGCATACCTACTCAGGAGGCAATCCTGTTGAGTTCTATGGTATTCACATCTGGTTCGTCTGTGTAGGATTGCAGAGTTTAGAGCAGGCCTGCACAACCTGTGACCCTCCAGGTGCTTCCGACTTAAACTCCCAGAATTCCTGACCATTGGAGAAGCAGGCTGGGGGTTGATGGGAGTCAAAGGCCCAGACACCTGGAGGACCACAGGTTGTGCAGACCTGATTTAGTGCATAGGAGGCATCCTTATACAGAATCAGATCATTACACCATCTAGTCCACATTTTGGTCTTTCAGCAAGCGCTTTCCAGCCTTATCTGGAGATATCAGGGACTGAAGATGGGACCTTTTGCACGCACTGCATGTGCTCTATGAGCCTTCATCACCAGTTATTCCTTTAAGCAACAACTTAAAGCAATGCTCTTTTAAAATTAAAATCACTCTGCTTTAATTTCTCTCTGGCTATGGGTCAAAGAGCACATGATTTATGTATTTCTTTTGGAGAAACAACCAAAGATCTCTGGATGTGAATCTGGAAGTTTATTTTATGCAACAAAGAAGAGTATTTACTTGGTTCAATTGTCATTCATATTCTCTCATCATTGTATCATTTCCAAATAAACATAATTATGTCTCCTGGCATTAACGTTGTTCCACTGTGCTTTTAACAGCATATTAGACACAAAGAGCACCAGTGGATTAATGCAAAGGTTTTCACACCAGAATATGTAGATTCCAACTGTGTTACATCACCATAAAATGAAAATAAGCATGCAATGTAATCCTAAACACTAATGGACGTTTGAATACAAGAAGGTGTTTCAATGAAGGTGGAAGTAAACTGATAATATGTTGACTAATGCAGTCTTTTAGAAACAATTCATAGAAGGACAAATTAAAAAGTGTGTGTGTGTGTATATATATATTCACTAATTGTGAAACCTCAAAAGCAAAACAAAATAATATTCAAAGTTTTGGCCCCAAAAGTCTGCCCTTGAGTTGGGCTTACACACAATTTCAACTTAGTTGTAACTTAGTTGTAACTTTATATGGCGTTCACTTGTTTCTTTATGAAAGCAGAATAATTTTAGCGGTTTTCTTCCTGTTGCCAATCCCTCTTTGAGACTTACCTTGAGCAACATTTGCACGTGTTTATGTCTCAAATGGCAGAAAATGCTATAATGTGGATTTCTGCAAAGTAAGTCTCAAACTGTGAAGATTCTCAGAAGTTTACGGTTCTTCTCCTCAGGTTGACATTCATTTTAAAACTATTTTTCAGCCCCTCCCCTTCTCAAATATGAATTCTGTCTCTTACACCAAATATAATTGGCGCTTTTAGTTTATATGCACCGGGAATGTGGCACAGCTGGCTGGGTGTCATATGCATAAGATCTCTACTGACCAGAAGGTCATGAGTTCGAGGCCTGCCCGGGTTGAGGTGGGCTCTCGACCTATTGTGTAGCCTGTTGTCGACCTTTGCAACCCGAAAGACAGTTGCATCTGTCAAGTAGGAAATTAAGGTTCCACTTAGTGGGGAGGCTAAATTTAACTGATTTACGAGGTCATAAAAAAGATCTTCAGAAAACATACTGAGGAATGAAGGAGTGCGACAGCTCCCCCTGGTGGCCAGATTTTAAATTGCCTCTGTCTTTCTTGTGTGTTTGTGTGTCTAAATGTAATGTGTACATTGTAATCCGCCCTGAGTCCCCTGCTTGGGTGAGGAGGGCGGAATAGAAATGAAGTAAATAAATAAATATGCTGCCTTGTGCCCACTCTTCCACTTACAAGATTCCCCTTCACTTCTGTGTTTAACCAACTCAAGGATGGTTAAACTTTAAGTCAACAATTGAGAGCCTCAAGCCTAAATCAATCCCAGTTCATAGCACGCCCCCCCCCCTTTTTGTCATGTTAGGAGCGACTTGAGAAACTGCAAGTTGCTTCTGGTGTGAGATAATTGGCCGTCTGCAAGAACATTGCCCAGGGGACGCCCAGATGTTTTGATGTGTTACCATCCTTGTGAGAGGCTTCTCTCATGTCCCCGCATGAGGAGATGGAGCTGATAGAGGGAGTTCCCTGGATTCAAACCTGCGACCTGTCAGACTTCATTCCTGCCGGCACAAGGGTTTAACCCATTGCGCCACCGGGTGCTCCTTTGTTTAGAAAGTACTACTGTGAAATTTATATAGGTACTGCATCTATGTTATCAATTGTATGTAGGAACAACATTTATATCTCATCATTTTGTGTTTTTTCCTGATACCAAGTCAGGCTCTCTGCAATTTTTGCGTCTTGCAATAAAAGGCATTGAGAGCTTTGGAGTCTTGGAGAAATTGAACCATTATGGTTGAGTAGCCTAGCAACATTCATAACAGACCACAACACTCTTAGGGAGGAAAAGCTGCGCCTTAGCAATAGAGCTCATTATTTCTAAACATAAACCTATTTGCAATTTTGGGTCTGGCAAGATCATAGGTGGTACACGCCACAGTCTTTCATTCATCAGATGATTGTGTGTGAGACTGTATTTGTCTAAGGCTGCAGGGATGGGTGAGTGAAAAGTGAGGTGTCAATGGGCATACTTGGGCTGCAATCCCTTACTCTTTTACAGCGGAGGAGTTTGTACTTCCTTCCAGATAAGCACAAATAAGGCCAGGCTACTCTTGCTATAGTTGTGATAAATGTTGGCTTGCTTCCAGCCCAGGGTTGGAACAATGTTTGGAAATGTTAAAGCAGCCTTGCTGACTGAAGGATTCTAGAGTTTTCAATAGACGGCTTATGGGGGGCTTCAAATTAATCCAGTGGCTGTACACAGTCCTCTGGCCACATGCTGCCCACTCCTCTTGGATAATGTAGATATATGAGTAACCAACACCATCTTATTGGCGACAAGGTGACAAAGATCACTGTTTCTGCAGAATACGGCTCTGATAACCTCTCTCAGAAAATTTTGTTTTGATATGGTTTTACATCTTGCTTCAGAATTCTTTACTTGCATATAAATTGGCTGGAAGTTTAATCCAAAAAACATACATTAAGAATGGTACCACCAAAAATAAACTGTACAAGTCACAGTGATAGAAGTATACTATGTCTTGAATCCTATAGGTTAGTCCTAACCAAAGTGTTAATGTGTAGGTAAATGTGTAGGGAACCGCTGGTGGTGCAAGTGGTTTAAACCGCTGAGCTGCTGAACTTTCTGACCAAAAGGTTGCAGGTTCAAATCCTGGGAGCAGCCCCAGCTTCTGCCAACCAAGCAGTTTGAAAACATGCAAATGTGAGTAGATCAATAGGTACCGCTACAGCAGGAAGTTAATGATGCTTCATGCAGTCATGCCAGCCACATGACCTTGGAGACGTTTACGGACAACGCCGGCTCTTCAGCTTAGAAATGGAAATGAGCACCAACCCCCAGAGTCAGACATGACTGGACTTAATTTCAGGGGAAAACCTTTACCTAAATCTAATTGTTTTAAGTGGTTCTCCTCTTGTCAGGACTAAAATAGAATAAAGGCCAATCTGTGACAAAACAAAATTGCTTATTCTGTTGCCTTCTATTGAAGTCTTCCTCCGCACTTCACATCAGGTAGTAAAATATGCCCCATTTCCTATGACTACCACAGTTTGTGTGAATGCTTCCCACCCACACTATCAGAGTTTGTGGAAACTATTTTGAGTGACTATATAATAGATGGGAAGTTCCAGGTTGAGGGGGCTGCAGAATCAACCAACCGTGTTCTATCAATTCTTGAGGGACTCAATATAAAAACTCTGTTCAAAGGCATTCAAGAGTAAAGTTTGTATAAGGAAGCAGTGATTGCTCAAGCCAGTACACTCAGCTAAACTTTCGAATATTCACATACTCTGATGAAGAAATTTAGGAAAAATTGAGCTTTTGGATCCTTTGTAGCATTTGTTTGTTTTTAGCATGGCATTGTACAATGATATATTCTGTTTTTCTCCTGAACCAACATGAGTATTTTTTCTGACTATTTATGGCCTTGTTTTTTTTCTATTCAGTATTAACCTAAGGCCAATATAACGGCAGTTGCTCAAAAACAGATCACAGTGAAAAATATTTTGAAAATTGTACACCGGCGGCAATTTGTTCTCAATTTGGCAACATTTAGTGGCCCCACCCAACTGGTGTGAAACCAAATAATGCCTTAAGCATTATTTGCTCCAAAATGACATCAGAACCCATTAAGTTGCCCCAGAGTAAGACTATGAGTCTTTACAAATACTTGTGCCCAAGAGCATGTTTATGCTGAAGCCAAGACTTGGTGTACCTGTGGGTTGGCAGCCATGATGGTATAATTCCCATCATCATCCAGGGTGGAGGCTGTAATGTGGAGAGAGCAGGTCCCATCAGGTTCTCGTTGCATCCTGTAGTGTTCACTCCTTTTAGAGATTTGCTTCCCATCTTTGAACCAATAAATCTGTATCCAAAAACAAATTACAAGGAATAAAGAAGTGAATAGGGCAATTGTTGTGTAAATTAACCGGTCTCCGCTACCCATAACTGAACAAGTTTCATTTATGGATAATAATGTCAGGCACCAAAGGCACACTACGAAGTATCTAATATACCCACTCTAGCAGCCTTTAGGAAAAGCCTAAAGACCTGGCTATTCTGGTGTGCTTTTGAGGAATGAACAACAAATCCCCATATCATGACCATCTCAGTTCAAAATGTCCTTTGATGCCCTTTATCAAACCCCATCGTTTGTCCCATCTGAATTCTTCCACCAGATACACTACCCTATTAATTTATAGTATTTATTTATTTATAATATTTATATTCTGTCCTTCTCACCCTGCTGGGTATCAGGGCGGATTACAATGTACATATACATGGCAAACATTCAATGCCACAGACACACAACATATATAGACAGACACTCAGGGGCTATTTAACATTCCAGCTTCTGGCCACCAGGGAAGCTGTCGCTTCCTCATTCTTTGCATACTTCCTGGATATTTTTATGGCTCATAAATCACTTAAACTAGCCTCCCCACAATGTGGTACCTACATTTCCTACTTGACAGATAAAACTGTATTTCGGGCTGCAAAAGTCGACAACAAGCTACACTATTTTGGTCGGGAGCTCACTCCGACCCGGGCTGGCTTCGAACTCATGACCTTTCGGTCATTATTAATCCATCTCAACCAGGGCTTTATAATTTTATCCCAGCCCACTGTGCTCAACTTTTAAATTATTTTATCCCATATCCTGTGCTTACCCTAATGTATTATTTTGTTATTGTTTTTATTTTATTTGATGTTATTATCTGTTGTATATATTTTATTTGGTTTTATTGTAATTTTTGGGCTTGGCCTCATGTTAGCCGCCCCTTTGGGGAGATGGTGGCGGGGTATAAATAAAGAAGATGATGATATTATCATCATCTATATAAATAAAACTGTAATGTTCGTTTGTGGGATTAACGTAACTCAAAAACGACTGGACGAATTGACACCAAATTTGGACACAATACACCTACCAGCTCAAAGAGTGACCACCACTCATAAAACACCGGAAAACACATCAGAAGAGACTTACAAAGCCAATTTTTTTAAAAAAACCACATATACACACATGCAAACATACGTATATATACACAAATACACAAATATATACAAACACAAAACACATATACACAGGCTGGGCCATAGCAATGCATGGGGGGATGGTTAGTTATAAAAAAAAGAGCTATGAGATAATGGCTTTAGTTCTGACTTTAAGATGAAAAAATCTAGTACAACTTCCCCTTCCTTCTTGCACCAAATAGTTAAAACATCTGCAGCTATTGTTCTTCACCCGCTATTGTTTTTCATTTGCTTTGTAATGACTGGCTGCAGCCATTCATTTGTAACATACTAGGGGTCTGAATAGAGAGAAGCCCTGTTGGAAAGAGGCCCTGTCTTTTACTACAAGGAAATGAATGACAATCTTGTTCCATTGTATGACAGTATCCAAAGAACTGTGAATGGAAGGAGCATCGTTGTTCCTGCTGCTATGCAAACACTTGCAGAGTGCCAAGAAAGAGACTGCATGTGCCGCATAGAAGCTCTCACACATCTGTTTGCGCAAGTGGAAGAACTTAATTGGAATATGAGCCATTCTCACACTGGATTCCAAGAATAAAAATCTTTCCTGTAGCAGACTATCTTGGTACCTTAGGCCAACTTTACTGAATATATTAGCTTGCTTTGCTGCGACTTTTCCTGCAACATGTAATGAATTTCTGAATGTACTTTTAAGTAAGGAGACAACATCAGTAAAACATATGTTGATGCATGCATAGCGAAAACTGAAAGCCAACACCTATCACTTATCTATGTTTCGTAGCAATGTTGCTTGAAGTCTGAAAACAGCACTTCTCAAAATATGGTCTCAAGAGCACATTTTACATCATAAAGGAAGACACTGAGTAGCCACAGCAACTCTATGTTTACAGCACATGTAAATCATTACTAAAATTGGCATGGAATTGCATGTGGAAAGATCTGCTTCTCAGTTTTCATTACATTTCTTTTGCTCCTAAAGAACATGGGGAGAGTTGGGTCTTACAAGTAAAACCAACTATTCTCTCTGTCTGGTTTCGGCAATATACTTGGAATACTAGGAGAGGAGCAGTAGGCAGCAGAACTTGGAAAAATATTTTTGAAGTGAACACACTCATGTTTGTGTTGTTTTGAAAACATGTATAACCCATGAGTAATTTCTCATGTGTAACTCATGAATAACTACGATGTCCTGTGCAGATTGTATGCAATACCACTTCTAAAATGACTGAGGGTTTTATGGCTTAGGCCAGTGTTTCTCAACCTGTGGGTCCCCAGGTGTTTTGGCCTACAACGCCCAATAATCCTAACCAGTCCACCAGCTGTTAGGATTTCTGAGAGTTGAAGGCCAAAACATCTGGGGACTCACAGATTGAGAACCACTGGCTTAGCCTTTATCTCAGATATCAGAACGGGTTACAGATTTTTTTGGGTTCTTACACATAGCATGAACAGCTGAACTATTCTACTTCAATAAATAAAACAAAATAAAAAAGCTTTTAATTATAGTATTATAGTAAAGCTTTCTTTATATTCCGTCCCTCTCCCCAAAGGAACTTGGGGTGTCTTACAACACAAAAAAACCCCCAATCCTATCAATCACATTTACAATCAGATTATTACATCAAACAAACAGATCAAAGACAAATCACAATAAAAAAAAATAAAATCCAAAAATCAGAATTACTTACAACTTACAGACTTTTCATACAACTAATGGTGTATCTTGAAAACAGTGTGTGTATGTGTGTGTGAGGAATCAAGGGGATAAATTGTTTATGTACTCAATCTACAAATATTTAACATCCACTGGAACCAAACATATCAATATGCATGCTTTCTGCAGAGAGAGGGATGCTAATTGATCTTACACTACAGTGTGGGGGATGTAGAAGTAAAATTGGAGCTGCAAGTAAGTAAGTAAGATAGTATAAGATATGTGGGCTCAGTTGTCCAAACTAATGTGACACAACAAACAATCCCTAAGGACAATGATGAACATGCCAAACATTCATGAATGAAAACGTTATGCCAGCAAATGTCTTAGGAAGATATTTGATTTGGGTGAGAAACTAGGACATTAGGATTGAGTATGAGATCTTACTTATTTCTCCAGGCCCTCAACCAAATAGCACTTAAGATTACACTGGCCATCACACATTCTGGTACTCAAATGTTATAGTTGTTTCTGGGTATATTTGACCTGCTGATTCTAAAAATGGCACCAGTTTTCCCCTATCATTCCAATTTTTGAGATACAGAACATATGCTCTGCAGTGTTCCCGCACTACTTCGCGGTTCACATTTAATAGACTCGCTGTTTCACAAATTTTAAAAATATTAATTTAAAATAAATATCATGGTTTTTTCACTATTTTGTGGGTTTTTGCCACCGCCGCTCTCCAAGGCGCTTTCCCTCCTTAGTCCTCCCTTTCTCCAGCCTTGAAGGGCCTTTCCTTCCTTTCCTTCACTTTATTTTAAGTGTATAAAGACTTAAAATAGTGTATACCTGCTAAAATAATGTATAAATATTGAAATAAAAAGAGCGTCCCTACTTTGCGGATTTTCACTCATCACGGGAGGTCCTGGAATGTAACCCCCGTGATAAGTGAGGGAACACTGTATATACTAGTCTTCAAATGGGGGCCAGAGAGATATCACAGTGGTAGCAACAGCTGTGCTGGCAACCTGAAGATCTGAAGATTGCTGGTTCGAATCCCGGGTTGGTTTGGACACCCAGCTGTGAGCCCTTGTCCACTGTTCACCCAACAGTTCGAAAACAGCTCAGCTGTGATTAGATAAAACTGGGAACCGCCAAGCGGGGAAGGATTTTTTAAAGAAGGACTTACAACGTCTAAATAAGATCGGCTGTCCGATGGAATGTGGAAAATACTGAGGCTCTCCGTCATGAGGATGAAGCAACGGCACCACCTTGTGACGTAATGACGCAATCACACCCTGTGACCCATCCTGTGATGCAGCCCGAAGAAAAAATCCTTCTAAAATTGTACTTGTTATATGTTGTATGTAATTGTATGTGGAACCGGCAGGGACTGTCTGCCGTATGTGTGATGTAATCCGCTATGAGTCCCCTTCAGGGTGAGAAGAGCGGGATATAAATAAAGTGTATTATTATTATTATTATTATTATAAATGCTCACCCACTGAAAATCATGATAACCATATGTAAGAAACTAGAGCTATCCAATGCACGTTTCTGAATCAGTAGTACAAATAACCCCAGAAACAGGCCTAAAATCTGGACACCAATATTTTTTTTGTTGGACTGTTAATCCATCACATTCATTATTATTTTTCCAAGGAAAACATAAAATAGCAGGGATGATCCAAAGCTATTACAGACTGCAACAATGAATTATCCCAACTTCTTTATATTTCATGGAGTTTAGCCACCCGTTAGTTCTTTACCTTGATACACCAAATAAGGGTATGCCCTTAAATCTTGATCATGACCATTCAACTAGTAATTTTTCATATCTTGGGAAGAGTTGTTTTTATGGACAGTAAGAATCTCTACCAGAATACTCTGATGTTATATTGGTTCAAAGATTCTGGGAGTTATAGCATGAACAGCTGGAATCCTGTAACAGCTGCTTTGTTAAATATAGTTTACCAACAACAGTGTCACAATCAGGATTAAGTAGTAATTGTGGTTAGAAAGACAGTTCATTTGTCAAGTAGGAGATAAAGGTACCACATTAAGTGGGGAGGTGAATTTTGACTGATTTATGAGGCCATAAAGAACTCCAGGAATCGCTGAAAGGAATGCAGAAGAACAACAAGGGAAACTGGAAAATGCTGAGAGATGAGGAGTGTATCAGCTCCCCCCTGGTGGCCAGAAGTTTGCCAGAAAATTGCCTCTTTGTTCATCTTTGTTCGTCTATGTTCGTCAATATATGTATATGTTGAACTGCAGGGATTGTCTGCAAGTATATGTACTGTAATCTGCTCTGAGTCCCCTTCGGGGTGAGAAGAGCGGAATATAAATGAAGTAAATAAATAGAAAACAATAGTGACACTATTGCCACAATTACAACAAACACACCCCTAATTTACTGGGCATCAGCTACATGGGGAGATCCATCCCATTCCAGCAGTGATTGAAGTATGGGTGAATGATGTTTTCATCAGGTTCTGGGGAATTGGACCAGGATAAGGTGCTTTAATTAACCAAATATACTAAATATGAGTGGCTGATACAGGGCTCCAGCCATTTGCAAAATCTGTAATATCTATTTGGGGTTCACATGTCTACATAAAATTCTGAAATGCTGACAAGGACTGCACGTCAGTGCCGAAAATCATTCAACATTGCCCAGTAGTATTAAACTTCTTCCGAATGCATGTATATACAGGATTACAAAATGCCTGTGTTGCCAACAAAAGGCTTGTTAACGTGCTCACATATGCTGACACAACTTTAATGTTTCAAATAAAAGTTACATTATCATTTATAAACCTCTAGTCTGAGCAACAGAATGGTTGCAAAAATGAGTTCGAACCTGCACATTTCACAGATTTCATAACTTTTACCTGAGAGATGATGGCCTTGTAAAAACTAGTAATTATTTTATAACACATTTCTTTCATTACAGAAGCAGAAGACTTGCCAGGAATTAAGCAAGGAGCAGATGCATTAAGATGAATGTGCTTGATATTCTAGATTGACACAACTATAAAGTAAAAAAAACCTGCCTCCAAACATGTATTTCTGTTATAGATGTTGTTGTGAAATAATTAATGTTAATAATAACAATTATTTTTCTCTTTTCATGAGTTTCCAATCTGTGTATAGTGGATTTGTTTTTCCTTGCCGGAAGTTACCATTATCTTCTCTCACTGCTGCATGATACTATTGCCTACTTTAATACTTAAAAAAACAAACCAGAAACTTTTATTAATTAACTACGCACAACCTCACTCATCTAATCTGAAATTTGGAGGAAAAACAAGTTTTCCATCTAAAATGCAGAAAAATAAATTTTGAAACGTCAAATACAAATTCTGAAACTCAAAACTGTATATAGACATAGGCACATGAATAAGGTGACTGAGGGCCTTTCCAAAAATGCCCTATATCCCAGAATCTGATCCCAGGTTTTCTGTTTATCCCAGATTATCTGCCAATACGGACTCATATAATCCAGTTTGGAGCAGAAAACCTGGGATCAGATCCTGGGATATAGGGCCTGTCTGGAAGGGCCCCGACTTGCAAATCTGTATGAGAAATTCAGTATAAAACATTTATCCCCCCTGTTCCTCACTCCCTAAAAGCAAGACACTGAAACAAGATCTCAGGTTCATATCTTTCAATGGCTGGGATTCCATGTTTGCTTCAGCTGGCAGGAATATCAGCCAAGAGCAGTGGGAAAGATGAGGCAATTTTTCCTTATATTCTTTTGCCCTATCAGTCTCATCTAGTTCACTATCCAAAACACTCAAAGGATAGGGCACATTCTAGTATATAGTGTCTTTTTGTGTGTTTAGGGAATGGGATCAAGGAAAACTGATCCCACCAGAAGATCATCTGCTAGATTTTGATCCTGTTATTGAATGAAAAAGCTCCGTTGGTTCACAAATGCCTAGTCAGGATCCAAGCTAATATGTACACAATTAGATCTCATTCTTCTAATCAGAAACTTGATATAATTAGAAGCATTCCTTTTGGTAATTCTTATTTAATAAAATGACCCCCCAAAAGTGTTTTCTTTATGTGCTGAACATTTTAGTATAATCCATTCGTTTTATGCCAAAAGGAACTTTGAGGCAGCTATTTCTGATAGTATCAAAGGAGAAGGACAAACATTATCACATTTAGGAAAGGTTATTTTTACTCTTTTTTAGAAGTTGTAATATATACTCTTTTTGGACTGCAGTTTCTAGTGGTCATGCTGGCTGGTGAATTTTGGAGCTTTTCTAAGCTCTGGCTACATAGCATTTACACATATATGTTCATTTTCTGAAATTATGTAAGTAAAATATGGAAAATATTGCACCAGAAACGGTTATTCACATCTTATCCGCAGCTCAATCTCTGAGCAAGATCTGACAACAACTAGGGATGTTCTTCATTGATCCCTTAGGAGGGACATTGTGCCAAAACATTATGTTGCCCTTCCCCTCTGGCTAAGGGTAAACCAAGTGATTACAAGAGAACAAGGAAGTTAACATAAATGTGGTGATGTCATTTTCTCAGGATTTAAATGAAACTCCGATGACATTAATCTTTAATTATACATCCTGATGTCTATTTCACATTAAGGCAGAATGGGACTCCAAGCTATTGTTGACGCCTATTTTCTCAAACCCCTCACAGCATAAACAATGGTCAGGGATGCTGGGAGTGGCAATACAACAGAATCTGGAGAGACGATCCTTTTAGAGAAGCCATTTTCCTTTGTATAACACACATCTGCTTTCTAGAAGTGTCCTCAAAACAGAACCAGTGCACCAGACATCCAGCATTCTTCTGCTATATAAAACCTTTGGTTCTAATAGTTAGGGCAGTTTGGGGAGAATATTTAACCAAATTCTAAGCAATCGAGATGCACTTTAGAAAAAAGAATCATAGTACATCTGAAAGTGTCATACTTATAGCTATAACACTGGTTCGCAACCTGTGGTCTGTAGACCACCAGTGGTCCGAAAGAACAAAAATACGGTCCACGGCCTCACCGTTACTACACCATTGAAACGAGATTGACACAAAATCCAGTGCTGAGGTGTAATAAATATGGTTTTTTGTCGGCGACCAGATGGCGACGACTGGGTGGCATATGTTCCGTATCAGAAACTAGATCTGATATGGTCTATCCCAGGAAGTCGATCGCGATCAACCAGTTGATCCCGGACCGAAGGAGTCGATCCCAGCCGGATGGGCGCTTCTCAGAGGGGCGGAGCCATCGCGCCAAGCCCCGCCCCCTCCGGCACTCCCAGCAGCGTCCCCAGGCTAGAGGATGGCAGTGCCAAGCCAGCCTGGTGCTAGCCATGCCACCACTGGCATTGCATTGCCATCCTCAAGCCTGGATACGTTGCTGGGAGCTCCAAAGCCAGAGGGGAGGGGGCGGGGCTTGGCGCAGCCTGGCTCCACCCCCTCTGGCTTCCGCTCTACCAGCAGCTTCTCCAGGCTTGAGGATGGCAATGCCCAGCCAGTGGTGGCATAGCTAGCACAAGGCTGGCTTGGCACTGCCATCCTCGAGCCTGAGAAGCTGCTGGTAGAGCGGAAGCCAGAGGGGGCGGAGCCAGGCCATGCCAAGCCCCGCCCCCGCCCCACCCCTCTCCAGTCTTGAGGAGGTAGGTAGATCTTTCTGACTTCGTTTTATTATAGGTAGCTCGCGTGCTGAAAAAATGTGGGCACCCCTTGTCTATCCAATGCAATTTTCTAAATCAGCACTGCAATCCAAAAACTTATTTGTAACCTTTTTGGTACTAATGTTGGAGAGTGGCCCCTGGTTAAAGTGGTGCCGCGTGAAGTGGTCAATGGTAAAAAAAAAAGTTGGGAACCACTGAGATATAGTAAGACGAAGTAAAGCCAACGAAAGACTAGAGGATAGAAAATGCAAAACTGGTATGTGGAAAGAACCAACTGGAAAGATTTCCTTGTTAAATAAATGATAAACTGATAAATAACGCATTATGCCCCAAGTATGTGATTGACAAACCGTGTAGTCCTGGATTAACAGTCTATAAGTTTTCTAGCCACACATTTGAGTATAATATAATCCCCAAGGATGCTCATTTTGAGGAAGCAGATAGACCATTATGTCAACTATACTTTGACTAATAAGCGTTACAGAAAATCTGCTGGTTTTTTATCCTTGGAAGAGGAAGAAGTACAAGACCGTGCAAAGTAGTCCTAACTATCTCCATTGCAACAGGACTCTAAGAACTGGTTGGGGTTTATGAGTCTGAGGCATGTAGATAAATGTACTGTTATTTCATTTCCTTTGGCTGGGTCCACATGAAGTGTGGTAAAATGAATTAACCACATGCCGAGTGTGTTTTATGAGATTAGAACAAGAGTGTTTTATAACATTACATCTAGTATGTCTGAGTTTCCACACAGTTCATAAAATATTCCTTGGTGGTCAGGTCTAGCAGGCAGAACTGACTGCTACCTGTTGAGAGTGTGAGAAAGGAAATGGGAACAGCCTAAATGCCTTATTCAGCAGAATGCCACATATCTCAAATTCACTGAATTCTGAAGGACACCTTAAATAGTCCAGTTCTTAAATTGGTAAGTGTTCATCTCCAGGTGTTTTTGGATTCCCAACAGCCCTATTTTATTTATTTATTTCTGGCATTTTACCCCGCTCTTCTCAACCCCCGGGGGGGGGGGGGGGGACGGACTCAGAGCGGCTTCCAAAAATTCGATGCCCTAGTCCAGTCTTTTTCAACCAGTGTGCCTAGGCACACTCCTGTGCCTTTGCAGAGCTCCAGCTGTGCCTCCAGAAAACTTTTTGCCCCCCTTCCTTCCTTTTGCCGCCGCTATTATTTTGTCCTCCTCCATGGGAGAAAAAAATCTTCCGTTACCACATTGGTATTAGGCTCTGTCCGCAGACGCCCCCTGCTGTGAGGGAAAAGCGTTACGCAGCATGCAAAGGAGGAGAGGAGCCCAATGGGCGGCTCCAAAATGACGCCGCGTCATTTTAGAACCGCCCACTGGGCTCCTCTCCCCAAACAGACGGCAGCATGCAAAGGAGCAGAGGAGCCCAATGAGCGGCTCCAAAATGACGCTGCGTCATTTTGGAGCCGCCCACTTGTGGATAACTTTTGGAACTGCCCACTTGCGCTCCTCTCCTCCTTCGCATGCTGCCCTCTGTTTGTGGATAACTCTTATATATTGAACTTCTATATATTGCAGATTATCCAGTACAGAGCCTAATCCAACGCAGTAAGGGAAGATTTTTCCTTTTTCCTTTTTCTCCCATGGAAGTGCCAACATCATGTGGGTGCTAAACTGTACTCAGTTTTTCAAATTCACTATATTGATACATTAACTTTATAAAACTTTTGTAATTGTGCATATATTGCTAGTTTAACTATATTATTATTATTATTATTATTTTGCCTACTCTTTGTCCCCTGCATATGCAGCCTGTTGTGAAAAAGAGGTGCCGAAACGCCATAAAACATTTTGTGTCATTTTGGTTGGTGGTGTGCCCCAGGATTTTGTAAATGTAAAAAATGTGCCTCGGCTCAAAAAAGGTTGGGAAACACTGCCCTAGTCAGCACAACTAACGGTGAAGTACCAGACAAATTATGGCACCAAATTAGCTGGAAGGCCACAACTATACTTTGTTCAAAGTTGCCCATTCTTTATCATCAGAGTCCTCTACAGATCTTTCCAGCCAAAATCCAATCTGAAAGCCTACAGCTACTAAAAGGAATTATCTTCTCTCACCTTTGGATTTGGATTCCCAGACACTATGCATGTAAAAGTGACGGGCATTCCCTCAAATATTTTGTAATGTTTCAACTTCATCTCAAAGTAAGGAGCCACGCCATTATCAGGAGTATCTTCTCCATGCTCCACCTCATCATCAGACTCCTCGACAGGAGATCTTTCCAGCCGAAATTCAATCTCACTGATCAACCTCTGTTCGAAGCTGGAGACTTTGTATTCCTGTCAAACAAAGAAAACTCAAGTTAGAAATGGGATTATAATTGACTCAATTTCCCAACTCTGTGATTATTACTTTGTAAAAAAAAGCATAATATATTACAGATGTACATATAATGTAGGGCTTTCCACTATACAAAAAACCCACTAGAATCCCTGTCCTAAATGAGTTCCTTATAAAAACAATGAGCAGAGATTATAAACTAGGAATGTATTATAAAAATGTCCCAACACACTAACAATTAATTCACTCTTTCCCCATATTCTGCACTCACACAAGTAAACAATGGGTGAGAAACATAGTAACTAATGCCATGTCTCAATATTTTCTACAGTGTAGAGCAGTTGTTCCCAACCTTGTTTTGACCAGGGACCACTTTGACCAGGGACCACATGACGAGCGACTACTTCATCAGGGACCATTCTCCAACATTAGTACCAAAAGGGTTACAAAATCAGTTTTTGGTCAACTTTAGTTTTTGGTTTGCTTATTTAGGGTGCTGATTCACAAAACTGCATTGGATAGTCCAGTGTTTCCCAACCTTTTTTGAGCCGCAGCACACTTTTAACATTAAAAAAATCCGGGGGCACACCACCAACCAAAATGACACAAAATGCCAGTCTAACACAGTAAAGAATGGCTGGGGGATGGTGGCCTGCTGGGAGCAGCTGCTGCGAGGGGAGGAGCCAGGCCGCGCCATATCATGCCCCGCCCCCTCCCTCAGCTTCCACTCTCCCACAGCTTCTCCAGCCTTGAGGGGGCAGTGCCAAGCCAGCGGTGGCAGAGCAAGCACATTCACAATGCTGGCTTGGCACTGTCCCCTCAAGGCTAGAGAAGCTGTGGGACAGCTGAAGCCAGGGAGGGGTGGAGCATGGCATGGCCTGGCTCCCCCCCCCCGCTTCAGCTGTCCCACAACTTCTCTAGCCTTGAGGGGGCACTGCCAAGCCAGCGGTGGCAGAGCAAGCACATTCACAATGCTGGCTTGGCAGTGCCCTCAAGGCTGGAGAAGCTGTGGGACAGCTGAAGCCAGGAGGGGGGGGCATGGCATGGCCTGGCGCCCGCCCGTCCCGGCTTCAGCTGTCCCACAACTTCTCTAGCCTTGAGGGGGCACTGCCAAGCCAGCGGTGGCAGAGCAAGCACATTCACAATGCTGGCTTGGCACTGTCCCCTCAAGGCTAGAGAAGCTGTGGGACAGCTGAAACCTGAGGGACGGGGAGGGGCATGGTGCAGCCTGGCTCCACCCCCTCCCCAGCTTCAGCTGTCCCACAGCTTCTCCAGCCTTGAGGGGGCAGTGCGAGCGAGGGGCGGGAGTCATGGGGGAGTCATGGCGGATTGGAGGCTGGCTGGGGAAATGGCCGAAGGAGGCAGCGCCCCGGTCCCTTCTTCTTTTTCTTCGCCATCGCCTGGCCCTTCCTCTTCCTCCCCCAAGCAGCAGGAGTTTGGCAGGAGGAGGGGGGAAGGAAGGGGGGCAGAGAGCTTTTCTCACGGCACAGCAGGATGTCCGTCACGGCACACTAGTGTGCCGCATCACAGCGGTTGGGAAACACTGGGATAGACCACATCAGCTCTAGTTTCTGATACAGAACACATGTCATTCAGTAGTCGCCATCTGCTCTCTCACAGAAAACCATATTTAATAATCTAGAGCTAGGGACCTTACTTTAGGTCTCGGGGGCCATTGCCCACAGGTTGGGAACCACTGAAAGAGTTGCATGCAAACTCCAGCCCTATACCATAAAATGGCATCCTATATCATCCCGCTCAAATGGGAAAGAACAGACATGGAAACAATAAACATTTTGTACTATTATAGCAATAGATAGTTTCGTCAATAGAGAAGTGAGAGTATTTCTATAGTTTATGATGAGCTAAGAATTTTATTTTATATACAGGCATCTTTTTATGTATCTGCATATGGACTCTATATAATAAAATATAATTGACCCAATCCCAATAACTCCCTGCCAGCTGAAACCAAAATACACATTTCTTTATAAATGGGATATAAAGACATTGATATTTTAAAAATCTATTGTGGAAAAATTGATCCTAAGTGGTTAACTTTTTAGTGACAGATGAAATCCACCAAGAGTTTTGGTAAACACCATGGTTTTCCTTCAACAAACTGCCCTTATGAGAAAAATTGAGCACTTTTTTAGCCAGAAGAAATTGCACGAACCACACAACAAAGATTTAAAAAGTTACAAATATTAAAGGTTAAAGACAGCAAACAAAGGTGTCAAGGTTGAATGCTTGGAAACATCTTTGTAAAACCAGAAAAGGAAGGAATAAACAAGGGGGTTGGCAGACAGAAAATCAAGAAAGAAGAAAAGTGCAACCTTTTGAACAGCCTCAGGAGTCACTACAGAAGCATCAACAGAGCCAGTTCCCTGTAAAGGCAGAAAATGAGATGGGACACTGGAAGTAAGATTTGTGAGAGCCTTTACTACAGCCTCAGAGAACCCTTGCAATAGAATTCACTATAGATGCACTTCCCTGGCCAGAATACCCATCCCAATAAACAACGTAAATTGCTTTCTTGACTTTTTTCAGAAATCTCCTTCATGTTTCACTTTTGGACTTGGGCTGCATCCAAAAGTGAAAATCACCTTCAGGAAAAAACAAGAAACGCTTTCAAGTTGGAGAGACAGTGCTTTATCTTGACATCGTGAAGGATCAGAGAGACAGAATGAGCTAGAGCAGGAACAGATGTTAAGATGGTTCTCCCTTTTATCCTCCAGGGAAGAAAGCACTACATTTTTCATTGAAATTACTCCTAAAATATTGCATGTGATTTTGGCTATATCACCGTCATTTTCATAGGTCTCTGTTCTCTTGTCCAAAAGCAGATACCCGTGTTTCACAAAGATAAGGGTAGTTGCACATCTGTATATAAATGTAAACACAATTGCACCAGACACCCCCCCCCACCGCCCATCAACAGAAACAGTCCAGCACCACCCAACAACTATATTTACACTAAGATTACTTGCCATTAGATAACTTAAACTGAGGAATCTACAAACATTTTTTTTCTTTTGCTAAGGCTCTCTGCTCATCAAGAATGAGATTTCTATGAATTTTACTTTATATTTTTTTTAAGGGACAGAAAAAAATCAGCATTGAATTTTGCTAATTTTTTCTGCCCCTTTTAAAAATATGTAAAGTAAAATTCATATATATTAAACCACTGAGCTGCTGAACTTGCTGACCAAAAGGTTGGTTGTTCAAATTCAGGAAGCAGGGTGAGCTCCCACTGTAAGGCCCAGCTTCTGCCAACCTAGCAGTTTGAAAACATGCAAAATGTGAGTAGATCAATAGGTACCGCTTTGGCGCGAAGGTAATGGCGTTCCATGCAGTCATGCTGGCCATATGACTTTGGAGGTGTCTGCGGACAACATTGGCTCTTCAGCTTAGAAATGGAGATGAGCACCACCCCCCAGAGTCAGATACGACTAGACTTAATGCCAGGGGAAACCTTTACCTTTATATATATAGATAGATAGATAGATAGATATAGGATTAGAACACCCATAGCCCATTACCACAGTGTAATGATTATGCTGAAATAGTGGTGGTTGACTATTTTTATCTGTCTCTCAGGTAGTTAAATGTCTTAGCTCAGCTCAGTAGAAAAGGAGGAGTGACAACAAAACTGCTCCATATCTAATCAACTGGGCATGGATAAGACAGGTGAAACAAAACATTAACTTTTATTACAGAAACATATTCAGGGTGATCTGTGTTGGTCATGCAACAAAATACAACCAAATCCCAAATCTATGTTTATTGGGTCAACTGAACTGCACCAAATCCATCATGCAAGACTTGACATTGACTTTTGAGAGGGAAAGATGTTAACAATTATATAGGAGAAGAAAAAATGCCAATGTTAAGAGTCACAGTCCTTCATTTTGTCTAAGATCTTGCTTTTACTGTCAGTTAAGATGGTCTGGAGCAGTGGTTCTTGACTTGTGGACCCTCAGGTGTTTTGACTTACAACTCCAAGAAATCCCAGCCAGTTTATCAGCTGTTAGGATTCTGGGAGATGAAGACCCAAACTTCTGAGATTGAGAATTATTGGTCTGGAGAGATATCAATGCAGGAAGAGGCCACTCGCTTCTTGGTCATGTGGAGTCCACTCATGTAGGGCTGTGACTCCCAACATCATCACTGTGCTGTCTGTGTCTCCTCTGCTTTTAAATACTCAAAAATGCAGTGTCTTTTTAACTTCTCAAAAAGAAATAAATTAAAAACTATGAAATAAAATGACTATTTTTGCTGTATGAATAGAAAGCCACAAAGAAATACCTGTCCAGCCAGCTCTTCTTCTGGCTCTTGAATATTGAAGACAGTTGCAGCACTGTCAGCACCCAGCAGTCGGCGAGCCATTTTCTCCTCATATGTTAATTTCTAAACAAAATGGGAAAAGAAAAAAATCTATTAAATGAATAGATGACAGATCAAAACAATAACAATTCTGATAGTCAAGCTAGCAAGTAAACAATAAACTTTCTTGTTGAAACTCCTTTTTCTTCCCGGTGGAAAAAAAGGATTAATGTTTCATTCCGATGATCCTTCAGAGTTAACAAGAGAAGCCTGGAGCCAGTGTTTCTGCACAATATGTTGATTATAGCAGAGTATAAAATGTTATTTTCAAAAGCGACCCATGAGGTGTCATTTGTAATGTGCTACCTGTTAAGTCACAACTTTAAGGATAATGCATTACTAACACGTTTACTGCTGTTACTGCTGCTATATCACCATCACTGAAAACAGGAAAAGGTGCAAAAAGGCTCCACAGTTCTACAAAGTGCTGCCCAAAGGATTGTCTTAGGCCCCTTCCACACAGCTGAATAAAATCCCACATTTGCTGCTTTGAACTGGAATATATGGCAGTGTGGACTCAGACAACCCAGTTCAAAGCAGATATTGTGCAATTTTCTGCCTTGATATTCTGGATTATATGGCTGTGTGGAATAGCCCTTAGAAGTAAAAAGGAAATGTCACTTATTAGATGAAAAGGATAATGTTATTAGTGGGTATCAATCAAAACTTTATTACGATCACAGACCAGCACAAAGCGGGCACAAGCGCCCTATTAGTGGGTATGCAGTTATTTCTCAAAAGGAGCATCATGAGTTGAGATAGAAATAGCTTGATTCACCTTGGTGGACAGGAAGCATGACCCCTTTGTACATGCTGGACCTACTCAACCTTTGATACCATCATCCATTGTATCCTTCTGATCCACTTTCCTGGGATGGGACTTGGAGGCAACGTTCATATTAGCTCTGTTCCCATCTGGTTAAGCTGTGGGACTCCCATTTGACTCTTTGTCATTGGCCTATGAAGTCCCCAGGAGTCTGTTTGGTCTCCAGTTGTCCCCAAGAGATACATGAAAGAAATTTAGGGGCTCTGTGCCTTCAGTGTGTGTTGATGGCACCTAATCATATATCTGATTTCCACCTCAACCCACATAAGGTATTTCAGTTTTAAACAATAATTGATTGTTAAGCAAACTGAAGTTTAATCTAGAACAGTGGTTCTCAAACTGTGGGTCTCCAGATGTTTTGGCCTTCAACTCCCAAAAATCGTAACAGCTGGTGAACTGGTTGGGATTTCTGGGAGTTGTAGGGGACCCATAGGTTGAGAACCACTGATGTAGAACAAGAAAAACAGTAGTAAGATAGATCAACAGTGATCTTGTGCTGGATAGGGCTATACTCCCTCTGAAAACAAAGCCTCTCCTTTTGAGTCTACTCCTGGATGCTCATGTTCTGGTGGTGGGTAAGACTGCAGCTCCATAATTAAAACGAATGCACCAACTGCGCCTGTTTCTAGTGATCCCCAACTTGGTCACAGTGATTTGATATAGTTTACTATAATATACATATAGAGCTGCTTTTGAGTGTTTGTACATGTTGACTGGTCCAAAGACAGGGAACACAATCTCCTATGTCAGTGTTTCCCAACTGGTGTTCCGCGGCACACTAGTGTTCCACGAGCGATCACCTGGTGTGCTGTGGCAAAACCTCTCTTCCCCCCTTTCTTCCCCCTCCTGCCTGCTACTGCTGCTTGGGGGAGGAGGAGGAAGGGCTGGGCGGCGGTGGCGAAGAAGGGGCTGGGGTGCCTCCTCCTTTGGCCGTTCCCTCTCCGCGCCAGCCAGCCGGCCCATCCCGGCTGCCAGGGAGGGCCTGGGCGCCTCGGGAAGCCTCGGAAGAAAGGATCCCCACATGGCCCAGGCCCTGCCTGGAAGCCAAGTTTGGCTGTCTTGCGTCTTCCACCGGGCTGGGCGGAGCCACGAACTGGGAGAAAGGCTCTCCGAGGTGCCCAGGCCCTCCCTGGGAGCCTTTCTTCCAGTTCACAGCTTCGCCGAGCCCGGCGGGAGACACAAGCCAGCCAAAACCGGCTCCCAGGCAGGGCCTGTTCCTTGCGGGGAGCCTTTCTCCCAGTTCGCAGCTCCGCCAAGCCCAGCGGAGCCGCAAACCAGGAAAACAGCTCCCCGGAGGGCCCCGCCCCTCCCACCTCCCCGGTGCACGCGAAACCGCTCTCGGCCTCCCTCTGGCTCCCTGCCCACCGCCAGCTTCCTTCCTGCCTGTTTTGCCGTCCCCGAGTCCAGAGTGCTTTCTGGATGTAGGTGAACTACAACTCCAAAACACAAGGTAAATTCCTATTAACTATATTTATTACTGTGTTAGAGTGTCATTTTGGTTGGTGGTGTGCCCCAGTATTTTGTAAATGTAAAAAGTGTGTTGCGGCTCAAAAAAGGTTGGGAAACACTGTCCTATGTTACTAAAAGTCTACTGGTTGCAACTCTGTTTCTGGGCATGACTCAAAGTGATAGTTGTGACCCATATGCTTTTGGGTCTAACTAGTCTGAATTTTTCCATGTGAGGTTGTTCATGTGAAGATATTCAGGAGAGTTGCATCTTTCAGTCTTCCTACTTTAAAGGTTTTTTTGGCAGGGGAGCAAGAGGGGGCCTTTTCTGCGGTTGGTCGGGATCTCACTTCCATAGGAGATTAAGGATGGCTCCCTTCTTGCTGTTGGCAGGAGAAGGCCTTTATATTCTGGGAGGAATTTGGAAACAGATGGGTTTACATGTAAAAGAACTAGCTTATGCAGAAGGCTCCAAGGAATCAAATTTGTATTTGGCAGGGTTCTTTCTAAACCGATACAGATTAAGGAAACAGTTCAGGGCAGTCAGTGCCTAACGAGTTCCTTCAATCTTCCAATTGCGTACCGGCTGGCCATTGTTCAACAGGTCCTCCTTGAAGCGAAGCTTTCTTTCGAGGTCCTGGATCACAGCATCTTTTGTGCCCTGAATTTCTTCATCAGATGCAATCCTGGCAGTTCGGCCTGTTTTCTTTGGAAACCCCCTGCAAGGAAGAAAAAAAAACCAGATAGTTTATAGACATTGTGGGCATGACTTTGAGACACAAAAGTTAGCGAGGAAAGTCAGCCACTCATTGACAGTGTAAATGTCTAATATTATGTCAATTTATTCATAATCATTATATACTGCTCCTACACAATGGAAAATCTGTGTAAGACATTACCACGTAGCACAATAAAAGCAAAACGGATTATACATAAGTAGGCATATAGCTCCTGCTCAAACAGTTTCATTTCACAGGTCAACTAGCTGATAAGAAGCAAGATTTGCAAAAAAATTCTTGCACTATGGACTGTATTCCTGTCTTCCGGGCATTCCCTTCCCCTTTGGGCTGTTTTTGGTGTTCAACTGCTCTCATGCAAATACTTTATCTTTCAAGTTGTTTACACTGCTATTTGGGGTTTCCCCAAGTTTCCTAGTCTTTTTCCTCTTGGGTGTGGATATTACAAATTCATCACACAAGCCACAAGATTTATAGCCTGAGAATACTGAAAGAAATAGAAAAATATGAGAGGAAATGCTTTTAAAAAAACATGAATACATGTAGTGTTATTAATGAGAAGGTTGTTTAGGTGCTTCCTGGTTCACAGAAGGTCTTCAAATTGAATAGAAAATTATTTTTTATATTAGAGTCCATTGAGATTTTAGTATACCAATATATGTTTTGAATGTACCTAAACAATATATAGAAACTCATTTACAGAATTACAATTAATGACATATAGAACAAGTAAGGTGATCCACCCTTAATATGGCATATCAACAAGAAAGTGAGCTAAATAGAGCTTTAAGCAGAATTTAGAAGTTATTTTTGGACTAATAGATGCCTAGAATTCTCCAGCTAGCACGATCACTTATAAATTATAATGATCCCCAGGAAATGCTTTTAGGATACAATTCATGTTTTCATTATGTTCTTTGTATATATATAAGACATGTGCATTTGGGGTAAACCTTGTCCTGTTTCGTGTCCTGGTTTTCGATGGGGGCCCCAATCTGTTGTTTTGTAAACCTCCAAAAATTGGGAGGGTTGTTTTTGGTTCTTTCATTTCGGACCATTATTGAGAGAGGGGCGGGGGGCTTTCCTGTCAAAGGGGGGCAGAGGTTTAACACAGTTGGTAAATCACCAGCAATTATAAGATCTATCGACCGAAAGGTTGCAAGTTTGAAGCCCAGGGTCGGCGTGAGCTGCCGACTGTCAATCTAGCTCATTGTTTACCTAAGCAATTCGAAAACAGCTTTAGCTATAATTAGAGAAATTAGGTACCGCTATGACGCCATAAAGAAAGATCAGAAAATGCTGGACAACCAAAAGGAAGGAGGATGTCCTGACAGCTCTTCGTCATAGAGGATAGAGCAACAGCACCCCTGGACTGGACTCAAGCCCAACCTTCCATGGCACCAAAAACAGCTGGATACTGAGTCAAAACAAACCACCTTCTGTTCTGTCTGTGTATTGTCTATACAAAGTGGCACTGAATGTTTGCCGTGTATGTGTATTGTGATCTGCCCTGAGTCCCCTTTGGTGAGAAGAGCGGAATATAAATAAAGTGTTGTTGTTGTTATTCATACTTCCGAAGAAATGGAAGATATGAAAGAAACGGTAGGAATGAATTTTGTGCACACGTCTAGTATCTACAGCAAACTTTAGAAATTACAATTTTCACTCTCTCGCTATATATGTATATATTCTAATAGGAAAACTAAGAAAACCAGATTTCAGCCTTTGATGCAACCCAGCAAGAACTGCTATTATTCAGTTTTAGCTTCTCTCCATGAGAATCATATGACAGATGAGGAGGGGAGTGGAGGTTGCAAAGCTTTGTGGTGCCTGGTGGGTGTAATTCAAGACTTATCAAAACTAATAAATACAGCCATTAAAAAGTAAACTTGCATTAACTTCAATCGAGCATTAGTCTCTTTTTGAAAACAGCATGAGGAGATTCTACATGATAGCCTGCAGAGACTATGTGTGTAGGCCTTTAGCCAGGTTAGGAAGCCAAAAGAAGCAAAACACTCTGGCTCGTGCCCTACTGAGGGACTCTGAGTAAATAAACTAGCGTACCCTTCCTCTTCTCTAGCACAGCACAACATAAGCATTGTAGCTTTGTTTAGGTGAGATTGACAGTAAGTCACTTGTCATATGAATTTTTTTATGCAGCTGCAGCAATCACTTGGAAATAGAAGTAGATAAAAAAGCATATGGAAAAACAAACCCTTCCAGATGCAACCATTTGTCAAGACAGAATGGGTCAATACTTTTGGCTACTACACCAGGCCTGGGAGAGCCTCTGTTCCCTCTGGTCAAAGCTTCTTCAGTAGTAGCCCACAACACATCTGGATTGTAAATGAGACTAGGGGCATCTGAAGAAAGATGTGCTTCTGTCTTCCATAGTTTCTGGGTGACATGAGTTAAACATGGGCTCAAATGTCAGAACATAAGCAAAATTTAGGAAGGTTACAAAAAAGATCCCATGAATATATTTTTCAGAAAGTATGAGGCTATATTATATACGTTCAGAATAGTGAATGTAATTTTGGCTATGTCATGGACCTCCATGCCATATATGTATAAAATATAGGAGGCCCTGGTGGCACAATGGGTTAAACTCTTGTGCTGGTAGGACTGCTGACAGAATGGTTGACTGTTTGAATCTGGGGAGCGGAGATTTATTTATTTCACTTCTAACCCGCCCTTCTCTACCCCCAAAGGGGGACTCAGGGCGGCTCACAAAAGGCAACAATTCAATGCCGCATACAAGAACAGAACAACAACATATCAAAAAATACAACAAAGCAATTAAAAACAGTTGCATATCAAATCCCCCATAATCCCTGTTCCATATTCGTAGGCTGTCAGCCAATCTACAATCCGCCAACACAGCCCTATCCTACTCAGATTGTCCGCCCGCTGCTCCACATCCCCCAAACGCCCGTTCCCACAGCCATGTCTTTAGCTTTTTTCTAAAGGAAGGGAGGGAAGAAGTTGATCTTATTTCGCTGGTGAGCGAGTTTTACAGGTGAGGGGCCACTACTGAGAAGGCCCTGTCTCTTGTCCCTACCAAAAGTATTTGCAACGGAGGTGGGATCGAGAGCAGGGCCTCCCCGGAAGATCGCAAATTTTGAGGTGGGACATAAGGGGAGATACGTTCAGACAAGTAAGCTGGGCCAGAACTGTAAAGGTCTTTAAAGGTCAAAACCAGCACTTTGAATTGTGCTTGGTATTGGAAAGGCAGCCAGTGGAGCTGGCACAACAGAGGAGTGGTGTGCTCCCTGTATATCACTCCAGTTAGTAACCTGGCTGCTGACCGCTGGAGTAGTTGAAGTGTTCAAACAGTCTTCAAAGGCAGCCCCACGTAGAGTGCGTTGCAGTAATCTATTCGGAATGTAACAAGAGCATGGACCACCATGGCCAAATCAGATTTCCCAAGATGAGCTCCCATCTGTCAGCTCCAGCAGCAGGGACATGAGAGAAGTCTCTGATAGGATGATTAGACTTCTGGGCGTCCTCTGGGCAACGTCCTTGCAGACAGCCAATTCTCTCACACTACAAGTGACGAGCAATTTCTTAAGTTGCTCCTGACATGAAAAAAAAAATCTATAAAATGGCATTACTGTGTTCCATGGGACTGATGCATGTGCTGGGGGAAATCAACTACCACACAAATCATATTTCTAGGGTCTACTAAAAAAAGGATGACTCCAGATAAGCCTGAAGATAAGCTTTTGAGCTCTCCTTAGGAATTTCCTTACAGAACCAAACTTACTCATCTACTTTGTGCTGTGGGACAGGATATAGAGGGACGGAAAATAATTCTACTGGAGTTGGGGTTTTCAGTGGATGGACCACAGGGACTGGATAGCCCTCGCGGTGTCCTCCAACTCAGTGATTCTATGATCCTAATGTTCCCTCCATAGCAGCAACAGCAGGAAAGCCCATGCAGAGTGTGCAGCAGAGACAGCACAGAAGAGTTCATCCGCTATCTTAAGATATCTCAGGATGGGAGGAGGTCACTTTATACCGGTGGCACTTAAACTTTTTGAAGCAAAATCAGTCGCACAAATGCTGCATGGAGCCCAGCTTGGACCCTTCTCAAATTATGCCCCAGTAGAGCGTGTTCAATCGAAATTCCTAAGAGCGGCTCTACAGGCTCCCAGATGTGTCACTAACGCTACCCTGCGATTGGAGACAGGCTTCGTGAAAGTGGAAGCGAGAATATGGACAGCTATTCTCAATTACTGGCTACACCTATGCTTCTCCCCATGTGGTCTTGCCCCCCTAATCATGAGAGACGACTTCCAGTCCACATGGATTAAAACAGTAGCAGCAAAGATCGCAATGCTAAGTTTCTCCCAAGGACAATTGCTAAGCATGAGATGGGACCAAGCTAAGGATCTCATTAAGCAACGGATCCTGGACATAGAGCGCCAATCCGACCTAGCCTGTTCCCCAGCCTTCATTGTTAGTGAAGCCACTAGATACCTCACTGTCCCCATGGCATACCTAACAGACCTGGAGGTGCCCAAACACCGAAGGGCTTTTACCCTGGCAAGTTGCCATGCCCTCCCATCGGCTGTATTGGAGGGGAGGTATCAGAAGACCCCCTTCAAGCAGAGACTATTCCCCTGTGGGTCTGGTCATGTGGAAACAACTGAGCACGTGCTTCTTCAATGCATGTTCTACAGAGATCTTAGATCCAATCTCATTGGACCATGGCTTTTAAAGTACCCGGGGCGCAGTGAAAGATGTTATTCCACCCTGCTGCTTTTGGACTCTAGCACTGCAATGACTTACAGTGTTGCTAAGTTCTGTGCTGCTGCCCTTAACATCAGACGGGTGATGATTGACATCGTAAGGCAACAATATCCTGTCTTTTAAAATATTTTTTATACTGATTTCTAGTCTGATTTTAAATAACTGTTTACTGGGGAGTTGTCCTTCTCCTCTTAGGGCGCTTGTGCCCGCTTTGTGCTGGTCTGTGACCGTAATAAAGTTTTGATTGATTGATTCTAATGTTGCACCTCCTCAATACGTATTTGATGACAGAGGGAAATAAAATCCACTGTGGAATTTTTTTTAAATGTGTAAAACTAATAATGCTTACAATTGAAAAACTTCACACAATCAAAAATGGGCGGTGAACATAGGATTTGAAAAAAATGTGATCAAATGAAGACAGATTTTTTCTTATTCTGAGTTGAAAAGTCTTGATTTGATTTGTAAAAGTTTTGATTTTTTTGGATGCTCAAATACTTATTCCACAAATCAAGCATTTGAAGTTCCTGAAATGAATCTGGAAAAATATTTTCTTATTGAAGATTTACCACTACAAAAAAAAATCCCAAAGCTAGACAAAATAAGAGGAGTGTTTCATCATTTACTTTTGTGGTTTCCAGCAGATAAGGTACATAAGGAAAACATAGTTCAGAACCACACAAGCTGACAGTATAGGAGGCAGGGTGTTCTGTGCCAATTCTAAGATGCAAAAGGGAAGAGATCAAGGCTAGCTCGTAACAAATTTTGCAATGTCTATGTCTGACACTATACATGATGTAAGGTTGGCATTTGTTTCCAGTGGATTCTTACCGCTTTAGCTTGGAAAGCTATCAAAGCCTGCATTTCAAAGCTGAAGCCATTGTTTGCAACAGTGTGCGGGTATGCACATTTATAAAACTTCAACAGTAGACCACATTGAATTTCTTATATATGACATGCTACTTTGTCAAATGGGCCATTTACCCAGTGTACGCTGCTTCACCTCCCTTCACATGAAGTAAAGGGACTTCCTGCTGGGCTCCGTGGCAAAAAGGTAGGCGAAGCAGCATCCACCGCCACTGCGACAACATGGGAGCCTTCCCATGTTGTCCTCCCTTCAATGGGGAAGGAAGAAGGTAAGGTGGGCAGTGCGGGGTGTGGAGCAGCGGCTTCTCCAGGCCTCCCGCCAGGAGCCCATAAATAGACCTTTCATACACACACACACACACACAACTACAGTGTAAACACAACACAAAACAATGAACATTTTATAAACATAACCCTGCCACCAAGGCCTGAACAAGTATCATTTCATCTGCCATAAATTTATGAGTCAACCAGTTAACAAATGTCAAAATTCCTAACCAACACGGTTGTATTGTTTCCCCTTATTTCTCTCTGAAATACATTTAATGAAAATCGACCAATATGAATCAAATTCTGATATTCTAATTTCTCCCCTGCACACACTCTTTTCCATTGATAGTTTATCATTTAAGGCTCCGCTCCATACCTTCCTATAGCATGCTTCCAGAGCAAGATTGGTTACTATCTTCCAATTCCTTGCAATTATAATCTCGCCACTGTGAGCAAAATAATCACCAGTTCTCCCCCTTTCTAAACTCAACTTTGTAGCATCTATTAGTAATGCTAACCTATCATCCAGGGCGATGTTTAGTCCTATAATGTTCCCTATTTCTCTCTATCTATGGGCCTTTCTGATAAGGTTCTTAGTCTTTGTAAGATGGACAGAGCACCAGTGGCATGACAATATGTAACTTTCCTTTGATACCATTCACAAGCATCCTAGATCAATTAAAATAAACAAGATAACAAAAGAATTTGATGGATCATTAGTTACTGAAGCAAAATCAACAACTCAGGGTTGTTGTAGGTTTTTCGGGATGTATGGCCATGCTCTAGAAGCATTCTCTCCTGATGTTCCGCCTGCAACTGTGGCAGGCATCCTCAAAGGTTGTGAGGTTTGTTGGAAACTAGGAAAATGGGGTTTATAAAGCTGTGGACTGCAGAGTACTTCAACCAGATAAGTCAGCCATAGCAGAGCAACTGATGAACCAAACTGGACACAGCCTATTATTATTTGAGAACACAGAAATGCTGGACCACTCGAACAACCACTATGTCAGATTACACAGAGGAGCAATTGAAATCCACAAGCATGTGGGCAATTTCAACAGAAAGGATGAAATGAACAAAATCTGGCTGCCAGTATTTAAAAAACGCTAAAATTATAACAGTAAATAAAGAACAAAATTCAAACACAGGGGAACACAGGGGAGCACTGGGAATGTGGCACAGCTGGCTAAGTCAACAAAAGAACTATACCCACGGAGGGTTCAAAGTAATAAATCACAATTTCAATGGTTGATTTAAATGATATTGTATTAATTTCTCATATCAAAGTCACAGAAAGACTTGTCTATTAAGGAAGGGTAAGGACCTAAATGAAATCCCACGCAGGGGGTTAATGCAATAATTCACTCAGTATCCTCGCAGGGGTTAATTCAATATGGATATAACAGCTTGATCGCATATCATGAAATTATACAATGTAAACAGTCCCTGTGTAGGGGAAATTATAAATGTCGGACGCTGAGGAGTAATTAGTCCCCTCTAGACAGAGGGGACTAATTACTCCTCAGCGTCCGACATTTATAATTTCCCCTACACAGGGACTGTTTACATTGTATAATTTCATGATATGCGATCAAGCTGTTATATCCATATTGAATTAACCCCTGCGAGGGATACTGAGTGAATTATTGCATTAACCCCTGCGTGGGATTTCATTTAGGGTCCTTACCCTTCCTTAATAGACAAGTCTTTCTGTGACTTTGATATGAGAAATTAATACAATATCATTTAAATCAACCATTGAAATTGTGATTTATTACTTTGAGCCCTCCGTGGGTATAGTTCTTTTGTTGGCTTTGCAGCCCACGAGCTCTGTGTGCATATACAGCTGGCTAAGTGTCAGCTGCATAAGATCTCTCTGACCAGTAGGTCATGAGTTCGAGGCCTGCCTGGGTCGGGGTGGGTGCTCAACCTTAAGTGTAGCCTGCTATCGACCTTTGCAGCCCGAAAGACAGTTGCATCTGTCAAGTAGGAGATAAAGGTACCACATTAGGTGGGGAGGCAAATTTTGACTGAATTATGAGGCCATAAAAAGAACTCCAGGAATGCGGACAATGAGGGACGCTGCAAACGCTGAGAGATGAGAAATGCGTCAGCTCCCCCTGGTGGCCAGATTTGCCTCTGTTCGTTTATATGTGTGTAATATGTCAAAGTGTATGTACTGTACTGTGATAAACGGCAGGGATTGTCTGCTTGTATGTGTACCTGTAATCCGCCCTGAGTCCCCTTTGGGGTGAGAAGGGCGGAATATAAATAAAATAAACAAATAAATAAACTCCAGAGAAATAACAAACACCTAATCACCTCTCAACAAAGGATTTTCCCAGGTAGTAACAAGCCACAACTAAAAACTGTCAGGCCATCAAATGCTAATCAAAGTGGCCAATTGAAACATTCACACCAAGCTCCAACAGACAAGAGTTCTTTCTCTCACCATGGACCTTCCACAGATATATAAACCCAACTTTCCTAATTTCCAACAGACTTCACAACCTCCGAGGATGCCTGCCACAGCTGCAGGCAAACCATCAGGAGAGAATGCTTCTAGAACATGGCCATACAGCCCGAAAAACCTACAACAACCCAGTGATTCTGGCCATGAAAGCCTTTGACAATACAAATTCTGCTCAGCTGCCACTCAGATAAAGACAAAAAAGGAACAGAAATAAATCCCCTGCCATACTGCTTTCCTTGTCAAGTTGCTTAATCCTATATCCTAAATCTTTCAGATTTTATTAGCTGCTTTGAAGAACATGTAAACAACAATTAAATGTAATATCAGCAGTAAAGGGAGAAAAGTAATGTTGGAATATGTAAACAATGTTCATTCCAAAATAAAGTTTTCTAGTTCAGTTTCAAAGACTTCTATCAAAATATAGTGTCTGTTCCACTAATTCAAGGCCATTCCATTCCATACACAGCCATTCCATACATAGTGGAATTCTCTGCCATTATCCAAAGCGAATTGCTCCCAGAAATGTCTGCAAGCAATCCTGGGTAAATCCTCTTTAAGTCTCTTGCTTTCAAGCTGATATACCCATAAACTGGAAATGCATCCCCACCCCTCCTGACTTTAAAAGGAATTTAGTCTGGTCTTGGAGATATGACTAATTCTACACCCACTTTCTAGTGGTTTTTCACTGTATATTTGGAGTCTCTTCCTGGGAGCCAGCTACACTCCCAGGCAATTCTGTGAAATGTAAATAAAACGACAATTTGGTTTTCCCATGGAACAAAGAGAAAGCTTTTGTGAAAATAAAGGAATAATGAAGAATCAACTTGGGGTTATTTTACTCATTTATCGACTGTGTTGCAAATGATTTTAGAATCAACTAGTGATCCACATATTAATCTGTTGGTTGCAAAGTACATAGTCGAATTAAGAAAGAGAAATTTGCCATAATAATCTAACACCTGACCAAACTGTATCTTGGATATACCAATATCTACCTGAGCCCAATGAAGCATTGAATCTAATACACACCACAATTTTCAAAACCTAGAAACCAAACAAAAAAAGAAAAAAAAAAAAAAAAGTATTTGCTGCCAAATATAATGTGCAGTGACAAGAAGTTCTCTCTTTATCATTTGGCCAAAAAGACGTGAATTACTGTTTCTGCTTGCTTAGAATTCCTTCATAGAATCATAGAATTGGAAGAGACCTCATGGGCCATCCA
This sequence comes from Anolis apletophallus, assembly GCA_030556195.1. Taxonomy (NCBI): domain Eukaryota; kingdom Metazoa; phylum Chordata; class Lepidosauria; order Squamata; family Anolidae; genus Anolis; species Anolis apletophallus. The sequence continues at coordinate 46,354,004 of JARBWK010000012.1, forward strand.
GTCCAACCCCCTGCCAAGAAGCAGAAAAATTGCATTCAAAGCACCCTCAACAAATGGCCATCTAGCCTCTGTTTAAAAGTCTCCAATGAAGAAGCCTCCACCACACTCCAGGGCAGAGAGTTTCACTGCTGAGCAGCTCTCAATGTTAGGAAGTTCTTCCTAATGTTCAGGTGGAATATCCTTTCCGGTAGTTTGAAGCTATTGTTCCGCATCCTAGTCTCCAGGGCAGCAGAAAGCAAGCCTGCTCCCTCCTCCCTATGACTTCCCCTCACATATTTATACATGGCCATCAGGTCTCCTCTCAGCCTTCTCTTCTTCAGGCTAAACATGTCCAGCTCTTTAAGACGCTTCTCATACGGTTTGTTCTCCAGACCCTTGATAATTTTAGTTGCTCTCCTCTGGACACATTCCAGCTTGTCAACATCTCCCTTCAATTGTGCTGCCCAGAATTGGACACAGTATTCCAGATGTTGTCTGACCAAGGCAGAATAGAGGGGTAGCATGACTTCCCTGGATCTAGACACTATACACTCCTATAGATGCAGGCCAAAATCCCATTGGCTTTTTTTGCCGCCGCATGACATTGTAGGCTCATGTTTAACTTGTTGTACACAAGGACTCCAAGTTCTTTTTCACACCTGCTGCTCTCGAGCCATGCGTCCCCCATTCTGTATCTTTACATTTCATTTTAGAACACCAAAGCTTCCAGCAATGGAAACGAAAACTTTGCGATGCATCTATGCTGTAGAATGAATCCACTTCAATTGCCTTGGTTCAATGCTATGGAATCCTTGGGGCTGTAGTTTCACAATGTCCTGAGCCTTCTCTGCCAGATAATGCTGACACCTCAACAAACTACAAATTCTAGGATTGCATAGAATTGAGCCCTGGCCCTTTAATTAGAGATGACAACCCTCAAAGAGAAGCTCCAGATGCAGCTCCTGAAGTAGCTTCGCCTTTTGTTTTGGCTCAGCACTAAGATTACTGTATGATGTGAATGTAATGCACACCCCAATTATGGCAAGGTCATTTAGCCAATAAACGTGAGCATTAAATTCAAGTAAATGTGGTAAATTCCATTTTACTTTATGATGCAACTTTTAAAAAACACCCCGTATCTTCTAATCCAGATGCACAGAGAAGATAAGTAAAAGGAATGGGAAGTCTAATTAAATTTAGTTAGACTACCCGGTGCATTTTTATAGAATTGGGTTCTTCTCATGCAGAATGTATACATTCCTTGCTAATATGGAGATTCTGTAGACTACAAATCCAACTTTTCCAAACTCAGTGTTAATGGTAACACAATGTTTTTATTCTATTGTTCTAGAAAGTATTTAATGCATGCACACACATAATCACACATCATAACTGAAATATAACTAAGCCAATCCTGCAGCACAAATACATATCTGTGGGACCAGTATCCACGGTTTCATTTATTCATATCAGACACTGTCCTCTCTAGGCAAAATATGTTCTCTCCAGGTGGATTCTCCAGCATGATTCAATGGTGAATCTAGCGAAGGTGAATCCAGCGAAGACAGAGATCCTCTGGCTGGGTCGCCTGGGCGGTGGGGAGCTTCAGCTTCCAACCCTGGATGGCGTGGCCTTATGCTCGTCATCAGTAAAGAGCCTTGGAGTCTATCTGGATACTCGGCTTTCTATGGAGATTCATATCTCCATGGTTAGCCAAGTTGCGTTTTTCTATCTTTGCCAGGCTCGGAGGCTGGCCCCCTACCTGTCCTGTCGCGACTTGGCCTCGGTGTTCCAAGCGATGGTCATCTCAAGGCTAGACTACTGTAACACTCTTTTCATTGGCCTACCTCTGTCGGTGACCCGGAAACTTAAGTTGGTGCAGAACGCTGCAGCTCAATTGCTCGCAGGTGTTCCTGCGAGCCATCATATCACACCTATCCTGCAGGAGCTGAACTGGCTGTCTATTGAATTCCGGATCACCTTCAAAGTGTTAGTTTTGACTTTCAAGGCCTTATATGGTCTGGGGCCAGTGTACCTGAGGGACCGCCTTACCCCATACTGTCCCATGAGATCACGGAGATCAGAAGATCAGGATCTTCTCTCTGTCCCGAGTGCTAAAGTTTTCCACCTTTCTTCGATGAGGAGAAGGGCATTTTCTATCATTGCCCCCACACTTTGGAACTCCTTACCGCCGAAGATTCGGTCGCTCCGAGACCTTATGGTGTTCCGAAAGGCCCGCAAGACCTGGCTATTCCGACAGGCTTTCGTAACCTGAGTAGATCAATTTAAATGCTAAATGTTCTGCTGTATTTTAATGTACTATGTGTTGTATTTTGTTATGATTTGTGAGCTGCCCCGAGCCACCTGGGAGTGGCGGCCAAGAAATCTAATAATTAATTAAATGGTAATTTTTGGCCAGAAGACCTTCATTTTACTGTTCACTATTCACTCTTTTGTGTACTCATTCACATTCCGGAAACATATCCCAAATACAAGAAAAATTCTAAAATGAGGTACATAATATGTGTACATAAGTAGTGGGTTTTGCCAAGACATTGCCAGTGGGGTGAAGTGGCTAATCCACATGCACTGTTGTAGGTCCAGAAGATCCTGTAGCACTTCAATATAATTGCCATTGGTGTCGTTGTTGCATGCCTTTCAAGTTGTTTCCAACGTATGGCAACTCTAAGATAACCCTGTCATGGGTTTTCATCTCAAGGGAGCTTTTCCCCTTCCAAAATTGTATTATTCTTAGAGGCTGGGTGCGTGTGGCCTGCCTAATGCCACCCGGTGGTTTTCTGGATCTGAGCAGGGCTTGAACCCTGGTGTAATCCAACCTCCAAAGAACTCCACACTGCCTAGGGCTTGTGAAAGTTGACTATCTTGGGAATCAAGGTTGGGAATCACTGTTTAAACATACTCTGTATTTTGTGTGTTTCAACCAAATGTTCAATGCTGATTTTGTGTGTCTGTACTTCACTCAAATGCTTAAGGCTGAACTGATGTTTATTATGTAACCAAGCTGCTATTTCTAAACATTATATGCCGTAAACATACTTGGGAGACAGGTTGGCTGTTTTTTTTTTGTAAAGCAAGAATCTGGAATGGCTAAACCTATATGCTGGCAAACTCACACCTTAAATCTAGCCAACTGGAAAATGTTCACTTGAACAATTATGGTTTGCACAATGAAGCCAAATCCACAGCCTACAGAGGCCTCTAATTCACAAAGATTGATCTTCTTTGAATTGAAATGTCTATGTGATATATATTGCTCATGTTCCCATGCCACATGTTTGGGACAACTGTTATTGAGCCTTGATTGAGAGCTCTATAAAACTTTAATTTCATGGGAAATCAAGATGTCTTCTTTGGCTTCAACTGAGTAAGAATTCCATTCTTCTGCTTGTATGTAGGAGGTTTTCATCCATTATTTCCTTAACTTTCAGCAGAATTATGAAGGACATGTTTCCTCTTAGTTCCCTAGACTTTGTGCCTGTTGAAAGCAATTTTCAAACTGGAAAGAACTGTGAGACCTGCAGAGGACTATTTACAAGCAAGAGTGCTTAGAAAGACCCGGCACTGGCCAAAAGAAAATGTGGCATGAATGAAAGTTCACAAGGCCCATTTGTCTTTGTTAAGCAGCAAAAAATAAACACAATGTGTTGAACGCGTTCATATCCAGAATCTCTTGGTTGTTGTGAGTTTTCCAGGCTGTATGGCCATGTTTGAGCCCGGAAAATTCATAGCAATCCAATCAACACAATTCTTCTTTGAAATGTCTCCTATACTTCCTAAGAAGTACCAGTACCTACCAGTGTCAAAGAGAGAAAACAGGGACCTGGAGACAAAATGTAATTGTTAATCCCAACTACGTTAGACCCAAAGCAACAATGATTAAAAGGTCAATCAACACCCATTCATTCTGTAGCCTAAATTCAATTGCCACCACTAATTATAATAGAAGTAATGAATTAACGGGATGTATTTTCTATTGAGCAATTGATTTAGTGGGTTTACTATAAGGTAAGAATCATGTAGCTCTCCAAATGTAGTTGGGCTTCACTCCTTAGCCAACAGAGAAAATGGTGAAAAACGCTGGGAGCTGCAGTCCAGTTACACTTAGAGGGCTGAAAGATCCGCACTCTTATTTTATTCCAATTGGACTAGCAGATGGATTTAGGCTATATAGTAATTCTATCTCACTTATCCACAGCTTAATATTCATAGTTTCAGTTGGCCACAGACAACTGCACTCCAAAATATTACTGTATAATAAGATATTCCAGGAGAGAGAGAGAGAGAGAGAGAGAGAGAATTCACATAACTTTTATTACAGTATATTATCATAATTGTTGTTACTCACGGTGCCCTGTTTAGAAATTAAACTTTTATCATAGATATACGATATATGTATAGGGAAAAACATGGTATAGATAAGGTTCAGTACTAAGGTTCAGTGGTTTCATAGATCCACTGAATGTCTTGCAGGGTATCCCCTGTGGATGAGGAACTATTTTAGTTCTATGCCAGTCTCTCTGGCATTACTTAGGAATGAAGATTCATAGGAAGGACTCATCTCACACTTTCTATAAGCGAGTTGATGACTAAAGAAGTTGGATGTGTCCTTCGAGTCTGTGCAATGGATTTTTCTGGTGGAGCGCAGCGTGCACATAACTGGTATCACCCTTTAAACCAAAGGTTCGTCTGCCGGGGCCTAGCAAGTTTGGACGGTGGCAGCGAGGTCCTCAAGTCGTAGGTTTGATTAGAGTTTCCTTCTCTTAGATGGTTGACTTTACAGGGTTAGACGAGCACCATCTGCCCGGGTTTGAATTCAGAGTTTTCCTTCTCTTAGGATGGTTGCCAAAAGGCTAGAGAGCCCATCCTGCCCATTGACACTCTTTGTCAGACCCTTCAGTTGTGACCTGTCTGGCATGGGAGGCCCTACCGGTAACTATTATTCCACCACCAGCATAGCTCACAATTTCATTAGGGTACGCAAGCCTCTCCCCCACGACAAGGGGGCGCCAATGGAGAGGTCTATTCCAGGAAAACACTGTTAAATGGGACATAATTTTAAGTAACCATGTTCCATATGGGAGTTCATTAATGTGAACGCAACAGTGTGTGTGTTTTCAATAGAGAAGGACTCTTCCATACTGTCCCCAAACTCCCCATTACAAGATTTCACAGTTTGTAACAGTTGTTTACACACCCATATCCGGTTATACCCTAAATACACTGGGGTGTGGCACTGGTTTGTTGCTGGCTGCAGTGGAGTTCAGAGCTATCCCAAATTTACATGCTTTTTGTCAACCAGTCTTTTATCCCACATTAGATGTTGTTAAGCTTGATGTGGTTTCCCTCCAGTTTCCTGTCATCTCCTCCCTTTTTCGTGAATTTCCAAAAAAGATGTGACATAGAGTGTTAAAATGCACAAAAACTGCACAAAAAGATACAGTGGAGGAACAAATGTTTGGAGAGAACTAAGGTCAACAGAAAACCTCTGTAGCAAAGGTTCCAGACATCATCAATGGAGCCATCAGAGATGCACCCAAAGAAACCAAGAAGTGGATAGTCATCTGACATTTACCTCACCCCATATCAGAAACATGCACAACAGGATGAAAGCCACATCATGCAGTGGGTTGTAAAAGTTCCAACTCATAGCAGGAATTTGAAAGAGAAGTACCAAGACAGAAAGAACTTTGTATACGTAATCAGACTTCACCACTTCCTTGCTGTAGTTATAACTGTTTCTAATTCTAAAGGAACTCAAAATACTTGACAGATGAGATGTTTCTCCTTAGCCTTATTATACTTTGCCTGCAAATATTCCTCCAAACCAGGCCTGGGCAAACTTTGGCCCTCCAGGTGTTTTGGACTTCAACTCCCACAATTGTGGGAGTTGAAGTCCAAAACACCTGGAGGGCCAAAGTTTGCCCAGGCCTGCTCCAGATTGACCATGCTGGCTGGAGAATTCTGAGAATTTTTTCATATTCTGATCGTGTCACTAGAAGTTACACAGACATGGCAGATGTCAGTAATCCTTGACATGGGAACTGTCTCCAGGGTTACTGTGAGTTGGAGATGTTTTCCTTCTTATGTCCCTGTATTTACTGGTAGTCATTTCCAGGGTTTCCTAAAAAGATCAGTCAATAGGTGTTTGAAATGAAGTGGCCTTGTACAGGCAGCAGTGAGGTGGAACTACAAATTATGAACTGAAACTTGAGTTGTTGAATGTAAGAACATAAGAACATAAGAAGAGCCATGCTGAATCGGACCTCAGCCCATCTAGTCCAGCATTCTGTATCACACAGTGGCCCACCAGTTGTACACGGGGATCTCGAGCAGAAGGGAGGGCAAAACCCTGACCTGCTCCCGACCCCCCAAAACCAGTACCCAGGGAAATCCTGCCTACCTCAACCAACTCCGAGGTGGCACTTGAATGTCCTTTTCAGTAACTACCGATACACTTGGTATCCATGAATCTGTCTAATCCTGCCTTGAAGTTGTTCAGGCCGACAGCTGTCACAACCTGTTCTGGAAGTAAATTCCATAACCCAATGACCCTCTGGGTGAAGAAATATTTCCCTTTATTAGTCCTAATTTTCCTACCTTGGAGCTTCAGGGAGTGCCCTCTAGTCCTAGTGTTTTGTGACAAAGAAAATAATTTTTCTTTATTCACCTTTTCTATCCCATGCATGATTTTATACACTTCGATCAAGTCACCTCTTAAAAGCCGTCTTTCAAGGCTGAAAAGACCAAGGCGTTGCAACCTGGTTTCATAAGGGAGCCGCTCCATCCCTTGGATCATTCTTGTTGCCCTTTTCTGTACCTTTTCCAGTTCCGTTATATCCTTCTTAAGGTGCGCAGACCAGAATTGTACACAGTACTCCAAATGTGGCCTTACCATAGATTTGTAGAGAGGTAAAACAACATTTGCTGAACTATTTTCGATTCCCTTTCTGATCATGCCTAGCATAGAATTTGCTTTTTTCACTGCTGCTGCGCACTGGGTTGACATCTTCATTGAGCTGTCCACCAAAACCCCAAGATCCCTTTCCTGGTTTGTCTCGGAAAGCTTTGACCCCATCAATTTGTAGGTGTAGTTGGGGTTCTTTGCCCCGATGTGCATGACTTTACACTTGTTTAGGTTAAAATGCATTTGCCACTTTGTTGCCCATTCACTCAATTTCGAGAGATCTTTCTGGAGCTCTTTACAATCAGTTTCATTTTTAACTACCCTGAACAATTTAGTGTCGTCTGCAAACTTTGCTACCTCAGAATTCACTCCTACATCCAGATCATTAATGAATAAATTAAAAAGTAACGGACCCAAAACTGAACCTTGGGGTACGCCACTTCTCACCTCTTTCCACCCAGAGAAATGTCCGTTTATTACCACCCTTTGTTTCCTACAGTTTAGCCAGGTTCCAATCCAGGACAAGACCTATCCCCTGATTCCTTGGCTGAAGAGCTTATTTAGGAGTCTTTGGTGAGGGACTTTGTCAAAAGCCTTTTGAAAGTCAAGGTAAACAATATCAATTGGGTCCCCTTTATCTATGTGTTTATTTACACCCTCAAAGAATTCTAACAAGTTAGTAAGACATGATTTGCCTTTGCAGAAACCATGTTGATTTTCTTTCAGCAATGCCTGTTCTTCTATGTGCTTAGTAATATTTTCTTTAATAATGGTTTCCATCACTTTGCCTGGAACTGAGGTTAAACTGACTGGTCTATAATTTCCTGGATCACCTCTGGATCCTTTCTTGAAGATCGGTGTTACATTTGCCTCCCTCCAGTCCTCGGGTCCAGTGCCTGATCTTAGAGAAAGGTTATATATCTTAGCTAGAAGTTCAGCAATTTCACACTTGAGTTCCTTAAGAACTCTGGTTGATTAAGCAGACTTGGGGAGGGAGGTGAAGGAGAGTCGTAGTCATGGGCAGGAAAGAACCAGCAGGCACAAAATAAGAAGTAAGAGAACCGACTAGAGATGAAAACGGTAAAATGGAAGAGAATGGTGTTGGTGTAGCAACCCAGATGCTGTTGGACTGCATTTCTCATCCACCAGAGAAATTATGTCAAATGGCGTGGAATGCTGGAAGTTTCATTTCCTGGAAGGCCGCACCATCCCTACTCCTGGGGTAAAGCTTATCATCTTCCTGCCATAACATGAACTGAATGACTAAATAGGGGACTTTCCATACAATCCTGCACTAAACAGGAAATAATGGCAAGAGCAGAAGTGCCACGGAAGTTTCTAATTAAAGCCATAAGGGACTTTTGCGGAAAGGGATTAATTCATAACCTATGGCAGTGGTTCCCAACCTGTGGATCCCCAGATGTTTCGACCTTCCTAACATCTAGTAAACTGGATGGGATTTCTGGGAATTGTAAGCCAAAAGACCTGGGAACCCACAGGCTGAGAACCACTGACCTATGGGGGTTTGGTCATGGGATAGGCACTGTTGGATTGATGTACAATTAATGTGGTTGTGCAGTACAGTGCTTAATGCCGTACTAGATTAAATGCTCCATGAAGCAGTTCTTTAAATATTCTAGCCATTGAAGCATGGAAACGCATGGGGGCTCCTTATGGGAACCAGATAGAGAGGAAGAGAAGGCTGCTATACCTTTAATAACAGAGGAGAAGGGGAATTCCTTTAGATATAGTTAGCAACACAAGATATACCAGCCATCCTACCTATTGTGGTATTTGCCAATAAAGTAGGGCTGGGCAACCAAGGCAGGTGTAGGGGCTACTTTTCAGCTACTGGAACACTCAGGGGAAACACAAGCTGCCAAAAATAGCAGAAGAAAAAAAAGGTATTTTGATGTTAAATGGTGTTCGTATGTATATATGTATGTATGTATGTATGTATGTATGTATGTAGGGTCCTACTAACTATTGGGTCGCACGCTACACCCTTGCAAGAAGAGAAGGATACATAGCTCTGTGGCAGCATTGGACTAGGAAACCACTGGGTGACTCATGGCAAGTCCCACCCTTTCAGTTCTTGAAAACTCTGTGATAGGTGATACGTTGAAATGACTTTAAGTCTCAAGATATTGCTTGCTGCTTTTATCTGCTTTTAGCCATTTTAGGTTTGACACCAAGCATGAGTTTGACATTTGGCATAAGGCCTTTTTGGATAAATGCCTATGTAGAGGACTTCTTAAAAGGGAATTGGCTAGAATTTAGAAAAAGTTCCTCCTCAAATTCTTCTGGCATTCCAAGAAAGGAAGTTTTTCAAGTTTTGAGTGAATCCCACGTTAGTTGCCCTCCAGCTGTTTGGGCCTCCAACTCTCAGAAGCTCTAACCAGTTTGTTCAATGACCAGGAATTCTGGGAGCTGGAGGGTCACAGTTTGAGGGTGTTTGCCAAAAAGCTACAGTAGGAAGAAGGACCAAATAGGAAGGAAGAGTCCTAAGTTCCAAGGAAATGGTTTAGTAGGCCAATGACCACAAAGACACATGGTGGATCAATTGTGACCCAGTCTGCATGTCAGACTGCAATTCTTTGCCTTTAAAATATAAGTGTGCTTCCCCCTCTTCACAAAAGTAGGGAATTGGTCAGACAAAGCAAACTAAGGACAGAATAAAGCAACCATATGAATAAAACAAAATAAAAATGCAACGATTAGACATACTCCATTAATGACATTAAAAAACCACAAGGCAAAGCAAAGAGTGCAATTTTTTGAAAAGACTTCAACAGTTTCTACTTACGGTGGTGTGACACCCTTTGGAAGTCCTAGTGCATTTACAGAGACTGGAGACGGCTGGGATGGTAGCATGGAGCTGAGGAAAGCTGCTGGTGACTGGGCAGAATTGGAAAATCTCGTTGTTGGAGAAAGACTGCGGGATGGGGAAGGGACAGAGGTTGGGAGAGGAGGGGGAGGAGGTGGCGGCAGTGGAAAGGAATCAGCCACCGAAAAAGTGGAGGTTGGACTAAAAACAGGGGGAGGAGGAGGGGGTGGAGAAGGAGACCATGGGTATTCCCCTTCTGGTGAAAACGGCTGAGAGAAAGAGAGAGCAGATGTTCTGCCGAATTGTTTCTGCGAAGCAGTGGGCGACATAGGAGACGGGAGGCTCGATGTGGAAGATCCAGACGAAGGAGTCATGTAGCTTGAAGCAGGACTGATATTCTGTGCAGCAATGAACTGTTTGGGACGGGTGTAGTTGAAGGAGCCGGACGACTGCATGGTGGGAGCAGAATGGGAGTTGAGAACACTCATTTGCACAGGGGTGCAAACAATGGAGTGGCTGGACTCAAGTTCTTGGAATGAAGGTGGAGGTGGAAAAGTTGGAGACAAGGGCAGATTTTGGTAGAAACCAGCTGGTGGTGGCTGATACCAGTGGGAAGCTTCTTTTTCCAGTCGGATTTGGTTCTGCAACTGCTGGATTTTTAAGGGGTCCCTGGAAAATAGAAAATAGAAAAGGAAAATAATTAGAAGAAAATTAATTTTGGTTTCAAACTGAGAGGAGCAGATAAATGCCATCTTGGTTCAGGGAAAACAACTTTTAAGGGCCTAGAAAGGACACTTCTTGACTCCCAGAATCCTATAGCCATCTTTGCTTAATGCAGTTGCAGTTCCCAAAGGTAACTTTTTCCAAAATAGCACTGATCTACAACCTTAGATCAACAGAACAAAAGTGGGACTTGATTTTGCTAGCTGTCCTACTACTTTATCACACCTTATGTATAAATTAGCCTCACTTTCCTCCCTATGGCATTAACCAGGGCTGCCCAGGAAGTCGATCGCGATTAACCAGTCGATCCTGGGACTGAATGAGGTTGATCCCAGCTGGATGGGGCGCTTCTCAGAGGGGGCAGAGCCAGACTGCACCAAGCCCCGCCCCCTCTCCGGCTTTGGCACTCCCAGCAGCTGCTCCAGGTTTGTGGAGGGCAGGGCCAAGCCAGCCTTGTGCTAGCTATGCCACCACTGGCTTGGCATTGCCATCCTCAAGCCTGGAGAAGCTGCTGGGAGCTCCAAAGCCAGAGGGGAGGGGGTAGGGCTTGGCACGGCCTGGCTCCGCCCCCTGTGGTTTCTGCTCTACCAGCAGCTTCTCCAGGCTTAAGGATGACAGTGCCAAGCCAGCCTTGTGCTAGCTATGTCACCACTGGCTTGGCATTGCCATCCTCAAGCCTGGAGAAGCTGCTGGGAGCTCCAAAGCCAGAGAGGAGGGGGCGGGGCTTGGTGCCGCCTGGCTCCGCCCCCCTCTGGCCAAGCCACGCCCCACCCCCTCCCCAGCCTTGAGGAGGTAGGTAGATCTTTCTGACTTGGTTTTAATATAAGTAGCTCACAGGCTGAAAAAGTGTGGGTACCCCTGGTAACCACAGTAAAGGATTGCATGCCACCTTTGGGCTTCCATTGTCACCAGGAATTCAAGCTGTTCCATAAATGATTACTGGACCACCATGGTTAATGTAAGTGCAATTATAAACTTTGAACCTGGTTAAGGTTTTGGTTGGAAATTAGGAGGAGGAGAAGAAATTGTAAATGAGAATGAATGAAGTAGATGAAAGGAGTTCATACTTCTGCATTTCTTCCTCAAGCTATTAAGAGTTGGTAACGTTTAGGAGCATTACATTTGTAACATACTATAACCTTGTGGACAAGGTGTGTTAGATAGATATAGAATCAAATCCTGAAGTATAACAAATATCAGAAAACATTTATATATTGAGTAATCAAACAATGACGAAATAGTGAACTGCGGCACACTTGCAGTACTATATCGGGGGACTCACCCTCTCTTTCATAATCCAAAATTCTAGGAAATCTTACTAAGGGTGGAAAAGTTATTTCGTGAGTAGGAAAAGTCTAACCTTGGCAAATTATTTCCAAGTGACGGCAATCAGTAGGCCATAACCCTATCATGTTTGGGGGAGGGAGGGAGTGGAAAGTGTGTGACTTGGTCAAGATCACCCAGTTACTATTGATTAATTTTTGTCTAGTTTTCACTAAAATACTCAACAGCATCTAGTAAATAGAAACAAAGAGTAATTTTAGAACAAATGAAACAACACATTTGTTGTAATAAAAATGATTGAAATCACCACAATAATCAACTTGACATATTAACTTCAAAGACAGCTAGCAAATATGTCAATTTTTAATTTTTTTTAACCCAAAACTAAGTGTTAGGGGTCTTGATTTGAATCAAGACTCCACTATGGGAAAGTGCTTTAACTCTTTCTTTCTGGTATGGTCTTGTTCTGAATACTCTGCGTGTACTAGCAAGTTTTACTGCCAAAAAGTGATTCATTCATAAGGAATTGCTTGCTACATCTTGAAATAAATGTGTAGCTTGAGCCACATTGTTCCACAGAAGATGTAATATACAGCTAGTTTGTACTTCCAGTTAAAATGAAAATGCTGTACTTCAGGTTCATAACCAAAATGGACACATTGCTCGGACCTTTGATTGAGTCACTTTTGATTCGGGGCTGAGTCTGAGTGAGGGGAGGGTCTACCCTAGCAAATCTTTTGTATCATTAACCCAGTACCCCCATGCATATGGGATATATTGAGCATAGTGATCAGGTCATGATATGAATAAAAATAACAGTATAAATAATGTACCAGTAAGACCTTCTCGCGGACCACTCTGAGAATTTGGGGGGGGTGAAGCCCCTCAAGCCCCCCCCCCAGCTACATGCCTGCTGCCAACCTAGCAGTTCGAAAACATGCAAATGTGAGTAGATCAATAGGTACCGCTCCAGCGGGAAGGTAGCGACGCTTCATGCAGTTATGCTGGCCACATGACCTTGGAGATGTCTACGGACAATGCTGGCTCTTCAGCTTAGAAATGGAGATGAGCACCACCCCCCAGAGTTGGACACGACTGGACTTGATGTCAGGGGGAAAATCTTTACCTTTTAAAGAAATATTTTTGAAACTTTTCTTCTAATCTTTTTGAGTGACTTGACTATAATTTATTGAAGGATCAATCACCAGTTCCATCAAGGATTAAATTAAGTTCTCTCTTGTACTTCTAAGATACAGTACTTGCACATCAAAGGGTACCTATAAAACAGGATTTTAACCTTAATCCTCTTTAATCCTCAAAAATGGAAGAAGTTTTCATTCTCCTCCTCATTGTCATCATGCCCAAATACAATCAATGCCACACCAATCAAAGTGAAATATTCATCGGAAATGGCTTAGAGTTCAATTCCAGGTAGTGCATATATGCTTGCTCAAAAATGCTCCCCCAAATGCTGGTGTTTTGGCTTCTAAAGAATGGCGCAGAACTTTAGAAGTCAATATCTGTTCAAACCGCTTAGTTAACTAACTGCACAGAAGACAAGAGACATTAAAATCATTTAGTAAGTATAATATGGACGTGTACCGTACATGCACACACCGCTCTCTCATGGCAAATGTACATCCCCACTAAAACCAGCAAAGTTCAGTTGTATCTTGACATGGGATGTATCGAAAGATTCATCATTCTTGTTTATGTACGCTCTATCACAGCTGGAAAACTGTCCGAGTGTTCCAAATGCTGTTGAGATTTTTTTTTAAAAAAAGAGCTGTGATTACATACACATACCAATCAAACCTAGCTTACATATAAATATTTATAATAGTATGTATATGTAATTATCACACATTGTATCTGACAGCTATACAATCTTGGCTTAGACGTTGACTAGTATCTTAGGTGGTCTGGGCGAATTGAAACGATATTTTCTATTAACAGAGAGATTTGGGTCCTACAAAATAACCTCTCAAGATACTACGATTTTTCTTTCTTCACAAGATAACTGTTAAGAAGTTAACAAATGTTTGAAAGGCATGGGGAAGCTATAGCCCAGTGTTTTTCAACTTTTTTTGAGCGGCGGCACACTTTTTATATTTACAAATCCTGGGGCACACCACCAACCAAAATGACACTCTAGCACAGTAATACATATAGTTAATATGTTTTTAAATGTATTTATACACTCAAGTGTGAAACCTGGGCCTGTTTCGATGAACACAACATAGATATCCTGGCAGGAATGGCAGAAAGACACAAACTTCCCACACAGAACTCCCATAACCAAGAGAAAATGCTATAAGTGTTTGGTGGGCATTGACTTTGAGTTTTGGAGTTGTAGTCCACCTATATCCAGAGAGCACTGTGGACTCAAACAATGTTGGATCAGGGCTAAACTTGGCATGAATACTCAATATGCCCAAATGTGAACACAGATGGAGTTTGGGGGAAATAGACCTTGACATTTGGGAGTTACTGTTTCTGGGATTTATAGTTAACACACAATCAAAGAGCATCCAGAACTCTTGAAACAATGGAATTGAACCAAACTTGGCATATTGAACTCTCATTACCAACAGAAAGTACTGAAAGGGTTTGCTTGGGAATTGGCCTTGAGTTTGGAAGTTGTAGTTCACCTATACCCAGAGAGTACTGTGGACTCAAACAATGTTATGTTATGTTGTTGTTTGTTTTCTATCCAGAATCACAATGTTGGAAGGAGGCTCACCACTTTAAGGTCCCTAAAACAGGCATGGGAAAACTTTGGCCCTCCGGGTGCTTTGGACTTCAACTCCCACCATTCCTAACAGCCTGATGGCCTTTCCTGCTTAAGTGGCTGAGGCTGCTAGGAATGGTGGGAGTTGGAGTCCAAAACACCTGGAAGGTCCAAGTTTGCCCATGCCAGCTTTCGACAGAGACTTCTTCCTCCCCCTTCGCGCCCTTTCTTCCCCCTCCTGCCGAACACTTACTTTTTCTTCAACATTGCCGCTTCTGCTGCCATTTTGATCTGAGGCGGCAGCGTGAGCGTGTTCAGGAGGGGAGGGAGGAAGACGTAACCCGTGAGGGGGCTACTGCTCAGACTCGCTCCAGAGCAAAGCGAGGAAAAGTGAGCAGAGAGAGAGGCTGGGAAGAAGGGAGCCCGAGTGGAGAAGAAAAAGTGTTCGCCAGGAGGGGGGAAGAAAGGGTATTGGAGGTTCCAATTTCCCACGGCACACCTGATGATCGCTCATGGCACACTAGTGTGCTGCGGCACACTGGTTGGGAAACACTGCTATAGCCCAGCCAGTTGTGTTGGACTACAACTCCCAAGATTCCACAACATGGATCAAAAACATTCAGGTATATTAGGTCTGTCTCACTTAACCTAAGAGCACCATCTCTTCTTGTGATAGCCTGTAGAGAAAGGATTTGTAGGGAAATTGAACCAATTTAGAATTCACCAACACAGCACAATTCATCGAAGTCTCAAACAAAACTACAACAACACCCAAGTTTCCATTCTTTTTAATGGGTATTTGAGGATAGTGCCCAAAGAAATAATTTCATTAGACCTATCTGGCTGGCTACAATTATACTGGCAATATGTAGAAACACATAGAAAAGATACAGAAATGTTTTTAATGTAAGGGATTTTTTTTACCTTCTAAGGGAATTTGGATTACTAGAATTCCAGGGAGGTGATTTGTGTGACTAGCTGTGCAAGAGTTGAAGTTAATATTGCCAAAGTGGGAATTCCCTCCCCCTTTGCATATGGAAATTTCTATTTTCAAAAGAAATACAGAAAATCCATAAATATCTCAGAAGATTTCATGTGTTAACGGGAACAGTTAATACTCTTAATTCTAGGCAAAGCATATGTACTTTTGAGAGAATATCAGATTTGCTTTTGACAAAGTCCCTCACCAAAGGCTCCTAAATAAGCTCTTCAGCCATGGAATCAGAGGACAGGTCTTGTCCTGGATTGGAACCTGGCTAAACTGTAGGAAACAAAGGGTGGTAATAAACGGACATTTCTCTGGGTGGAAAGAGGTGAGAAGTGGCGTACCCCAAGGTTCAGTTTTGGGTCCGTTACTTTTTAATTTATTCATTAATGATCTGGATGTAGGAGTGAATTCTGAGGTAGCAAAGTTTGCAGACGACACTAAATTGTTCAGGGTAGTTAAAAATGAAACTGATTGTAAAGAGCTCCAGAAAGATCTCTCGAAATTGAGTGAATGGGCAACAAAGTGGCAAATGCATTTTAACCTAAACAAGTGTAAAGTCATGCACATCGGGGCAAAGAACCCCAAATACACTTATCAACTGATGGGATCAAAGCTTTCTGAGACAAACCAGGAAAGGGATTTTGGGGTTTTGGTGGACAGCTCAATGAAGATGTCAACCCAGTGCGCAGCAGCAGTGAAAAAAGCAAATTCTATGCTTGGCATGATCAGGAAGGGAATCGAAAATAGGTCGGCTAATGTTGTATTGCCTCTCTACAAATCTATGGTGAGGCCACATCTGGAGTACTGTGTACAATTCTGGTCACCGCACCTCAAGAAGGATATAACGGAACTGGAAAAGGTACAAAGAAGGGCAACAAAAATGATCCAAGGGATGGAGCAGCTCCCTTATGAAATCAGGTTGCAACGCCTTGGTCTTTTCAGCCTTGAAAGACGGCGTTTAAGAGGTGACTTGATCGAAGTGTATAAAATCATGCATGGGATAGAAAAGGTGAATAAAGAAAAAATATTTTCTCTGTCACACAACACTAGGACTAGGGGGCACTCCCTAAAGCTCCAAGGTAGGAAAGTTAGGGCTAATAAAGGGAAATATTTCTTCACCCAGAGGGTCATTGGGTTATGGAACTCACTTCCAGAGGAGGTTGTGACAGCTGTCAGCCTGGACAGCTTCAAGGCAGGATTAGACAGATTCATGGATACCAAGGGAATCAGTAGTTACTGAAATGGACATCCAAGTGCCACCTCTGTGTTGATGGAGGCAGGCAGGATTTCCCCCGGGTACTGGTTGTGGGGGGTCGGGAGCAGGTGAGGGTTTTGCCCTCCTTTCTGCTAGAGATCCCCGTGTACAACTAGTGGGCCACTGTGTGACACAGAATGCTGGACTAGATGGGCTGAGGCCCGATTCAGCATGGCTCTTCTTATGTTCTTATGCTTACATGTGCTGATAAGCTCGCATTGTTTTGTATTACAAAAGCACAAAGTTGTACAAGAGTTAGGAAGATCTAGGAAGATCCCAAGGGCCGGGCTTAGCACAGTAGGTTAAACTTCTAAACTGCAGAATATCCTGCCAATTGAAAGGTTGGCAGTAAAAGCCTGGGTCAGGATGAGAGCCTGACTGTTAGCTCCAGCTTCTGTTCACCTAGCAGATCGAAAACAGGTAATAAAGGTGCCCATAAGACATCGGGAGGACATCTACGGACAACAAAAGTTCCTCGGCATGGAAGATGGACAGCAACCCCCCCCCCCCCCCGTGGTGGCCAGAGTCTAGCACACCTTTGAGATGCCAGAAATGGAAAAAGATGGGAAAAGCTTTTATCTCTGTTTATGTACTGTCTGTCCTGTTAATTGTATAACTGCATTGAATGTTTGATGTATATGTGTTCTGTAATCTGCCCTGAGTCCCCTCGGGGAGATAGAGCAGAATATACATTATTATTATTATTATTATTATTATTATTATTATTATGCATGATTTTACAGTCCTCCCAAGTTGCTATTTTACCTTGGCCCCATGGGTGAAAAGCGGCACAAGGAAGGGGCATAGGAGTTTTAATGTTGGCATGGTCTCTCATTTGATGTCTTGAGAAAACCACTAATCCACTATATGCCTCCACTAATCCACTATATGCAACAAACTCAATTAGGGTTTAGTTTTACATCTGAACCCGCAGTAATCATAGTTACTAATAACTTGCTTAGACCATGAACTCCAAGTCAAGTTTAAGGTAGGAACCCAGTTGATTAACCACAATTGGACATCATATAAAACATAGATTTTGCTAGCTGCTGTTAGGAATCCAAATTCGGATGTGAGCTTCTTAATGTATAAAAAGCAAGCTATGCTTTAGACCTAATTTTCTATTGTCATTCTATATACTCTTTCTCTCTCTGTTTTGTGCTTTATCCTTTGTGTTTGCAACCCAACAACTTACTGTGATGAACCAATACTCCTATTTGTCGTTTGTCAGTGATTTGTGAGTACAGTGGTCCCTTGGTAAATGCTAGGATTTGGTCCAAGGATCTGTGTGGATACCACATTCTGTGGATGCTCAAATTGCATTATATACATACTGTAAGCATAGTAAAATGGTATCCCTTATATAAATTGGCAAAATCAAGGTTTGCTTTTGGGATTTAAAAAAATGTTTCAGGCCACGGATAGTTGAACATGTGGATGCAAAAATTAGGGATACAGATTGTATAGGCATAACAGCAAACCACCATGAGCACGACCTATGGCTTGTAAACCAATGCCCTAACCATAGTTTCTGACCATAGTGTATGTGTGTTCACATAGGTACAGATCAACGAAATATTGCCTGGTTTTACAAACAGCATCTGGCAACATCTAATTGCAGCTGCTGCTAGCGATAGTATAGATGTCATGCAAAACCACATTTGAAACAGGGAAGGAAAGAGAGCGAGATGATTTAAACCAGAGAAGGGAGGTGGGAACACATGCTTTGAGGAGTTGTGCTTGCACCTGGCTTCCAAGCACTCCATTGACAAAATTTCCCACATCTGGAGCATGAGGAAGGGCCAAAAAATGGAATGCAAGCAATTCCTGCCTGCGCATGATGAAGACCAGTCCAGGTAAACCAATCTAACAGTCAAACAAAGGGAATGGATAGGAAAGCAGCAGTGAAGGCATGTTGCCATAAACAATGCATGGCAGATTATACTTCAGGGTTGTTTTATTTGAATTATCTGTTTTCACAATGTGGCTTTAGTCCATAGAATTTAGCACGACTATTGCATGAAACAGTTAGAAGAAACTGGGGAGGAAGAGCAAGTGAGGAATCTCAGCTGGAGGCTTCTGTTTGGAAAAAGCAAACTGTAAGTCAAACAAGTGCAGGGAAGCTCTTTACAAAAGCCTTCTTGGACATGAAAATGGTAACCTTCACAATGACCCATAACACAACGATTCTTGTATTTACTGTAGATATTCCTTGAAACCATGGAACATCCGTGCATTATGTTTATTCATTCGTGCATAACAAATAGCGGCCAATTGTATACAGGGCCTGCTTTGAATATACAAACTCATTCCAGACAGGGATTTTAGCAAAGGCGGAGTTGAGCAGAACACTTAGATGATTAATATTGTAGATAAGTGATGTTGCACATCTGGCAACTCCTGCAGGAATGTGGTTTTGCTATCAGTCACCCAGAACCATGAGGGATTCAAACAACGAAAATGTGCTGAAGTTAGGAAAAGTCTGTCTTTGATACCCAACATGATTTTTTGGTTCATCTTTATTCCAACGGAATATTGTGAACAAGTTGCATTAAGGTGTATTTACAGTGTTGTAGAAAATTTATTTTCATGGGTCTTTTTTTCTAAAATGCTTGAGCTCTCGGTTTCTCTGGGTGCATCTACATTCTAGAGCAGGCCTGGGCAAACTTTCCTTCTCAGGTGTTTTGGACTCCACTCCCACAATTCCTAACAGCCAGCAGGCTGTTAGGAATTGTGGGAGTTGGAGTCCAAAACACCTGGAGGGCCGAAGTTTGCCCAGGCCTGTTCTAGAATGAATGCATTGTGACATTATTTTAATTGTGGTGGCTCAATGCTAGGTAATCATGGGAGTTGTAGATTTATAAGACCGTTAGCCTTCTCTGCCAAAGAATGCTGGTGTCTCACCAAACTATAATTCTGATGCTTCCACAGCATTGGGCCATAGCATTTAAATGGTGTCACATTGTGTAGCAGGAAAAATCCTACCAAATATTACCCCTTTGACTCCAAGGCTGCTATCTGTGCGGGCGCAGGAACGAGAAGACGTGACAACTGGGTTACTTTTCAGGAAACACAGTTTATTCCAAATCCACAGCTGTAGGGTCTGCCCTTTGGCGTAACAAGACGCAAGGAACAGAACACCCCCACCTTCCAGTCATTCAGTTTTATACAATCAATGGAGCCGGTCTAAGTCCTGCCCCGTTCATTCATTTCACTGGCTCATGTGCTCATGATGTGCTTCTGATTCTAACCTATTAACAATGCATTAGGTAATCTAATAATTCATTGGCTAACAGACACTGCACAGTTTATTTTCCTGACCAGTTATTAAAGCTTTGTCTATGTGCGTAGATTGTCCCTATATTGTTAGTTTTCTGATAAGCTTTCCCACGGACCAGCCAAGTGGGTGTTTCATTAGGCTAACACATGTGATGTCTCCTAGACCAATCACTGTCTAGTAAACAAAGAGCACATGGTGTTTCTCTAAACCAATTGTAATGCACCAGGACAACCAATGAGATGGTGTCCCTTCTAAACCAATCACTGCTGTTCTCTAACGTGCTGGCTAACTCTGCCTCCTTCTCTATGCCTAGCCTATGCTTGGGTAGCATTCTCCCCTGGTGTTTCTTCTGCAACTCAATGAATCTCCTTCAATTGTATTAATTCTACAGTGCACCTTCACCCTCTGTGTGTGCTTAAATGTTCAAACAGAATCTAGGGTTCATGAACATATTCAGAAATGAAGAATGACCAACTGTTTGATAACTCTTGGCCAGAGCCAGCTCAAGATACTAGGTGTCCAAAATTATCTTTACAATTACAATGGCTGTATAGATAATTTTCAGATACCTGATTTTTTTTCTGCAATGAAAGATACAATAATATCCCTTCTCTATTCAGAAGCCAGCTGGCAATAGAATAGCACACTCCACCCAACCTGACAAAAACACAAAAATGCTTTGAAATTGGTCTTAAGAGACAGGCAGATTTCAGGCCTGAAGGTCATGTTGTTTCCTACCAAAACTCTTAAGAGCAACCAAATGGACTCTGATGCAACGGACATACATTTAGAATTAAGAATGCTGAGAGATGTATTCTGAGTATCAGAACTGTATAAAGAACTGATTGTTCTTTCCCATGGAAAAAAACAAACAAAAGAAAACAGCCCACACCATGCCTAGTTAGGTTACCTTATGTTTTCTTCTTTCCAACAATATTGTCTAGGACGGTTCTCAGCCTGTGAGTCCCCAGCTGTTTTGGCCTACAACTCCCAGAAATCCCAGCCAGTTTACCAGCTGTTAGGATTTTTGAGAGTTGTAGGCCAAAACATCTGGCGACCCACAGGTTGAAAACCACTGGTCTAGGCCAGCTCTTTTGTTAAGCCCACCTATTGCAATTCACTCAAAGATCTATCCAGAATCACTATCTTCCCATTCATTGGTCATACGTCTCAAAATAAACTATGATGTTACAGACGGAACCGTAAGGCAACTCTAGGTCAGATATGAAAGCATTAATATCTACAATATAGCTCTCTGCATTTCTGAAGTATCAAATATTAAAAGCATTGGTACATGAAAAGTTAAAAAGACAGTTACACATATATATCAATAAATGTATTTTGGCATGCATCTAACAAACACAGGCACCCATAAATAAGACATGGTCTATTCCTTGAATCATACTAATATTTCCTTCACACCCATGTGAATAAAAATACTTTAAACCAAAACCAAGGAATGCAGTAATTGCCTGGTATATAAACAATACATATAATGAAATTGACGACAATCCTGCATCAGTTGTAACTATGAGGTATAGGCAATGATGGCCTCTGTTTCTTGATCCACTTTTTCTCAGTGGCAGTGCCCAAGGCTGGTCAATCAAGGAAGGGGAAGACAAGCTTCCAGCAATTTTCCTATAGCTTGATACATGTGAGAGGAATCTGCAAGGAGCTCTGGGGTCCCTGAGAACAGTTCTAGATCTGTGGCTTTGGAGGGGGATTTTGGTGATTGCATGGTCAAAAGAGAATTCTGACCCACACAGAGACCATAAGGGGTTGGAACACACTAAGAAAAACCTGCAAAATTGACTAAGAAAAACCTGCAAAATTCATGGCGTTACCATAAGTCAACACGTAACTTGTCAGTACATATACACAAGATGATTTTGAAGACATCTTCAGCTAAAAGTAAATATCAACTTTATGTCAAATAGTAAGATAAGTTCCCCCAAACAATTTACCCATTAAGAAAGACAACAGGAGAAGTCAGTACAACTCCTCTGTTTGCACAACATAACCAAAGTAAGGAAATCATGGCCTTTAGCAAATATTTACGACAATTTGTGAAGACTATTCCAACAATTCCGTATCATTATCTGGGCCAGCTTAGCCTAGCGGTTCCTTCGCATTTCTGAGCAAGTAAACACCATATCATTATCTATCAGTTTCATACAGCAATGCAAATTGCCATACAAGGGAATCATCAGCATTTCCATTCACCAGCTAAAAAACAGTGATGAAATAATTCTGCCTCTTTCCCCATTCAATTCAATGAGAAAAGAGGGAATTCTCAGTTGCCTTGGCATGAACGAGCTGCATCAGGCTAGTGGCCCTAAAGAGCAACTTTCATTACACATTATCGAAATCCCAGAGATTAAAAATCACAGATGCCAGATATTCCAGATTGCTAAATAACATTAATGAATAAAAAGGCGCATCCTTTGATTTTAAACAGAAGGTCGCTTCATTTATGTCTGCCAGATAGTAAACAGGGACTGAACTAAATAGCATCTGGGTACATTCCACAACTACGACATACAAGCACTGTGGTTCTCAAATGCTGATAGAACAAATCATTCCTTAAAAGCCTATCTATCTAGTATGTGTATATAAACCTGACTGTGCCTTTTAGCCTTTCTGAAAATACCACCTAAGAGCATCTTCGGTTGCTTGGTGATGCTGATGCATTATGATGTCACTGCTGTCGTAGAAACTCTGTTGTCCACACAAGTGAACATCCCATTTGCCAGGAGAAGAGCATGGGAAGCTAAGAGAGGAAACAATATCTTGAGTTTGGCAGAATCAAAGCTGCTAAAATAGAACATCACCAGTCTATGGCCCTGGATACAACTCTGCCTTAATACAACCAAGATGGCTCAAGAAATTGACTGGTTACGTAGTCAGGCAGGAGTATGTAAAGTAAACCATTACAGCCCTGATGGACAGAAAGAGCAAGACCGTAAAATGATTTGCTTTGTCGATGTCTCCAGCTTGAACATGAAGGACAAAGATCAAAGAGGATACAACCAACTTGATCTGGGGAGTCTGGAGGAAAAAGAAGTTATTGTCATAAAAGACAATGAGCGGAACAATGCCCACAATACTGAAGGTGCTGTCTGTCTCTTCAAGCAAGGCTCCACTGAAGAGCTCAATGTTGTGAGTTGGCTAAGTAATGACCTTCAGAAATATGCAATTGGATTTCAGCATGCACTGGCACCTGCTAGTGGTGGTCGCAAACAACCATATACTATATCATCTGACAAATTGGTCTCGGCCTCTAGTGGTCCAAGAAGAGGCCCGGATGACTCTAGTTATGTCAACAAACTCTGCACCTTGGTTGTACAAAAGGCACGCCAGGAAATCAAAGATAAACTGGAATCTTCTTCTAGCAGTTTGCGCCAATCCCTTCATGAAGGCAAAGCTCCAACCTCGAGTTCTCAAGAGGCTGAAAAGCCCTGGTCAATGGATCTGCATGCAAAGGACATCTTTGGAATGGCCTTAAAGTTGATACAGCAACATATTATGGACAAAACCAGGGAAGCGACTCGTGCAGCTTCACCAAACTACACACAAAGGGATCCTTCAGGTTATGACCGAGCTGGAGGAAGCCAACAAGGTCGCAGGTCCCCTCCAGGGACAGGTGGATTACAAGAACCTCCTCACCATGAATCACAGAAGTCAAGTATATCTGGCATCCTTCTGTCAATGGTTCAGAAAGTCATACGTGAAGCTGCTTCAAGTCTGGAAGAAGGCTGCAACGAGGCAAAACGACCATTCAACCAGGCCCCCACATCATAAATCGGACTCAGGAGGGAAAATGCCTTATAAAAAACAAACTAATGGAACACGGGATATGAATGGCAATATGGATCAGTTAAGCAAGCAATTTATTTACCAGTTGGTGTGATCTGTGATGATGTTGAGTCGGTTTATGGCTAGGGCAACCAACAGCTCCCCTTTAGCCAAGGATATGCAGCTGTTACAATTGTTCATCACTGAACTTGGAAGCACAAAAATCTCTCCATTACATTCTAGAAGTAATGGTTAAATAACCGGAAAGTCAGCAATATAAAGAAGAAAGGAGTCAAGACTGTTTTCCTATAATGCCTACAATTCAATGGCTGCTTCCTAATTTACTTTCTAACTTAATTTTCACTAACAAGAGTGATGAGGAATTGCCTTGAAAGAACTACAAGTGTGTTATGCTTCAGGAGTTAATGAGGCATTCTGGAAAACAGCGGATGGGTGCCACTCTGGGAAAGGTGCTTTGGTGTGGGCAGCTTAATTGGCTCCTTACTACGTGCAAAGAGCCAACTCTTCCCTCTCTAATTGCTTCAACCTAGCCTAGGCATCTGACCCACTCTTCCGTGGTGCAACAACGACACACACTTGTCATCACTGCAAACAATCAAACCACATCACACCGTGAATTCAACTGGTAGATAAAATTGTAACTGGGCAAGATCATCAATTAAAAACATTGTAAAAATTGTGAGAAAGAGAGAGACTGTTTTATTAATAACGTCAAACGAACATGACAAAATTAACCAGTCACCATCTAGCTGCCACACTTAAGATAAATAATAGGTTTAGAATGCCATATCAGAAAACCTACTCTTCAATTGGAAGGGTACTATGAAATTCAGTCCAAACCAGCTTAACTTCTTATTGTTGGGTACACAATGATTGTTTTGCAGAACCTGGATAATATGCAAGGGATGACTGGGCACTGAAGTGGAAATGGGGCTTGTAGGGACAGGCAGAGTGGAAGTATGGAAGGTTTCCCCTGTTGCCTATCTAAGAAATATCCTGGAACTACAACAAAAAAAACCTTCTCAAAAATCAAAAATGCCCTCCAGATGAGTAATAACTGCTATCATCTTCAGCTGCAATGGTCACCACATCTGGAGGGCATGAGGTGGCAGAAGGATAATTTATTTTTGTATTTTTGAAAATAGCCTTCAAGCTAAAATTCTCAAGATGGTGAGAGAGCATGATCATGCAGTTATAGCATGGAATCTTTCCAAGTTAGCTGGATAGCTAGTAAAGCTTAATTTACTTTCTGAAACCAATTCCACCAATGAGCGAAGCAACATGTCTTAGCTGAATGTCTCTTAGATTACCTTCCATTTTGGGATGTTTATCAGATGTAACAAGACAACCACATTCTATGGTATGTTTAGATGTTACAAGAAGCCAAGATTCTTTAGGTAAAGGTTTTCCCCTGACATTAAGACCAGTCGTGTCCAACTCTGGGAGTTGATGCTCATCTCCATTTCTAAGCCGAAGAGCTGGCCTTGTCTGTAGACACCTCCAAGGTCATATGGCCAGCATGACTGCATGGAGCGCTGTTACCTTCCCGCCAGAGTGGTACCTATTGATCTACTCATATTTGCATTTTTTTCCCTGAACTGCTAGGTTGGCAGAAGCTGGGACTGACAATGGGAGCTCACCTCGCTCCCCGGATTGGAACCTGTAACCTTTCGGTCAACAAGTTCAGTTGCTCAGTGGTTTTAACCCACTGTGCCACTGGGGGCTTTAGCTTTCTTTTTTTGCTAGGAATGCAATTCTCAAAAACCATAGATCCTCTATCTTTGGTTTCTTTCTTTGGCTGTCTGAACACAGTAAACTGCTTTGTCTTTTCACTCACATATCAGAGAATGGCCTTTTGACTTATTATTTTTGCTTGCTTGAAAAGATACAAATTAGAGTGCTATACTGAAATGTCATGGTAAAGCATGGATGGGAAAGTCTGTAGCGGACCAGTTGTTTATAGCATTGGAAGCATTTCCAACAACTCTAAAGCATATGCATAACAATAACCCTTGTAAGCCAAGTTTGTGATGATATGCAAAGTGGGTCTGTGTCCTGTTGTACATTCTTGAGATCACATAAGATTAACAAACATATGGTTTCTTCTCAGAATACAACATGTCTGAAATGAGCAAAGACTGTCAGACAGCCAAAGGAAGCAGATTCATTGTGGTATAATTAATCTAATCTAGATCCAGGAAAATCGTGTTACATCTCTGTTCTACCTTGGTTAGACCACATATGGAATACTGTGTTCAATTCTGGGCACCACAATTGAAGGGAGATGTTGACAAGCTGGAATGTGTTCAGAGGAGGGCAACTAAAATGATCAAGGGTCTGGAGAACAAGCTCCATGAGGAGCGGCTTAGAAAGGTACTGGTATACATTTTCCATGATCACCCTATGCTAGAAGCAGCATCAAGAACATAACTAGGAGCAGAGTGATATAATCACACAAACGAGTATTTCAGACTCCATATAATTACACCACAAGAGAAGCCACATCTCTAACTGAGCGTATATAATGTTCCAGTTAGGATATTGAACTAAACCACAGCTTATAATGTAGGCCAAACTCAAGATAACTGTGGTTAATATTATCTTTGATTTAGAGCAAGCTCAATGGAGACTTCAGTGTGGTTTATTCTTTTCAAGCCAAACTGTAGTTTTGTGTGATTTCCATAAAAGGGAAGGGAACAAATTTCTGCTGAAACAACCCAGTTTTATCAAGATGATGTAGGGAAGATCAGGCACAATTTTTGAACTGCATGAATCGAAACAGAGTTTTGCTGTAAATAGAGTTAAACTTGAAATATATTAGGTAATAAGTAATTTTCCAATGCTGAGAGGATGTGACGTGCTGAAGGTCATCCAGCGAGTTCTTGGGGCCAAGTGAAATGAAAGTGCACTGACTTCTTCCGTGACGGCTTCAGAAAACATGTTTGTTGGCAGAAATGTATCCAATTGTCTGGTGATTATGTGGAAAAGCGAATAATGGTAGTTAAAAAGCACATTCTAAGGATTATTTCTGCACTTGATTTATTAAAATATCCCCATCCAAACCCAAGTAACAAAGGTGGAGGCATTACTTTTCATACAACCCTCATAGTTTCCAACAGACTTCACAACCTCTGAGGATGCCTGCCATAGATGCAGGAGAGAATGCTTCTGGAACATGGCCATACAGCCCAGAAAACTCACAACAACCCAACTTGATCAGTGTTGGTCATAGAGCAATCCCTCAAAAACAAAAATCAAAATGCACAAAAGAGCCATTTTGTTGGCCAGCCAAAATGCACAAAAGACATTATGCAAGCTTTCAAAGCTCCACTAGCTACTTCATAAGGCAAAATTTGTTAAAGAACCATATGGGAAAAAGAAAAAAGTGAGAGTGTTAGAACCACAGCTACAATTTTAAAAATCTGTAATGGAGAATAAATGACACTCTTACTAGGGATTCCATTGAATCTCCTATGTTTTGCTGTCCTGTAGAAAATTAGTGGGACTTCACAACTACAGTGTGTTTATCTTTTGAAAATTATTCCAAAAAAAACAGGAGATCAGTAACAACACCCCCAAAATTTTAAGGTTCTTTTAAAAATTTAGTTCAAAATAGTCCTTTTATAGTTGAACAAGAAGCAATTGTGCATCATCTGTATTTGTATGCAATCCAGGCAATACTTCATACATTAGCTATGTCCCCTGTTAAAATCGTATTATTTAATCATTTGGAACCTGGTACCAGAATTATTAAGACAATATTTTATAATCTCCTCTTTTGGTTGCAATTTTATTTGGGACTTGAAATTAGTATGAACTTGTCCAGAAGTAAAATTACACTTGATTAGCATGTTTTGTAATTAAAAAGAAGAAAATTGCGAATGTTGACTCTTGGCTGACCTATAGTCTCACATAGCAGCATAATATACCTCCTGCTTGAGTTGTTTCAAATGAATGAATGGAAAAAGATTGAATATACATTTTGACATTGCTGCTGCATTTTTCTACGGCCTGGAATTATCTCCTAATTTTGCTTTTCAAGATATGAAAAGAAATCTTGAATGATTTTGATGGGCCACTTGTCAGATGGAAAAAAGTATTTATTTATTTAGTTAGTTATTTCTGATATTTGTACCCTGTCACTTCTCTACTCCCGAATGGGGACTCAGGCTGGCTTACAAAGGACACCAATATGATGCCACTACACAACAGCTACTAAAAAAGTATCTAGAAAAGTGGTCACACAGAGCCACCTTCTCCAGATTTCCCAATGGAAAATGCAATATATAATCTCTGTTTTTATGAGAAGCTCACTAATAAATGTGTCACAATAAGACACACTTATTTTCTCCTTAAAATTATGTATTTCAACTGCATTCCCTCTTGCATGAACCTCAACATAAAGTCCCTCTAAAGCAATGTTTCTCAACCTGGGGGCCAGGACCCCTGGACAGCTCACGAGGGGGGGGGGTGTCAGAGGGGTTGCCAAAGACCACCAGAAAACACAATATTTTCTGTTGGTCATGGGGGTTCTCTATGGGAAGTTTGGTCCAATTCTATCGTTGTTGGGGTTCAGAATGCTCTTTGATTGTAGATGAACCATAAATCCCAGCAACTGCAACTCCCAAATGCCAAGGTCTATTTTCCCCAAACTCCACCACTGTTCACATTTGGGCATATTAAGTATGGCTTCGGCTCTGAAGCGGTCAAGAATAGCACAATTAGTAAGGAAAACACATGGCAACGTGCTCTGTTTACAGGAAACCCACAAATATAAAAAAGATAATAAGCAATTAATAAATATACCAGGTTGGAGGGTGATAGCAGAAGCGAGAGGTACAAATAAAGCTAGAGGGGTAGTGATAGCAATAGAAAACTCATTACAACTGGAAATATTAGAAGCAACAATAGATAAGGAAGGGAGATATATACTGCTAATATGTAAAATAAATGACAGGAATAGGAAATGTATATGGCCCAAATAAAGGAGAAAAAAAAGTTGAGTTCATCTCTGGATGTAGGTGAGCTACACCTCCAAAACTCAAAGTCAATGCCCACCAAACCATTCCCACATTTTCTGTTGATCATGGAAGTTCTCTGTGCCAAGCTTGGCTTAATGCCATTGTTAGTGGAGTACAGAATGCTATTTGATTGTAGGTTAACTATAAATCTCAGCAACTACAACTCCCAAATGACAAAATCAATCCCCCCCAACCCCACCAGTATTCAAATTTGGGCATAGTGAATGGAAATACATCCTGTGTATCAGATAATTACATTACGATTAATAACTGGCAAAATAAGAGTTATGAAGTAGCAATGAAAATAATTTTATGGTTGGAGGTCACCACAACATCATGAGGAACTGTGTTAAGGGGTCACGGCATTAGGAAGGTTGAGAACCACTGCTCTAAAGAAAAAGTTTGAAACTGTTTACTCTCAGGGTAAAAGATAGCTTTTAGGAAGAACAACATCACGGTTCTCCAATTAATAAGTAGGGTTTTGAAAACCAGAGTGTGAAAAAAAGCTGACAGGAAGAAAATCAGCTCATTTGAAATGTGGTACTGGAGAAAAACTCTATGGACACCATGACTGCTAAAGACAAATATATGAGTCTGAGAGCAAACTGATTCTGAACTCACACTGGAAGCCAAAAATTATGCATATATGAGATAAGGTTACCCACTGGAAAAGATGGTAATGCTGGAAAAAGTGTACACATTTTTAAAAACTTAATGAAATGCTTCTTCCTACATTTCTATAGTGATCTAGGAATTGCGTACAACTGCAGAACTGGAATCTGTGAGATCTTCATATCAGATAGAAATCCAGTCTAGACATAATGTTGAACCATGGGTTAAGTGTATAGAAATGTCTCTATATGAACTTCTGGTTTGATAACATCTCATTCTCTTCCCCCATGAATGAGAAAGAGTTGTAAAACTTCCTGTGATATCCTTACTTGATACTCTTGGGTTTGTTCTAGCTATGATTGGTTAATAAAACAGTTGCATCATCTAGTCATAACGCTGGTTTGAAACTGCTTTATTTTAATTAACAAAAGACATTGAACTTTGGTTGTCACTGGTACCTCTATTTGTATCTGCATCTGTATGGTGCATTGATCTCATCACACTATAGCTTGAAGAGTAGGTAAAGAGTATTCATCCCATTTGAAATCCTATGATCGCATCCTGCAAAATTCTGGGGCTTGTAGTTCAAGGGAGGTGTTGGAAATGTCAACCTTCTTCAATCTTCCTTTAGTGATTTGTTAGTTTATAATCCTGTTGTTTACTTACAGGTATTGTATGCATGTTCTGATATGCAGCTTTCTTTTCTTGCTCTGTGTTTTTCTTGAGATGTTCTGGAAGGGGCTGCAGACCATGTGATCCGCTCTGAGACGAGCATAGAGCACAGACTTAAGACTTTGGAACTGCTCAGATTGCAGGCTTATAAACACTTGCCTGCTGTTTATTATAGAGAGATGTTCTGACCGGATGGCACAGAAACTATCTCAAATATATCTGTAACTGACTGATAAGTTGTGTAACTGTGTATGATGAAGGTTGCGAGTAAACCAAATATGACAATATGTATATGCTTTATTTTGTCTCTTGAGTGCATAATATAAAACAAGTTGTTTTATGGGAGAACAGATACTGTATATACTCGAGTATAAACTGAATTTTCCAGCTCTTTTTTAGGCTGAAGAACCCCCCCCCCCCCCCCCCAGGCTTATACTCGAGTGAGGGTACTGGCGGGAAAGTATGGGGCTGTAAGAAGGGCTTCTTTCATGCCCTCCTGTCAGGACCCTCGCTTATCTGCACAGCAACCCAGCTCTCCTTCCTCTCATGTGCAGCGCATGCTAGGCCTGTGCTATCATGCTTCTAAATGTTTCTAAAGTACTTACAAAACTAAAATTATGGGGGTGAACACTAGATGGCGATGGTGCTTTGCTTCTACAGTGTTGCTAAAGTTCTGGTGGTGAGCATTTCACCACCAGAACTTTAGCAACACTATAGAAACAAATTACCAGCACCATCTAGGTTTCACCCCCAGAATTTTAGTTTTGTAAGTATTTTAGAAACATTTAGAAGCATGATAGCACAGGCCTAGTGCACGCCTTCCTCTCCTCCTCTCTTGGCACAGTGCGTGCCTTCCTCTCCCCCTCTCTCAGTGCAGCACACAGCTTTCTTTCCTCCTCTCTTGGCATCAGTCTTTTCCTTATTCATATACATACAGCATTTCCCCAATGATTGGAAGACCAAGACGTCTTAGTGATCTCTAGTGTAAATACTTTCCATCTGACAGCAACAAGACGCAGGGCCTTCTCGGTTATTGCCCCAACACTGTGGAAAGCTCTTCCCCTGGGGGTCCGGGCCCTGCAGGATCTGATGGCCTTTCGTAGGGCCTGCAAGACCCATTTATTTCAGCAAGCTTTTACATTATGAGATAATTTAAAATTGTTATTTGGTATCTATTATGTTGTGCTGTGTACACCGCCCTGAGTAGTTCTGGGTGTGGCAGTTTATAAATTGAATAAATAAATAAATAAAATGTATAGTTAAAATAAATATGGTGATTATTGAAAAGATACATAAGCACATTTACATTGAAGAAGGTTAGAATAACAATTTAAGTCAGAGTTGGACAATCACATCTTAAATTACAGACTTATGTAAATATTCAAAAATGTTTCACCCACTGATGCCTCAATTAATGTCATTTTAGTGGTATCTATTTGTATGTTGAAATTTACCAGTAACTGCTGCATCTCCCACCCTCAGCTTATGCTCGAGTCAATACATTTTCTTGGGTTTTTTGTAGTAAAATTAGGTGCCTCCGTTTATATTCAGATCGGCTTATATTTGAGAATATACGGTATATTTTGGGGCACCGAAAAACACTTCTTTTTATGTGAGGGCTTTAAAATACTCAAGCAGAGAGTTCCTGGGTCTCACTAAACTACAAGTCCCATAATACTACAGGAGGCTGTGATGCACACATTTTACCTACTCTTAGTGTGATGAAAAGTGACAGCAAAGGATTTGAATATCACTTTCTTAGGCAGAAATGAAAAAGAGACAAGGAGTATATATTAGGGAAACACCATAAACTAGTGCAAGCTTACTGCACCCATGTTAAATTACTAAACCAAACAAAGTGAGATTGAAATTCACAGTGAAAATGGTTTTGGTAAAGGACAGGCCATGCAAATGGTTCAAGCTTAGTTGCATAGGTCTCTTCTATAGCGGTTTTATTTTAGTCAACAAGGGTAAATGTGGTTGGAAAGCTGTGTAAGATACTGATGGAACCTTTAACTGAGTGGATTACTTTCTTTTAAAAAGAGTTCCTCACCAAATGCTATCCCAGTTTTCCGATAGTTTAGAAAACATTTTTCTGAGGTCCGCTTGATTGAACTAAAATGCTCAAAATGTCCTTTAATAATAATTTTTATTGCATATAAACATAACCTTCTGGAATTACTAAACTAGCCCGACTAAATATAGCGAGCAGTACTCAAGTTGTTGGGGTATCTTTTTTTGGTATGCAGCTAATATAAATAAAATGAGTGGAGAGAATCTGGCGGTGCTCCACTGGCATTACATTACATCACTCTTCCTTAATAGGAAGCCTCTCTCTAACTTAGCAATTTGCTGCAGTGTGTCCATTTAAGTTCTGAAGAGAGAGGATCATCTCATCAGGCCGAGGTCTTAATCAGAAACAGAAGTTTCAAAAACAACAAGACATTTTGCCTGCAATTAGAACTTTCCAAATTATGACAACTCTTGCTGTAACCAGAGCTTGAGAAAGTTACTTTTTTAGATTACAGTTCTGAGAATCCTGTAGCCATGCTGGCTGTACTAGAAGTTGTAGATTTTTTAAAAAAAATAATGTTCTAAGTTCTGGATGAAACATCACAAATACAGAAAATTAGCTTACGTGATGCTTACTTATGAGTAAACATGCCTATTGTTGGACCTGTGTCCTCAGCAGGGATTCTGGGATCTCCTGTGCAGGGGATTGTGGCAGCCACAGTTCATGATGGAGATGAAACTTTTGCAAATGTTTTGCAGAGACAGCGTTTGGGAAAAGCTGTTAGAGAGGTCAGTTTCACCGAGAGTCATCAGTGCACAGATAAGGCAGCTGGCTGTGGAGCTTGGGATAGAAAGAAGGAATGTCAAGGTCTTTCCTTCTAGCAGTGGTTTTGGTTTGCAAGTAAGGGAGGGAAATCTAGTTTCTTGATATAAGCTATGCTTTGCAGTTTGAATTTCAGATCAGGTCAACTTTTGCAATAAGCTGCATGTGTTTCTAAGCCTTCTGTCACTTTCCAAGCCCAAACCAGAGTGACGCCATGTTACAGCTCTGGATTCAAAGAGGCCTGAAAGCAGGCCTCTGCAGTCAACTCCAAGTGAACTTCAAACCTCCAAGGCCAGGTGCATCCCTGTTAGTTCTCGCGCCGATAAGCCAGCTGAGATTCATGAAACTAGCAATACTCCCCAAACTCCAGGTGTTTGCTCTAATGAGGACACATTCCAATCTGGCCAAGAAGCGGTGGGAACCGAACCTTCCCAGCCGATCCTGGGAAAGTTGTGCGCCGCAGTCAGCGTATTCGGGAGCAGCGTCATCGGGGCCCTTAAAAGCTGGGTCCAGAGAGGGCTCCGCATCTCAAGTCAACTTTTGATTTCTTTGCCTTGTCTTGGAACTGTGTTGGGCCACGGTGGTCTTCTAGTGGAACTATCCTATATTTACTAAGCTTTGATCAAGAGACTTTTCAGGACTAGCCATTTGTGGCATTTTACATTGCTTCACTTGGAACTATTTTAAGCCTTTTGGGGTGCCTGGATCCGGGATCGG
Organism: Anolis apletophallus; assembly: GCA_030556195.1. Lineage (NCBI taxonomy): Eukaryota > Metazoa > Chordata > Lepidosauria > Squamata > Anolidae > Anolis > Anolis apletophallus. Next base: position 46,387,670 of record JARBWK010000012.1, read on the forward strand.
GCAGAACCTAGCTGATTTCTATTTTGCCTTTTGCTTCTTTCATTTATTCTCAATAAAGCATTTAACTGCAGAAACTGTGTATTGGTTTACTCAGGGTCCGGTTCAAGCTCTAGTTGCAACACCGTCTGTATTTTAGCCCATGCATTTAGCTTCATGTATTCTCGAGTCTCCTGAATTTTAGCTCAAGTACTCAAGTCTGGACTTGATTCTTCCTGGAAACCCTTTGGACTTTGTCAGCTATTGAACTTTGCCTGCAATGGATTTATGGAAATCCTTTGGACTTTATCTGCTCCTGAAATTTTCCTGCTTTGGATTTTCTAAGCGACTCTGCAGCATACCTACTGCCTTTGGGCCTTTGGAACTATTCCTTGGACTATTGATTGGATATATCTCTTTTTATATATTTATACTGCTCATATTGCTTGCTGTTTGCTTCAATAAAAGACTATTCTTTCAGCTGGAGTTGTGTGTTTGGATTCTAAGGGCCCAGGTCTATGCTGGGGTGCGATTCCTATACATATATGGATGACCAATAATCATGGAAGCAACCGATATGCCATAGGACTAAAGAACATGGAATTCCAAATTACTACACATTCCAAACTGTGAAAAAAGTATATAACTGTCAACTGACAGAAAACACTTGGGCAGCGGGGATAAGTTTTTCATTTTAGAAGTACACTCATCTTATTTATTTATGTATTTGTGTCAGGAGGGGCTTGAGAAACTGCAAGTCGCTTCTGGTGTGAGAGAACTGGCCATCTGCAAGGATGTTGCCCAGGGAATGGCCGGTTTAAAAAAAAATGTTTTACCATCTTTGTGAAAGGCTTCTCTCATGTCCCCGCATGGGGAGCTGGATTCAAACCTCTGACCTGTCGGTCTCCAGTCCTGCCAACACAAGGGTTTAACCCATTGTGCCACTGGGGTCCCCATCCCATTTATCTTTTTTCTTATAATATTTTATTAGTTTTCATCTAAAAGACATCTAACATACCAAGGTACAGTGGAAGTGGGAGAACAATAAAGTAAGAGAAAGTAAGTAAGAGAAAGTACTTTATCTCATCCCATTTATCAAACACCTCTTATGGTAATATTTATAAGGCGGCTAACCTGAGTTATAGTAAGAGGAGACAGAAGGTTAGGTTGCTTACCTGTAACCGTGTTTCTTCGAGTGTAGGTCTGTGAAATTCACACAAATGGGTTTACTCCCGCGCATGCGCCAGAATCTCGGACATACTAGCTAAAGTTAAAGATTTACATAAGCCCCTCCCACTCCCCCTCCCCGATTGAACTACCTATTCAGTTCCTTGCCGCCAGACAGCAGCAGAACATAGGCATGACAAAGAGGGAGGATGGGTGGGTTCGTGTGAATTTCACAGACCTACACTCGAAGAAACACGGTTACAGGTAAGCAACCTAACCTTCTTCTTCGTGTGGTCTGTGAAATGCACACAAATGGGTGACTTAACAAGCTTATGTACCTGGAGGTGGGTCATGCCACACAGGAAAACAGGACGGCTCTGCCAAAGGATGCATCCTTCTTCGCGAGAACGTCGAGCTTGTAATGGGCTGCAAACGTCGAGGGGTTCACCCAGGTAGCAGCCTTGCAAATTTGGTCAACAGGAACACCCCGCAAAAACGCTTGGGATGTTGAAACTGCCCTTGTGGAATGGGCTTTAACACCAACAGGTAATTCCTTATGGGCTAACTGATAGGCCAATCGGATTGCCAGGACTATCCAAGAAGCGAAACGCTGAGAGGTAAGGGAAGTCCTAGGGAATCCTCTCTATATTTAAGAAATAACTTAGGGGATTTTCTATAAGAGGCTGTCCTATGTAAGTAGAAGGACAAGGCCCTTTTAACATCAAGGGAGTGAAGGGCAATCTCCAGGGGAGATGAGGGATTAGGAAAAAAGGCAGGAAGGACAATGTCCTGGGTCATATGGAAATGAGAAACGACTTTAGGAAGAAAAGTGACATCCGTCCGGAGGACCACTTTGTCTTCATGGAATCGAATGAACGGGGGATCGGAACAGAGTGCTGTAATTTCACTAGCCCTTCTGGCCGAGGTAATGGCCACGAGAAAGGCCGTTTTCCAGGAGATGGGAAATATGACATGTTGACATGGGTTCAAAGGGAGGTTTAGAAAGTTGGGAGAGGACAAATTCTAAACTCCAAGATGGAGGAGGAGGAGAAACTGGGGGGAAAGACTTTTTGTATCCCTGTAAAAACATGCCCACTAGGGGATCTTGAAAAAGGGATGGGACGCCTGAATTTTTTATTATTATTATTAATTTTTTTTTCCTGTACCAGGACAGGGATGCTAAGTAGCATTTGATGGAAGAAAGGGAAAACCCTTTAGTGGAAAGGTCAATAAGGAAATCTAACACAACAGACGTAGGGGCCGACTGTGGCAAATGGCCAAGTGGCTGAACAAACTTACGGAATTTGTCCCATTTGTAGGTGTAGGCTTTTCTGGTGGACACCTTTTGAGCTGCCTGAATTATGAGACGGACAGGGTCGGAGAGGTGGGACAGGGCCTGATCCTCCACGCTGTAAGGTGGAGAGATGGGAGGTCTGGGTGTAGGATGAGACCCTGTTGAATAGAGAGGAGGTCGCGGTCTAAGGGAAGGCGGAGAAAGTCTCCCTGGGAGGCCTGGAGAAGGGGCGTGAACCACGGCTGACGGGGCCACCAAGGGGCTAGCAGGATGCAATCCGAGTTGTCAGAGATCAGCTTTGCGACCACTCTGGGTAGGAGTGGAAGGGGAGGAAAGGCATAGAGAAGGCCCGGGGACCACTGGTATAGGAATGAGTCTCCTAGACAGTCTGGGGATGCGAGAGGGTGGAGTCTCGCGCAGTATATGAGGCAGTGAGTGTTGAGGTGTGAGGCAAATAGATCTATCTGAGGAGTCCTCCAGCGCCTGATCAGTGAGAGAAAGTGGTGGGGGTTGAGCTGCCACTTGTGAGTGGTGGACGGAGTCCTGCTCAGTGAGTTGGCCAGAGTGTTCTGTAGACCTGGAAGGTGAACAGCGAGGAGAAATGTGTCGTGGTGAATGCACCATTCCCATATCCGGAGGGATATGGAGAGAAGAGTGGGGGAGCGGGTGCCCCCCTGTTTGTTGATGTAGTATTTTACTGAGGTGTTGTCCGTGAGGACTTGGATGACGCGGTTGGAGACCAGGGTCACAAACGACCTGAGGGCTTTTTCTACCGCTATGAGTTCTAGTGCGTTGATATGGAGCCTCCTTTCGGAGGGGGACCAGCGACCGCTGATGGTCAGGTCTTGAAGGTGAGCGCCCCACCCCGTGGATGATGCGTCTGTCGTTAATGACAGAGACGGCTGTGGAGGAGAGAAGGGAAGGCCCGAGCATACATTGGACCTGTCTGTCCACCATGAGAGGGACTGGAGAACCTGGGTGGGGGGGTGGAGCACCATGGTTTGGCTGTCTAGCCCTGGTTGGAACACTGAGAGGAACCAGGTTTGGAGGGGGCGGGGGTGGAGGCGGAGGCGGGCGAACGCGGTAACGTTCGTGGTGGAAGCCATATGGCCAAGGATAGATTGGATGGTCCAGGCAGAACACCGATGGCGAGTTTGGATAGCCTGGATAGAATGGCAGAGATTGAGGAAGCGGTCTTCTGGGAGGTAGGCCCTCTGGGATACGGAGTCTATGACTGCACCTATGAACTGTACGGTCCGGACAGGTGAGAGATGAGACTTTTCCAGATTGACAACAAGTCCCAGGCTCTGTAAAAGAGACAAAGTATAATTGATATCGGATGACAATTGATCACATGACCCAGAGCAGAAAAGCCAGTCATCCAGGTAAGGGAACACAGTGATGCCCTGCTGGCGAAGGTGGGAGGCGACGACCACCATACACTTAGTGAAGGTCCTTGGGGCCGTGGAGAGGCCGAAGGGAAGGACATTAAAGGAATACGGAGTATCATCGACCATAAAGGTGAGGTACTTCCTGTGGGACTGTCTAATGGAAATATGGAAGTAGGCGTCTTTAAGGTCAACAGTAGCCATCCAAGCTCCCTTCAGAATGAAAGGGAGAATGGAGGGGAGAGTGACCATCCTAAATTTGCGTGGTTTGATAAATTGGTTAATTTCCCGGAGGTCCAGAATGGGCCGGAGACCACCATCCCTCTTATCTACAAGGAAGTATCTGGAAAAAAGTAAAATTGAATTTGGTGGGATGGGGTAGGGGAAATGGCTCCTTTAAGAAGGAGGGAGTCAATTTCTTTTAGTAAAACAGGGGAAGACTGGGTAGAGAGAGGTTTCCCTGGAGGTGGCAGGGAATCAAACTCTATGGCATAACCTCGATAGACAATGTCCAATACCCACTTATCCGTGGTGATAAACTGCCAGATTGAGAGAAAGGGCTGAAGCCTGTCAAGGAACAGCCTAGAAGCGGCGCCTTCTATTGTCTGAGGATCTACCACCTCGATGCTGACCCCTGAATGGAACACCTGGACGCTTGTATCCCTGTGAAGGGAACTGCGGTCGCTGTCCTCCTCTATACGGAGCGGAGTTGTAGTATCCTCGAAAGGACTGATGGTAATAGTAAGGACGCCAACGCTGTCTGTAGGGCTGATAAGGTTGACTGGACTGTTGGCCATATTTATTTAAGGCCTGTTTCATTTTATGAGAGTGTTCCAGCTGTGAGTCTGTTTCAGGATTGAACAGACCAGCTTCATCCATAGGTAGATTTTCTATCAAGGAGCGTTGATTGGATGACAATGCTGCGGATCTCAACCAAGCATGTCTCCTAAGGGCAACTGAACCTGTGATCAGTTTGCCTGAGGTATCTGCACCATGTTTAGCCAAGTCTTTTTGTAGGGTGGCCAGGGTGAGGGCTTCTTGGTGAAAGGCCTTAGCCATGGGTTGATCAGATGCGGGAAGCAGGTCTAGATATGGACCTATCTTGTTCCACAGATATGATTGATAGACGCTCATATAGACGCCATAATGAGCCATTCTGCCTGAAAGGCATGCTGAGGCATAAAATTTTCTGGCCATAGCATCAAGTTTTCTACCTTCTTTATCAGAAGGAGCAGCTTGGTTATTTTGGATTGGCTTAGGCTGAGCATCCGTCACAATCGAATTAACTTTTGGAAGTTTAGCCAACCAGGGGGTGGTGGACATGTCAATCCGATAAAGGTTTTCTGCCCGCTTGGACGTGCTTGGCACGGTAGCAGGGGCAACTCCAGAAATTTTTAGGAGTTTGACCAGATAAGGTAGGCAAAATGGTTGACTGCTGTGTTTGTTGTTCAGCAGAAGTAAAATAAGGGTCTTGGACCACATCATCAGATTGTGGGGGCTGAATGCCAAGGGATCTGGCCAGCCTGATTAATAGTGCAGAAAACTTTTTATATTCTTCTGCCTGCTGAGGATCAGTCTCAGGCTCAGGCAAAGGAGGTATAGGAGTAACATCCGAAGAGGACTCCAAATCTGCATCGTCATCTGGGGGGGTGAGGAGGGGATTGGGCAGGAGGAGCAAGTGTCGAGATAGGGGCTTGAGTGGGAGGGGCTGGGGGGGCTGGAGGTGGAGGGGGTGCCACGGATGCCGGAGGGTAAGAGGAGGGGGGCCACGGATATCGATATGGATCCGGGGAATGAAAGGGCTCAGGAGCGTAATAAGGGTGATAATAGGGAAAGGGGGGAGGGTAAGGAGGAGGGTAGCCATGAGGGTACCTGTAGGGCTGTTCCCAGGAGTGGTCTCGGTTACCGGGCGCCTCTTTGAGAGGGCTCCGAGACCGGGAACAAGTTGCAGCAGTTGAGGAGAGCCGCGCTGCCGCGCGGTGCTACAGGGTAGGGCGCGCGTCCTCGCGCTGAGGCGGGAAAAGCGCCGCGCTCGGTCGCCGCGAAGGAGAGGAAGGCCGCGTGGTGCAGGCCTCCTCGTGGAGAAGCGCCTCGGTCTCTGGGGAAGGGGAGGGTGGGTGGGGGGAACCTGGGCGAGCGGCGGAGAAGGAGGAGAGGTGGAGGGAGGGTCTCCCTCGGTGACGGAGGAGAGAAGGTGCATGGGAAGGAGTTGGGGGGGATCCTCCACTCCTGAAAGATCATCCTTGCCCTCAAAAAGTTGCAGCGTCTCTGCTGCTAACAGGGGCATGCAAGGACTGGGAGGCGCAGGGCCGGCCAGGAGCCTTGGCTGTTTTTGTGCCAAAACCTCTTTTGGCTTGTTTTTCGACCGGAGGGCATGCTTAGAGGCTTTTTGTTTCTTTTTTCGCAGTGGCTCAATGGCAGAGTCAGAGGCCAACTCACGAATGGCACTATCCGTCGAGGCACTTAGAGGAGTGGGATTTTGAGGGATAGAAGGCAGGGAGGGCTGGCTCAAGGAATGAGAGAGCCCAGTCCCTGTGGAAGTTATAGACTGCTTGAAAAGAGCAGCTTTAAGCCTGGAATCTCTGCTCTTAAGAGCTCTAGTAGAAAAAGACCTGCAAATTTTGTAAGTCTGGGGAATGTGAGCTTCTCCCAAACAGAGGAGACATTTAGCATGTTTATCCTCTTGGGGCAAAGTTGCTCCACAATCTGAGCACTTTTTAAAGGAGAGGGAAGACATCTTATCTGATAGTTGAGGCAATCTGTGGTCTTAAGCGAGGAGCTAGTAGTCGGAGATCCTTTCGCTGGCTAGGCGGAAAAGGAACTGAATAGGTAGCTCAATCGGGGGATGGGGGCGGGGAGTGGGAGGGGCTTATGTAAATCTTTAACTTTAGCTAGTATGTCCGAGATTCTGGCGCATGCGCGGGAGTAAACCCATTTGTGTGCATTTCACAGACCACACGAAGAAGAAATAGGACTAGGCTAGCAAATGGACCTTTGACCTAGACTCTCATTAGGCTTACCGCTTTGAAGCTGTTTTTGTTGGAAACAAGGAAGACTTAAGACCATCCAAAAGCAATAATAATAATAATACTAATATATTTATATTCCGCCTTATCTTCCCAGAGAGACTCAAGGTGGAGTCCAAATATAAAAGGCAAACATGCAGATCCCAAACACAACAATGCATCCATAGTAACAAAATTTGGCAACCCAACATATAAAAATGAATTATGACTTAACTAAAATTACATAAAAAAACGCAACCTGTTATAACAGATATAAGACAAAACATCAAATATCCAACAGAAATTATTCATGTTATACAACCAATCTAATTGTCTCCATATATAAAATTTCCAGTATCGTTGCAAAGTGTAATGAAAGAAACTAGAGGCTTTGGACCTAATCCTGGAATCATAGAATCACAGAGCTAGAAGAGACCACAAGAGCCATTCAGTCCAATCCCCTGCCATGAAGATATTTAAATGTCCTTACTAAGGAAAGGACTTTATAAATAGAATCATAGAGTTGGAAGAGACCTCATGGGCCATCCAGTCCAACCCACTGCTAAGAAGCAGGAAAACCACATTCAAAACACCCCCAACAGATGGCCATCCAAGCCTCCAAAGAAGGAGCCTCCACCACAGTCTGGGGCAGAGAGTTCCACTGCTGAACAGCTCTCACAGTCAGGAAGTTCTTCCTAATGTTTTGGTGGAACCTCCTTTCCTGTAGTTTGAAGCCATTTTTCTGTGTCCTAGCCTCCATGGGAATCATAAGTGTTGGAAGAGACCACAAAGCCATCCAGTCCAATCTTCTACGAGAACATTTAGCTCTTAGGCTTAATTGTGTGAATCCTCCACCTATTTAAAGTTGTTTCAAAAGCAAACATACCTGTCCAATAAACTGATGCATTCCCAGTCCTTTGTGTGCTGCTCTTCATTCCATTAGGGAAACAATTAGGATTTGTCCAAGTTTTGTCTAATGGGACAAATAACACCTGGGGTATAGGGAAGTAGATTAAACTATCTCTGCTAGTGCACAGTTAATTTGATCAAGTGCTCTGGTGTTCATGGTAGACCGTTAACATCAGTTGGAGTCCACATTCTATTGATTCCTCATTCTTATGCAACTGAAATACTAACACAACATAGGGTGCTCTAGGTTGTGTCAGTCTTGAGAGAACATTAGCATATCACATAGAATAGCACAATCTCCTTCATCTCCTATGTGGAACATACTATGGGTTTTTTTAAATGCAGAAGTTAACTTTGTGGCTTTAGTTTCATATAGCAAAGTAATATCATAGAATCATAGAGTTGGAAGAGACCTCATGGGCTATCCAGTCCAATCCCATGTCAAGAAGCAGGAAAATTACATTCAAAGCACCCCTGACAGATGACCATCCAGGCCCTGATTAAAAGCCTCCAAAGAAGGAGCCTCAACCATACTCCTGGGCAGAGAGTTCCACTGCTGAACAGCTCTCACAGTCAATAAGTTCTTCCTAATGTTCTGGTGGAATCTCCTTTCCTGTAGTTTGAAGCCATTGTTCCAAGTCCTAGTCTCCAAGGCAGCAGAAAACAAGCTTGCTCACACCTCACTATGACTTCCCCGTACATATGTATACATAGCCATTATATCTCCTCTCAACCTTCTCTTCTTCGGGATAAATACATTGCCCAGCTCATCTGAAGTTAGGCAGATCAGCCCCAACATCTCATTCAGTTTGAACTTAGAGACCCAATCAGTTCTTCCAGTGCGATTGGGGAGTATGATTTGGATGATTAGTACCAGAAGATGCAAGTCTACTACTTAAAATACTACTTTTTTTGTATAAGCAACTCCTAGAATACCCCACTATTCACAGTTGATAGCCATATTAGTTGGGAAATTCTGGGATTTGTAATCCAGAAAAAAAAACACCATTTTTCAAAGCTTTGAAAAGGAAGTGGCTCCTGATGCTCTGCCATAAAATGTTTCTTAAATCAGAGGAAAGTTTGTTTACAGTCTCCTCACTTTGATGAATGGCAGCATGAAAGTCTGCCTAGGCAATTGTTACTAAAGTATAAATGAGCTGTCACTTGATAAGAGACTATTTTTCAAAATGTGTTGAAACTACCAATCCTTTTGTTGTTTGTGTGTAAGACTTCCCTCTTCTAGTAAGCTTGTGCCTTGCTACTCTGCTGCTGAATATGCATGTCCAGTGTGGAATACATCTCACTGCTTTAAAACAGTAGATGTGGCTGTTAATGAGACATGCCGTATTATCACAGGATGTCTACGCCCAACATTGCTAGAGAAATTATACTGTTTAGCTGGTATTGCACCACCTGACATCTAACAGCCTGTAATGAAAGGACCAAGGCATTGAAATCTCCGGCCCATCCTCTGTTCAGATATCAGCCAGTGCACCAACGCCTTAAATCAAGAAATAGTTTTCTAAGGTCTACAGAGATACTCACAGGAACACCTCAGCAAGCAAGAGTCCAAAAGTGGCAGGCTTAAAACCCAGAACCACAATTCATGGCTTACACCAAATGAGACACCCCTTCCTGGGCACACAGAAGACTGGGCGACTTGGAAGGCACTGAACAGACTGCACTCTAACACCACGAGATGCAGAGCTAACCTTAAAAAATGGGGCTGCAAAGTGGAGTCCATGACATGCGAGTGTGGAGAACAGCAAATCACAGACCACTTACTACAATGCAGTTTGAGCCCTGCTGCATGCACAATGGAGGACCTTCTTACAACACCAGAGGCACTCAAAGTGGCCAGCTACTGGTCAAAGAACATTTAGTATAATGCCAAGTTTTTAACTTTGTGGTTTTTCTATACAATATAACTGTATTCTCAATTAGCTTCTGACACGATAAATAAATAAATAAATTATAGTAAGCAGCAAACCACAGTATTTCACTGGTTTCCTCCATGACAGTTGGGATGGTGTCATTGGGGTGCTGAATTTGCTAGGTGGTTTATTCAAAACTTTCAAGAAGCTATCAAGTGTTGAACTTAAAAGGACACATTGGGATCCCAAACTGTGGTTTGGGTAAAAACAGTGGTGGCTAGTGATGTCCATGGCGGAAAAGTGATAAATCTGGTCCATGGTTTTGTCCCAGCTTTAAACAACCTAAACTGACATGGACTCTACTAACTCATAAATAAAAGTTTGAACAACACATGTTTTGGGAATCACGATTTGATTGTAACGTTCAGGCATACTGGCAAACAATTGACCGCCTCTTCTCGCACTCAGAAATGGATAAGGAAGCTGCAACGGAAAAGTTAATTATAGTGGAATTTTATTGTCTGTTTTATTAGTGTTGATAGTATGGCAACGGCAGTCACAAATTGGTTACACCTGATTGATTGTTGGGTTACCATGGATATGTAGCCTTTGCAGTAGAAATGTATCCATTCAAGAGTGGCTAGCAAGAAAAAAGGGAAGAGCTAGATTATAATAGAGGGGAACATTTTAAAAAGTGGAGAGTTTCTAGCCAGGAGCTAGAGGGAAGAGGATCAGTATTTAAGTTTATAGCTTCCATTATTACACCGAAGTAAAGAAAAAGCTAATACAATAATACTAAGTAGAACTGAGAGACAGAGATTTCTTTGGGAATACGTTTTTAGACAAAATATTGACGGAAGAGAGGAATTAAAAATCTTAAATTAGCCAGCCAGGAGGTTGAGGAGAAATATATTTTGAAGGAGAAGAAAGTGGTCTAACAGAGTAGAAACATGTTAAGTAATAACAATTTTATGTATACAAAAGAGTGAAAGACAGTTGTAATAATATCCAAGTGGGAACTGAAGTAAAGTACTTTGTAACAGATAAGCTTATGTGCCAAAGAATTCATGAATAAAAGTTTCTTTGTTTCATCATATATATTGAAGTCTCGTGTCAAGTTACAGGACTAAAGTTATATGGAAGACAGTCTGTGATTACATTGAGGTAACCAGTGAGGAGAATTGGAAGCTACACATTGACTCCAGGTTTGGAATACACATTGAAGAAATATACAGACATATAAAGATTGCACCCTGTAAAAAACACATATTAATAAAGGCATCACATAGACAGAAAAAGTGTGTTCCAAGCATAAACTACAAGTCACTGAGTTTGTGAGGTTTGATTCTTCACTTCCCCCATATCGCCTCATTGCCTCACGTGTATATACATATATGTTCCCACCCTGTCTGTCCTCAAATGTTGCAGAAGCACAAAATCCCTATGCATTATTACTGTTCACTCACATACTTACATTGACTTGAGTTTTCCAATAAATATTAATGAGCTCGGCTGAGTATATGGAAGAAGTGATTCATATTACACCACTTTTAATTTCAATACAATCCACCGAGAGATCCCATCTTTTTATTACTATTTGGTTTCCAAAGGTTTCATTTCCAGAGCGCACTAAGGTCTACTTCCCAGGGAATGGTCAAGAAAATGAAAACTAGTGTGTTGCTATTCTCAAAACATTTGAACAGATAACAGTAGAAGAATACATCAATCAAGTTTTAAGTTGCAAACTTGGATCTAAATAGTGATGAGTGATAGATGATGCAACTATTGTTCTGTGTAATGTTGTGCTACTTCCCTGCTGAGGCTGACCCACTGTCCCTTGGTATTTTATTGTGGGATTGGGAAAAGACGAGAAAACATCTGCTACAATGAAGTGTAATGGAAAAAATGTAACTGGCTTGTCCCTTCTTTTCTATTTTAACATGTATTACACAAGCTTACTTTCTATATATAGCAACCAGAAAGAAAAGTTCTCATTGGAACTACACCTTTTGTGGACATTGTTAGAACATTTCACAGCTACAATGCGTAGATGTCTTAATTGTGCATATATAAGTTTGACATACTATCTGTGATGATGGTCAAGCATTATCTCTTATTAGACTGAGTGATTCTTCTATCATTTCCTCCTATAGCCATTCTATGGAGTTCGTCACAAGCATCATTGTCAACATATTTTCTTTTCTTAATTAGAAATGGATCCATTTTAATAGTAATTACTGCAACACAATCAACCAATCATGCAAATTATAAAAATTATAATAGTACATAGGCTTGAACAGTACCAGAACTCCATGTCTGAAGTGTTAAATCTCTCTGAAGGGTTATTAAACAGAAAGGTATTTTCAGAGGCAGATTAATGCAATCGGCGGAGTAGGCGCCTGCCAAGAGTGCCAGATCCGCAGGGGTGCACTGCTGCTGGCTGGAAACTCCACCTCCGTGTCTGCTGTGTTTCCAGCAGGCGCGGAGGCAGAGTTACCAGCATGCGCAGAGGCCTTTGCGCCGGCTGGAAACTCTTCCTCTGTGTCTACTGTGTTTCCAGTATGCGCAGAGGCGGAGTTACCAGCCGGCACGGAGGTGGAGTTTCCAGCATGTGTGGAGGCTCCACCTCCACGCATGCTGGAAACTCCGCCTCCACACTGGCTGGAAACTCCGCCTCCACGCCTGCTCTTGGTTTGGTTTGGGGGAGGCGCCAAAATAATGTTCGCCTACCATTTAAAATTACCTTGGGCTGCCTCTGGGCTGCCTTTCTGAAGGAGGCTGGACTACATGCCCTTTGGGGGAGTCTTCCAACTCTAGTAGATTCCAGTGGAGTCTTCTTCTTTTGAGGTTTTTTTAACTGAAGCTGGATGACTATCTGTCAAGAGGGCTTTAACGGTGTCTTCCTACTTGGCTGAAGGGGGCTGGACTAGATGCCCTCTGGGGTATCTTCCAGTGAAATCTCCTTCTCTGGAAGCTTTTGAACTCAGATGGAATGGCTATCTATTAGGACGATTTTCACCTTGTCTTCCTGCCTGGCTAAAAGGCATTGGACTGGATGCCCTTTGAGGGTTTGTGGAAGGAGGGAACATTTTTCATGTGACACACCTGTGGACTACAGGTGGCACACTTGTGTGTCCCAACACAGAGTTTGGAAAGTTTTGTGTTAGACTCTGAACTGCTTTTGATACTGCTTGCAGATTGCTCCTACCTGTTTGGACACTGCTATCTTAAACCTTTGCCTGTCCCAGCTTGAACTCTTCCAGGTTCCTGCCCTCTTTACTCCTGTAAGCTAACAGTGGAAGACTTTTTACCACTACCAGTTTTGAACAGGTTTCAACTGGTAGGACTGAACCATGTCTGGAATAGTGTGTGCGCATGAGCATAGCATCTTGTCCTTTTCTGACAAAGCAAAATGTCTTGGGCCAACCCTAGTGACTGCTCTGATTATGGGGATGTTTAGACAGTCAGCATCAGTTGGAGTTCACGGTCTATTGATTCCTCATTCTTATGTACCTGAAATAGTATCAAAACCTAAGATGCTCTAGGTCGGATGTGCCTGTTTTGAGAGAATATTAGCATATCACATAGAATAATGTAATATTCTACATCTCCTATGTAGAACATATTATGGCAGAAATGAACTCTATGGCTTTAGTTTTCCATAGCAAAGTAATATTTCATCTAAAGTTAGGCAAGTCAGCTCTCGTTAGTACTTTGAGTGGAGCTGCCTGTGAATAAGAGGTACTTTAAGCAATATTTCAAAGTAAAGAACTGACAAAAATGATTTCTAAGTATTTCTTGCCTTAAAAAAAACCCCTATGAAACTCATGGGCTCATCAATAGTCAATAGGCAATTTGATGGCACATTATGGCAATTGTCTCCATCAATGTCCAGAAAAACAGATTTAGCTGCCTATGAAAGCTTTGCTGCGTGAAAGATCCACCCCAAACCAGATAATCCAAACTGGGCTTGACAGTGTTTAAAATTAACTTGGAAATGTGATGCAAATTTAGTAATACAGGGTATGCTTTACATTGAGTTAAACCATTCTAGTTCAGTACTGACATCTGACTACAAACTCTGCCAAGTTTGAAGCATGCATTTTGTTTTGTTTTTAGCCCTTCTCGGAGATCCTGGTTGTGATCTTTCTCCCAAGTATTTACATGGCCCAATATATCTTAGATGGTCAAGTGGTACAGTTCTACTTCAAAAGAACGTAGAGAAAATTCAGGTACATCCTAAGCATTAACAAAATAAAAAATAAATAAATAATGATAAATTAAAAATAACAAAAAGCTGCTTTGAGTCTCCTTCAGGAGATATTTTAAAGAAGTAAATGTTTCCCCTGACATTAAGTCTAGTCATGTCCAACTCTGGGTGGTGGTGCTCATCTCTATTCCTAAGCCAAAGAGCCAACATTTTCCATAGACACCTCCAAGGTCATGTGGCCGGCATGACTGCATGGAGTGCTGTTACCCTCCTACTGATCTACTCACAATTACATGTTTTCAAACTGCTAGGTTGACAGAAGCTGGGGCTAACAGTGGGAGCTCACCCCACCCCTCGGATTCAAACCGCTGACCTTTCGATCACCAAGTTCAGCAGCTCAACTGTTTAACTGCTGTGCCACCGGGAGAAATAAAGGGGTGTATAAATAAATACATATAATAATAATCATATGTATTCTAACAAAAAGGTCTCACATTCAGCCACCCAGCTGTTTTTCAGATCTTGAACTCTTCAATGGGTTAAAGCAGTGTGCTGTGAGCGATCATCAGGTGTGCCGTGGGAAATTGGAACCTCTAATATCCTTTCCTCCCCCTCCTGCCGAACACTTTTTCTCCTCCACTTGGGCTCCCTTCTTCCCAGCCTTGCTCTGTGAGCATGTTCAGGAGGGGGGAGGGAGGGAGGAAGACGTGGGGCGAGTCTGCGCAGTAGCACCCACACGGGTCACGTCTTCCTCCCTCCCCCCTCCCCTCCTGAACACGCTCACGCTGTCCCCTTGGATCAAAATGGCGGCAGAAGCGGCAGTGTGAGCAAAGCGAGCAGAGCGAGGCTGGGAAGAAGGGAGCCCAAGTGGAGAAGAAAAAAGTGTTTGTCAGGAGGGGGAAGAAAGGGCGTGAAGGGGAAGGGGGAGGAAGAGGTCTCTGTTGAAAGCTGGCATGGGCAAACTTGGACCTTCCAGGTGTTTTGGACTCCAACTCCCAACATTCCTAGCAGCCTCAGGCCCTTTTCCTTCCTCCCCCCCCCCAGCCATTTAAGCAGGAAAGGGCCTCAGGCTGTTAGGAATGGTGGGAGTTGAAGTCCAAAGCACCCAGAGGGCCACATATCTGCGTGAGATGAGCTTCTCTAGCTTGACTGCGATAAAAACTAAACACACAGAGAGACTGACAGCTATTGAGCAAGACCTTCATGTGTGTCTTTCTGCCATTCCTGCCAGAATATCTATGTTGTGCTCATTGAAACAGGCTAAACAGCTATTTAAGAAGGCAAATAAATCAATACAACAGTGGTGATAAAATCAAGCAGTTCATTAGATTGCAAAAGGTAACAGGTAAGTCTCCACAATGGGAAATATGTATGAATGATAGTGGAAGAACCACTATAGCAGGTACAGTATCAAATCATCAATAGGCACAATGGCTATACAGAAATGAAAGTGGGTAAACCACTATAGCAAATCGCTATACAATATACAGAATGCAAAATCAAAACATCAATAGGCACAATGGCTATTAAACATAAACAATAATTGAGGAGTCAGTGGATGATGTCACCATCATCCATTTGTGCGTCACCAGCTTCATTCTTCCGCTTGTTTCGGAACATTGGGGATTCTCCCATCCTGCAAGTTCTTGCTCACCCACTGTGAAGTATTGAACCTTCTCGAGCTGATTAGGAAAGTTTTATTACCTTCCTACTCTGTAATAACTGACTCCTCAATTATTGTTTATGTTTAATAGCCATTGTGCCTATTGATGTTTTGATTTTGCATTCTGTATATTGTATAGCGATTTGCTATAGTGGTTTACCCACTTTCATTTCTGTATAGCCATTGTGCCTATTGATGATTTGATACTGTACCTGCTATAGTGGTTCTTCCACTATCATTCATACATATTTCCCATTGTGGAGACTTACCTGTTACCTTTTGCAATCTAATGAACTGCTTGATTTTATCACCACTGTTGTATTGATTTATTTGCCTTCTTAAATAGCTGTTTAGCGTTGCACCACGGTGCTGCCCACTGCTGTTGTCTACTCATTGAAACAGGCCCAGGTTTCACACCGAGTGTATAAATACATTTAAAAACATATTAACTATATGTATTACTGTGTTAGAGTGTCATTTTGTATCATTTTGGTTGGTGGTGTGCCCCAGGATTTTGTAAATGTAAAAAGTATGCCGCGGCTCAAAAAAGGTTGGGAAACACTAGGTTAAAGAATAATTTAGGATTTATCCAAGGGCACTTTTTAAGCAGGGCTTGGGGGAAAATATATTTTTCGGCTATAACTCCTAGAACTTCATAGTCTGCAAGTAAGTTTTCCAACCTCTGTTTTTAATAGGGAAACTGGGTTGTTGTAGGTTTTTTGGGCTGTATGGCCATGTTCTAGAGGCATTCTCTCCTGACGTTTCGCCTGCATCTATGGCAGGCATCCTCAGAGGAACTTTTAAAAAGTGGGGACAAACTGATTACATACTCACCTGACCACAATAGAGATACAACACTGTGAGCAGCTGTAAATAAGATTTCCCATGGTGTACTTACATAACATTTGTTTACACATGTCTATATTTTGTCAGTTTCAGTCAACTGCTGTCAAGCCTGTGAGAGTCAGCTTTCTCACTCAAATATCCCTTTTTGTCACCTTCTGCTCGAATGGATTCTACATTCTTTCACTTTCTTACAAGCGTGATTCAAAACAGCAGGCAAGCCCTACATTAAAATGCCATCAATTAAACTTATTTCCAAGAAAAGGGACTGAAGATTGAGATGCCAGTAATCAAAACAATACTCTTAACAGCTTGCCAAGTTGGTGTGACTTCCCGGAACATAAAGCTTTTGACATACTTTAGAAAAGAAAGGAAAGTTCTTCCACTGCAGCCACTTCCTATCATTAATTAGTTTCCTCAATAAATGGGCTTTCTTTTCCTATTTGGGACCCATGTCAGACTCATTCTCTGATCAGGTATTTCCTTAATAGCTTGTCAGATGGCACAGTGTTACACAGACATAAGAAAAGGCCAAGGGTCTGCTGAATGTTAATCCAAATACAAAAGAAAAGCACATGGAGATGCCATATAAAGCCACACAGAGATCTCATTCTGGCATTTTCTGGCATGGAAGGCTTAACAATGTGCCCAGTCTTAAAGCATATGTTAAACAGGTTTAATATTTTTAACTCTATTCAAAATAAGTGTCTGACCTAGTGCACAATGAAGCCACAAATAAGGAAGAATATTGGTTTAGGTGAAAGGCTATAATATACTTTGAGATTTATTTATTCAGAGTAATTATATACTTAAGAGCTGTACGGTTTATTCAAGGGTGTTTATACATAGGTAAAGGTAAAGGTTTTCTCCTGATATTAAGTCCAGTCGTGTCCAACTCTGGGAGTTAGTCCTCATCTCTATTTCTAAGCCGAAGAGCCGGCGTTGTTCATAAACACCTCCAAAGTCATGTGACTGGCATGACTGCATGGAGCACTGTTAACTTCCCGCCAGAGAAGGTACCTATTGATCTACTCACATTTGCATATTTTTGAACTGCTAGGTTGGCAGAAGCTGGGGCTAACAGCGGGAGCTCACCCCGCTCCCCGGATTCGAACTGGTGAACTTTTGATCAGGTTCAGCAGCTCAGCGATTTAGCCCATAAAACAGCAGAACCACACTACAAAATCTTTCTGAATCTTAACCATTCAACACATGAATTATTTCATGTTATTTAGGCAAGAACATGGGACATATATACATGCCTATTTTGTTACATTGGCATATGATAGTGGCAATTACAATCCTGTTGAAATATTTTAGGGGAGATACATTACTCCTGCATATGAAACTCCTTGAAGATTGTTAGGCATCTACATGTGAATTTATGGTTGTTTAGGACATCCAATGTTGATTTAGGTCACACAACTAATATCCTATAGAAAAATGTGGTCTGCAACTATGTAGTTCTGAATTACATCTGGAAAGATGCTTCATTTATGGGATTGATATAAATTATATCCACTGTCACCATCATCCACTTGTAATGGGTAGACCCAACCAACATCTGCTCCTCATTCACACAGAGAAATAACTTAATTGGAACTAGCTCATGGCTGTCGTCTAATCAACACAGAGCAATACACGCACACTATATTTCTATATTTTCCCCATAAATTAGCAACATCTTATAACAGTGGTTTTCAGCCTATGGGCCCCCAGGTATTTTGGCCTACAACTCCCAGAAATCCCAGCCAATTTACCAGCTGTTAGGATTTCTGGGAGTTAAATAATAATAATAATAATAATACTACACTTTATTTATATTCCGCTCTTCTCACCCCGGAGGGGACTCAGAGCGGATTACAGGTACACATACTTAGCAGACAAACTCTGCCGTTTCCACATACA
Source organism: Anolis apletophallus (assembly GCA_030556195.1). Classification (NCBI taxonomy): domain Eukaryota; kingdom Metazoa; phylum Chordata; class Lepidosauria; order Squamata; family Anolidae; genus Anolis; species Anolis apletophallus. The sequence continues at coordinate 46,405,907 of JARBWK010000012.1, forward strand.
CACATATAGACGAACAGAGGCAAACTCTGGCCACCAGGGGGAGCTGACACACTCATCTCTCAGTGTTCCCAGCGTCCCTTGTTGTTCCAAAACATCTGGGGACCCATAGGTAGAGCACCACTGTCTTATAGCAAATCATCTTGTGTTGTTTTTAAACTTAGAAAAACATATACAGGTATGACATCATACATGACAGTGTACACTATTTCCCATGCTGTTTAAAGTAAATTTTGGAATTTGTGTTGATAGTGTCATTTAGAAGATCCTACAAGCAGCACCACATAGGTGTAAACCACAGCATAAGCAAGGTTGGGAGAAGATCAGAAATATAAGTGTCCTTTTGTATCACATCCAAGGCCTACGTACATTGTTCAGGACCATATCTTCCCATAACAGTCATCCAGATGCTTTTGGAAAGTTCATAAGCTGGGCACAAGGACAACACTTTTTATGTGCTGCTCTTCCTCAGTGACTAGGATTCACTGACTGACAGTGTATCAACATTACACAGTCATAGCAACTTGATACTAATTCAGCTGCCATTGCTCTGTCCTACAAAATCTCAAGCTTTGTAGGTTATTCATTTATTATCTATTTAAAATTTTTGTACCCCGATCTTCTCACCTCTATAGAGGGACTCAGACCGGCTTACAGCAAAATTCAATGCTATACAAATTTAAAACCTGTTACAACAATATATTAAAAACATAAAACACCAAAATACATCCATACAAATCACATAGCCATTTAAAACCAATTCAACTCGATCTGTGAACGTGGTCACTCATTTCAGACTATAATCAATCTCAGGCTATTCTGGGAAAGCTTCATTCCATAACCAAGTCTTCACCTGTCTCCTGAAAGACAACAGAGAGGGGGCAGATCTAACATCACCTGGGAGAGAGTTCCACAGTTGAGGGGCCACCACAGAGAAGGCCCTGTCCCTCGTCCCCACCAGACACGCTTATGAAGATGATGGGACCGAGAGCAGGGCATCTCCAGAGGATCTTAATGTCCTTGATGGTTCATCAGGGAGAATCCGTTCGGACAGATAAACAGGGCCGGAACCATATAGGCTTTTGTAGGTTAAAACCAGCATTTTGAATTGTGCTCGGAAGCTAATTGGCAGCCAGTGGAGCTGGCGCAGCAAGGGGGTTGTATACTCCCTGTACCCCGCTTCTGTTAGTAACCTGGCTGCCGAGCGTTGGACTAATTGCAGCTTCCGAGCAGTCTTCAGAGGCAACCCCACAGTAGTCTATTCAGGATGTAACCCGAGCATGGACTACCGTGGCCAAGTCAGACTTCCCAAGGTGCTGGCGCACAAGCTTTAACTGTCCAAAAGTTCTCCCGGCTTTGGTTTGGTGCAGTACTTAGAACTTCCTGCTTGACAGCTCAAGTACTGTTGTTCAAACAATACTAAGTACCTCGCCAAACTAAAACCCCAGGATTTTATAGGACAGAATCATGGCAATTGATATGATATGCAACCACTTATGGTATGGATAATATGCTCTCATATTTAGAAGCATGTTACTCTGATTCTGCATGTAGAGAAATGGTTCTCAACTTGTGGTTACCCAGATGTTTTAGCCTTCAACTCCCAGAAATCCCAACAGCTGGTAAACTGGCTGGGATTTCTGGAAGTTGTAGGCCAAAACATCTGGAGACCCACAGGTTGAGAACCACTGATGTAGAAGGTCATTATCATGACTAATAAACATTTGTAGCCTTGTTTTCCATGAACCCGGTGAAACCATAGGTGAGAATTGTTCAGCCTTCCAGTTTTGAACCAGCATTCATCACCACTGGCTATCTTGGTTAGGGCTTCTGGGAGCTACAGTCGGCGAATATCCAAACAATGTCCATCCCTAGCCTATCTCCTTTTAAAAGCATCTAAATTGAAAAGTGGTGAGGATGAAGAGAGGCAGAGATATATTTAATGTAAAAGGTTGAGGCAGTTAATAGAATACTATAAAGCTTGAACCATATTGCATTGAGGAAAGCAACTCCCATTACTCCTTTCACTATTGGCAATGCTTGCTGGAGCTGATAGAAAGTACAGTCCAAACACAAAACTAAACATGGATAGGCTGTAAATTGCCCACCACATTTTGGGCTCTCTGCAATCAATTAGACTAAAGTTAGTCATGGATAATTTAGGTATCATTGAGTTCAATGAGTCTGTAGTATTTGTCTCACAAACTGATTCAAACCCAACCTGGAAAAGAAGTCTGTGTTATCAAAAACTTGGACTTGTACAGTATGTCTCATTTTCTCGTGTGGTTATCAAACTAAGAAGACCTTTTGAAGGCCACTCTCTCAGCACTAGAGACAATTCCCAATGACTCACACAATATCCTCCAGCACTCAAAGGATTAGTCAAGTTTCTTGAAATCAACAGACTGGCCAAAAGAAAAACATTTCCCTCCTGCAATGACCCATTACAGACAGTTATCACTTACTCATCCTAGGATTAGGATGAGTTTGTATTTGTCCCGTTAAATCACAGGCGCCTTTCATCTTTCTAAAGGCCACAACAACTAAACAGAAGACAGATAGCTGAGCCCTCTCCTTCATAAAACACAGCAGAGCTGCATAGATAACTGTGCATTTACACACGCTTTTTAGGTGATTGTGAATGGACCAAAACTAACCTTAATTCTCCACAGAGCAGACCAGGGAAACCAAGGGACTTAAGAAAGCTGAGACTAACAAATCTCTGCCATATCAAAGTGTCTTCTGTAGGCACAACACGGTGTTTAGCCCTAGGTCCTATAGAAGCAACTATGACAACGATGTTAAAGGATTTCGTTTTGTTCTCTAAATCACACACTTGGGTTTAGCACAAAATCCCAAATATTCAGGGGAGTGTTTTCTTTGTCCAGACACCTTCTAAAATATGTAACACACTCATTCCTGTATTGTTGAAGGCTTTCATCACCAGAATCACTGGGTTGCTGTACGTTTTTGGGGGTGTATGGCCATGTTCCAGAAGCATTCTCTCCTGACGTTTCGCCTGCATCTATGGCAGGCATATTCAGAGGTTGTGAAGTCTGTTGGAAACTAGGAAAATGTGGTTTATATATCTGTGGAATGTCCAGGGTGGGAAAAAAACTCTGTCTGTTTGAGTTAGGTATGAATGTTTCAATTGGCCACCTTGATTTAATTGCCTAGCAGTTTCAAGGTCTGGCTAATTACTGCCTGGGGGAATCCTTTGTTGGGAGGTGATTAGCTGACCCTGATTGTTTCTTGTCTGGAATTCCAGGGTTTTTTTTAGTGTTGTTCCTTATTTACTGTTATGTTTTTTGTTATTTTCATGGTTTCTTCCTTTCTGTTGAAATTGGCCAAAATCTGGCTACCACTATTTTTAAAAAAACCCTCTAAAGTCATAACAGAAAATAAAGAACACTAAAAAAAACTAGGGGAATTCCAGACAGGAAACAATCAGGGTCAGCTAATCACCTCCCAACAAAAGATTCCTCCAGCCAGTAAGAAGCCAGACCTTGAAACTGCTAGGCCATCAAATGCTAATTAAAGTGCCCAATTGCAATATTCACACCTACCTCCAACAGACAAGAGTTCTGTCTCCCACCCTGGATATTCCACAGATATATAAACCCAATTTTCCTAGTTTCCAACAGAACTCACAACCTCTGATGATGCCTGCCATTAATGTCGGTGAAACGTCAGGAGAGAATGCTTCTGGAACATGGCCATACAGCCTGGAAAACGCATAACAACACAGAGATTTCAGCCATGAAAGCCTTTGACAGTAAATTATGACAACGATGTTATAGGATTTCATTTTGTTCTCTAAATTACACACTGGGGTTTAGCACAAAATCCCAAATATTCAGGGGAGTGTTTTCTTTGTCCAGGCACCTTCTAAAATACAAAACACACCCATTCCTGTTTTTAGACTGGGTTCTTCATATCCCTTCATCTAATGCTGATCTAAATGTTCCAAAAGCAGGCACTGGTTTCTCCTTGAAAGCTAATGAATCTCTTCGCTGTCCAAGTTTCTGTAAACACTTCATTACAAAAAGAAAGAAAGAAAGAAAGAAAGAAAGAAAGAAGAAGGGGGGGGGGAAGCTAGAGGAGAAATGCTTCACTTTCCCCATCACATTTCTAATTAGATTCCTGATGTCAGGAAACTTTCAAAGCCTTTTTTGACAGTTTTAAACATTTGAACCAATGTTTTGTGTGTAGTAGGAGAAATTGGCACCCAAGGGGAGGGGAGTCACTTTGGGGCACAGCTAGTCTGCAATTCAGAGTTATGAGGAGGTATGCCATCAACATAGATTCCATCAATATCACGTTGGACAATAATAAAAAATAAAAATTGAGGAGTTAATCCAGCATTTCTCAATGTGGGGGCCGGGACCTCTGGGAGGGTCACAAGGGGGAGTGTCAGAGGGGTTGCCAAAGACCATCGGGAAACACAGTATTTTCTGTTGGTCATGAGGGTTCTGTGTGGGAAGTTTGGCCCAATTCTATTGTTGGCGGGGTTCAGAATGCTCTTTGATTGTAGGCGAACTATAAATCCCAGCAACTAACACAGCCAAATGTCAAGATTTATTTTTCCCAAACTCCACCAGTGTTCACCTTTGGGCATATTGAGTATTTGTGCCAAGTTTGGTCCAGATCCATCATTGTTTGAGTCCACAGTGCTCTTTGGATGTAGGTGAACTACAACTCCAAAACTCAGTGTCAATGCCCACCAAACCCTTCCAGTATTTTCTGTTGGTCATGGGAGTTCTGTGTACCAAGTTTGGTTCAATTCCATCGTTGGTGGAGTTTGGAATGCTTTTTGATTGTAAGTGATGCATAAATCTCAGCAACTACAACTCCCAAAGGATAATATCATACACACCCAACCCCACCAGTATTCAAATTTGGGCGCATTGAGTATTTATGCCAAATTTCACCCAGTGAATGAAAATATATCCCACATATCAGATATTTACATTACAATTCATAACAGCAAAATTACAGTTGTGAAGTAGCAACAAAAATAATTGTATGGTTGGGGGTCACCACAACATGTCACTTCTGGTGTGAGAGAATTGGTCTGTAAGGACATTGCCCAGGGGACGCCCAGATGTTTTGTTGTTTTACCATCCGGGGGGGGGGCTTCTCTCATGTCCCCTATGGGGAGCTGGAGCTGACAGAGGGAGCTCATCTGTGCTCTCTCCAGATTCGAACCTCTGAACTGTTGGTCTTCAGTCCTGCTGGCACAAGGGTTTAACCCATTGCTTCACTGGGGGCACCACCGGGGCCTCTCACACCAGAAGTGACTTGCAGTTTCTCAAGTCACTTCTGACACTAGAGGAAAAAAACCCCCACAACCTGAGGAAATGTATTAAGGGGTTGTGGCATTAGGAAGGTTGAGGACCACTGAGTTAACTGGAGCACAAAAACAATCATTCCTTACAATTCATTTAGTTAGCTGAACCATCCAAATGCTATATAGCATGAAAGCTTGTTAGTGACCCATAGCAACTTAGTTAAACACAACTTCTTGAAGTTATGAACCATTCACTTGGGCAAATATTATCCAAGTCATATCATAGTTTTCAAGATCTGTCCCTACCCAGAAACACATATTATTATTTCTCCTCTTTCCTTCTTTTCTCCTTCTCTTCCCTAACATGTACACTTACCCTGATCTTTTCTGTTTCTCCCTGTGATATTTCTGTTTTGAAATGGGGTTGAATAGGGAGCAGACCTCCAGTCTTCCTTAAAAGTGCAGAAAGAGCAACGATTTTGAAAAAGAAACCCAGAATTCCAGCCAACGTGTGAGAAATCACACATCCATGCAGACTATAACAGCTGCTGCCACACTGGCATGCCAGGCGGACTTGAAAAAACCAAAGTGATGATGCCAAAGACTGCAAAATAGACGTGAAGTTGCCAACGCATGGCTCCAGTTACAGAAAGATTAACTAATACAGTAAGATACACAGAAAGGAAGGGCATAAGAGTCTTGCTAGCAACATAGCCGATCACATTTCTGCAAGGGGTAACTGCTTTCATCTGCTTGCCTACTCCATCTCTGCTGTTTAGCATATTTACCTATATCTGCCATACAGAGAAGTAGCATGCGCAGCCCTCTCACCTTACCTTTTGCTCTGTCTAGCTCAAATCACTGGGTAGCTTTTCCACATGGAGAAAGAAGCAAAGCAGCTCCAGTCTGAATGCTTTTGCAACTGAAGCCGAGTTGAGCAGGTACTCAATAATATATACAGATTAGTCAGAGGAGAGAACAACTTCATGACTCAGTGGTTCTCTGCTCAAACTTTCCCTCTATTTCACAATAAGAGTCCCTCACAGTTCCCGAGAATGCAAACAGTCAGTTGCTTAAAAAGCAAGGATTGAAGAGTGCATGCAAGAGGGAGATACATACAGTTGTGCTCTTTCCCTTCTTCTGGTCTTTTCTGCACTACACAGCACAACCCCAAGTTTTCTCAGTTTCTTCTTAGATGAGGCAAGATGTGTGTTTCTTTATGTGTCCGTGTGAGGCAACTCCTAGCTATAAGCAAGCGAGGCAGCTTTAGCCACAGCCTCTTTTCCATAGCGCCTTTGCATCTGTTTCCATTACAAATGGCAGAGTAATCTCTAATAAACTGAGCAAAAGAACGGCATCGCCTGGGTTCTCTGGAGTTTTGAAGTTTTGAGTTCTACCATGAGCTGGGCCTCCCCTTATATGATGTTTATGGTGGCATACGTTCACAGCATTTCTTCAAGGGAACAGAGCATCAGATGGGAAATAAAAAGAATGAATTGCATGAAAAAATAGAAATCATGCTGCATTATAAACTCTTTAAAAAGTGAGAGTCACTGAAGTCCTAGGTTGGTTCTTTGGGACCTATAGCCACAGATGTATGTTGAAAACTGCAACCTTATATTTTGAACATTTAAAAAATATTCATAGAGTAGACATGGGCAATACTAATCTTAAAAAATAGTGTAGACCAGGTATGGGTAAACCCAGGCCCGGGGGCCGGATGTGGCCCCTTGGGCTCTTTTCTCAGACTCTCCTTTCTCTCACCAGCCTGTCCTTGCTTCCTTCTTCCTTCCACCTGCCCTCCCTCACTTCCTTACCTCTCTCTTTCTCCCCCCTCCTTCCTTCCCTTCCACCCTTTCGTCCTTCCTTCTTTCGCTCTTTCCTTTCTTCCCTCTCTCCCTCTTTCTCCTTCCATCCTTCCCTTCTACCCTTTCGTCCTTCCTTCCTTCTCTCTTCCCTTCCTTCTTTCTATCCTTCTCTTCCACCTTTTCGCCCTTCCTTCCCTCTTACCTCTCTACTTCCCTCACTCCCTCTTTCTCCTTCCTTCTCTCCCTCCCTTTTGTCATTCCTTCCTTCTCTTTTTCCTCCCTCCCCTCTCCATCCCTTCCTTCCTTCCATCCTTCTCTTCCTCCCTTCCTCCTTTCCTCCTGCGGGGTTTTTAGCTGGGAGAAGAGAAGATAGATAGGGAACATGAGAACCATGTTTCAAGATTTAAGAGGTTGTCCCATTGAGGAGGGGTAAAACTGATTTTCCAGTGCTCTAGATCCAGGACACAATAATAATAATAATAATAATATTATTATTATTTATACTCCTCCACCATCTCCCCCAATGGGGACTCGGGCAGCTTACATGAGGCCAAACCCAAACAACAAACTACAAGACAGTAAAATACAATAAAATAAAAACCGAAGCGCGAACAAAGGGGCAATGGGTTCAAACGGCAGAGAAAGAGATTCGACTAAAAATACTAGGAAGAACTTCCTGGAGTGTGGCATAGGCTGTCTGGAAGTGCGGTGGAGTCTCCTTCTTTGGAGACTTTTCTGCAAAGGCTGTCTATCGGGAATGTTTTGATTCTGCCTTTCTGCATGGCAGGGGCTTGAACTGGATGGCCCTTTGGGGGGGGGGGGGTGCGTCTCTTCCAGTTCTAGGATTCTATACCAGGAGTAGGCAATAAGGGGTCTAATGGATACACCTTTTCTCTCCCGTCCACCATCTCATCCTGACCAATTCCAACCCTTTTGGGATCCAAACGTTTCCTGTCTTTCCTTCACTTTTTGCCTCTGAAAGAGAAAAGGAAGGGGAGGAAAGGGCAGGGAGGGGGCTTGGGGAGAACCCCCTTCTCTCCTGGCCCACTCATCCCCCTCCAGCCCGCCATATGGCCCCCAAGTTAGAAAGTTTGCCGATGCCTGGTGTAGACTACTAACAAGTCTATTTCAGAACAAAACTTAATCATTGCTCTATGACAGTCATGGCCAAACTTCGGTCCTTCTAGTGTTTTGGACTTCAACTCCCACAATTCCTAACAGTGGCTGTTAGGAATTGTGGGAGTTGAAGTCCAAAACAGCTGGAGGATCGAAGTTTGGCTATGACTGTCATAGAGCAATGATTAAGTTTTGTTCTGAAATAGACTTGTTAATAGTTTACACTAGTACACATCTCAAGAACTAGAGACTAAACACAATTTTTGAGGTTATAATTGTGCTTCCAGTCCTTTACCCCGTTGTACGATGGACTCACTATTGCTCATCTGTCAAAAATAGTATCAACCCACATACTGGTTTCTTATCAAGGATGCAGACATTGTCTCAGCCCATAATACTGTTCCGCCGTGTGCTTGTCAATACTCCAGTGTGCACACACTATTTTCTTAAATGAATAGCCACGAATTGTTCAAGCGAGAATAATATGAAGATGCTTTTTTTTTAGCATCCATTTTCCTGGAAATATATAGATAGAAATAAACAAGGAGAGAAATTTGTGGATAGGACTTGGAACTGGAAAAACAGGTTCAAATCTTTGATATTAAACAGAAATATACCCCACAAATATGACTTGAGCCATGTTTGTGAAGTCTCTGAATACTGTACAAGTGGAGATTATCCAAACTTCATATCCTTTACTGAGAATATCATGGGTTCCCAAACATAACTCTCCCCCCACCCCCACAAGCCTGTTTATCCAAATTCAGTCCCCACATATTACCTTAGCTATATACTATGGTTGGATCTACAGTGCCCTATATACCAGGATCTGATCCAAGGGCCCTTCTAGATGGGCCCTATATCCCAGGATCTGATCCCAGGTTTTATGTTTATCCCGGATTATCTGGCAGTGTGGACTCATATAATCTGGTTTAAAGCAGAAAACCTGCGATCAGATCCTGAGATATAGCATCTGGCTGGAAGGGCTCCCAGATTATCTTCTCATCTCAGATTATATGGCATTGGAGACTCATATAATCCAGTTCAAAGCAGATAATCTGGGATCGGATCCTGGGATATAGGGAAGTGTAGATCCAACCTAAACCCACAGTCTGCAAAACACCCATAGGGAGCATTCCAATGACATAAGTATGAGCAACACTTCTTCATCACCTTCTGAGACCTTTTTCAGCAAATAATAATAACTGCAGACTGACATTTCCCCTTCCATCACTGTCCAGACTCCATAAGTATATCATAAATGTGTCATACACAACAACCACCACCACCACCTCTTTTCTGGATTAGTGTTGAGAAATATCGGATTTTTAAAAGCCTACTCTTCTGAATAAAATGGCAGCTCAATATAACAAAAAGTGAAGATTTTTACAATATACTGGGAAATAATATCATTTGAACATCAAGTTGCTGTTAATAACACAGTTACAAAGATCGGTAGGTTGAGCAACCTTGCTTCAGATCAGTCTGTTTCTACCTTTTAAAAATTCTGGATGAACTGTGGAAATAATTTTTTCATTGCTACACCCACAGCTCTGGCTCAATGTGATGAGGTTCTCAATGTTGCTATTTATTTGAGGTTCCCAAGCATTGCTAGGAAATAAAAAGAGCCTCCTCAACAACAGGCTTCCAGTGTCATAGACAGGACACATGAGGTATCATGAATGGGGAGGGAAGGAGGAAATATGCAAACTCACTTCCCAACCAATGTCATTTAAACTCTATCTAAGTAGGCAACTCTACCCTAGTGTTAAGTATGAAGAAGTTCCTTTTGTTGTTTTTTAAAATGGCATTTTTATAGGATGAGACATCTCTGAATCTGGAAACAGAGTCCTTTTGTGTGTGCAAAATTTATTTTTTAATGCAGAACTACATGTATTTTTGGGCAAACTTACTAACTGAAACATTTTAGGGTATATAAATTTTGGGTGTAAATGGCAAAGTTCTCACTTCTATGTCATTCTCATGCTATATTCTGCTATATTACGCTATTTTTCTTGACTAAGTTTCCTGAACATTGGAAATGCCATTTTTCAGTTGGGAAATAAAAAAGACACTTATTCTTTCCATTCTCTAGTCAGATCAATAATAGCTTGTGATAGGTCCAGTCAAGCAACATCTGAAAGATCCAGATTTCACCATCTCTACAGCAGTATTATGGAGCTGTGGTGGCACAGTGGATTAAACTGCTGAGCTGTGGAACTTGCTGACTGAAAGGTCAGCAGTTTGAATCTGGGGAGCGGGGTGAGATCCCATCATTAGTTCAGCTTCTGCCAAGCTAGCAGTTCGAAAACATGCAAATGTGAGTAGATCAATAGGTACCGCTCCAGCAGGAAGGTAACACCGGTCCATGCAGTCATGCTGGCCACATGACTTTGGAGGTGTCTATGGACAATGCTGGCTCATCAGCTTAGAAATGGAGATGAGCACCACCCCCCAGAGTTGAACTTTACTTAATGTTAAAGGGAAACCTTTTTCTTTACAGCAGTATTCTCTTTTCAAACCAACAGTTCAAGATGTAGCTGAATACATCTCTCATTCTATCGCTGACATTTCCAGCTTTAGAACAAGCCAGAATATTGAATGAACTTTAAACTAGGACGTTATATTCTAGTCCCTTCCAAAGTTGGTCATGCTTCAGTATTTTAGAAATATTAACTTTTTCAGATTGTTAGAGTTTATGGGTGAAGGGTTGTAAAGCTATTTTAGAAATTGTTCAGGGATCAAAAAAAATTAACCATCTATTTCAAAACATAAAATGACAGATGTTCCAACTAAAAATAATAATTCCCTTTACTCTCCGTGTTATTCATAATTGTTAAAATAGCTGTGTAGCTATCCTTCAAGCACTTCCCTGACACTAAATCAAGAAACTATTAATAGCAAAGTGTCTATGTTCCAAGCAATGAAAGCTTTAAAAGTGTCACTCCAATGTTGTCATTTGTATAACTTTTATGTTGAAATCAGAATCTGAAGGTGACGTTTTTGGACTATATCTCCCAGAAGTTCCCAGTCAGCATAAACAACAGCAATGTTAGTTGTGGGCTTCTGGGAGCTGTACTCCTAAAATATCATTTTTCAAAGCTGTGGACTAAAATGAAAAATATTAGGCTCCCTTCCTTCATTAGACTATGATGATGAAAATCCTGTACCAGTAGTTCCTATCCTTTTTTTTCGATCAGGAACCAATTGACCAGGGACCACTTTGACTAGGGACCACTCTCCAACATTAGTTCCAAAAGGGTTACGAATTAGTTTTTGGTCAACTTTAGATTCGGTTTGATTATTTGGGGTGTTGATTCAAAAATGGCATTGGACAGACCACATCAGCTCTAGTTTCTGATACAGATCATATGCTATCCAGTAGTTGCCATCTATTCACTCACAAAAACCATATTTAATAATATAGAGCTGATGTGGTCTATCCAATGCAATGTTCTGAATCAGCACCCCAAATAACCCCAGGAACAGGCCTAAAAACTAAGACATCAAGGCATCCCTGCTTCCAGGCACCACATGGAACAGCTCTGCTCAGAGAGAGGAAGGAAGAGGAGGAGCAGCAGTCAGGAGGCTTGTTGTTGTGCCTTTTGGGGGTAGTCAGCCTCTCCCCTCTCGATATCCCCGTTGCCTTGGCACTATAGGAGGGTTTTGCAAGACCAGTCACTCTTGTAGTAACAGTGAGGCCGTGGACCATATTTTAATTCTTTGGGACAACTAGTGGTCCACGGACCACAGGTTGTGAACCACTGCCCAGTATATACACAGGCATGTTTTTTTCTTCTGTGATACACTAAAGTGATTGTACATTTTAAAATTCATTGTTAACATGTCTGACATAATTTGGGTGGTAAGTAGCAACCAATAGTGAAAGGGCCAAGGCAGTGACATCTCCGGCCCATCCCATGTTTGGGTATCAGCCAGCACGCCGACAATTTAAATCAAGAAATAGTTTTTAAAGATCTACAGAGACATTCGCTGGAACGCCTCAGCAAGCGAGAGTCCAAAAGTGGCAGGCTAAAATCCAGAACCTGATACCAAATGAGAGACTCCCTCCTGGGCACACAGAAAACTGGGCAACTTGGAAGGTGCTGAACAGACTGTGCTCTGGCAGCACGAGATGCAGAGCCAACCTTAAGAAATGGGGCCACAAAGTGGAATCCACGACATGCGAGTGTGGAGAAGAGCAAACCACAGACCACCTACTGCAATGCAATCTGAGCCCTGCCATATGCACAATGGAGGACCTTCTTATGGCAACACCAGAGGCACTCCAATTGGCTACCTACTGGTCAAAGGACAGTTAATCGAATACAAAGTTTGCAAACTTTGTGTTGTTTTTAAAAAATGCAATTCAACTGTTTGGTTCACTCCTGACATGATAAATAAACAAATAACATAACTTGGGTCTATCTATTACAAGAAATGCTCGAATTCACACATGAAGTGTGCAGAGATTCATGCTACACCTCATTCATGAAGCATACACCCTATTTTGAAGATACTTCAAGATTATTACTTCCTCACAGTTATTCATTCAATGATTTTGCTCCCACAACATCTCCACAGCACAGGAATTTCTCACCACATGTGTGAAATATACTGCCATGTGCCTTCAAGTAATTTCCAACATATGGTGCTCCCAAGGTAAATAAATTATGGGATTTTCTTGGCAAGAAAGAAGATTTTGTTTTTGTCTTCCCCTGAGGCTGAGAGAGTGTGAACTTGCTCAAAGTTTCCATGGCTGAGAGGTGATTTGAACCCTGGTGTTCAGAGTTGTAGCCCAATGCTCAAACCATTATTTCTGTATTGCCTCTCAAACTTTAGCTACTTATTCATAATGTTAGAAGAAAGGGTTCACCTGGGGACACAAATGGGGAGGGAATTTTCAAACACCCCTTGGTTTTGATACAAGCTGTGTATGGGTTTGATACATGGCTGATGTAAATTGATTTTGATGACTTCTGGATGATCATTTTTTGTTAGGCTGATTGCCTGCTAAACAAATCAAAACTAAGATAACAGTTTCCTTTCCCAGGGCAAGACGATTGCTACAATGATTGTGTTATCTCCAGAGTTCCTGCTGTTATGAACAGTCTCTTTGCTTATCTTCAGCTTTGGAATGGCCACAGCCTGATTCCCCCCCCCTTCTTTTATATATCATTGCAATTTAAGCTTGTTGGGGGGGGGGGGGGGAGCTGTGGACAGTTGAATACAGTCAGAGGGCTGACTGCATGTGTGCGCACACCATTGCTGTTCCCAGCCCCAATGCTTGAATTTCACCAGAAAAGATGACAAATTTTGAGCTGGAGGTAACACCAAGACCCTGTCTATACTGCCATATAAAATCCAGAATATCTGCTTTGAATTGGATTATATGGCAATGGAGACTCATAAAATCCATTTCAAAGCAGATCATGTGAATGATCTCCTTTGATAATTTGGATTATGCGGCAGTGTTGAATGGGACTGAGATGTATTGCTGACAAATTAAAAATACTGCCCTCCAGGAATAAAAAGCGAGATTAGTCTGTATTCTGATCCAAACCCCTGTAATGCTATAGTCCTCTCCGTTGGCGCCCCCTTGTCGTGGGGGAGAGGTTTGCGTACCCTAATGAAGTTGTGAGCTATGCTGGCGATGGCATAATAGCCACCGGTAGGGCCTCCCATGCCAGACAGGTCACAACTGAAGGGTCTGACAAAGAGTGTCAAAGGGCAGTATGGGTTCTCTAGCCTTTTGGCAACCATCCTAAGAGAAGGAAAACTCTAAATTCAAACCCGGGCAGATGGTGCTCGTCTAATCCTGTAAGGTCAACCATCTAGAGAAGGAAACTCAAACCAAACCTATGACCTGAGGACCTCGCTGCTACCGTCCAAGCTTGCTAGGCCCCGGCAGATGAACCTTTGGTTTAAAGGGTGAGGCCTGTTCTGTGCACGCTGCGCTCCACCAGAAAAATCCATTGCACAGGCTCGAAGGACACATCCAACCTCCGAATCATCAACACGCTTGTAGAAAGCGTGGGATGAGTTCTTCCTGAATCTTCATTCACGAAGAAAAGCCAAGAAGAATGCTATAGTAGTTTCAGTGTTAAGACTAGGACACTGGGAGATCAGGTTTTCAATCTTTACTGGGTAACTTTGGGTGAGTCACACTCTCTCATACTCAGAGAAGGAAAGGGGAAATATGCATGGAAAAATGCTGCCAATAAACCTTGTAAGCCTGAGGGTTGCCATAAGTCAGAAATGACTTGAAGGCACACAATAGCCACAATGCTCTAATTCAGAGAACAGCTTTTGGGTTGCATGCAACCAAACAGAAGTCCCTATGCCTCCCAGCCCATCAGAAAGCGACTTAGAAATCCTTTTGCTATTTGATGTGAGCTACTACAGAGACAACAAAAGTCTCAATTGACATCTTTACTCAAAAGGAAACTAAATCCCATAGTTATATCCCTGGATTTCACTTGTTGCTTGGAATAACATTGCATCAATATATAGATGAATTCTGTTACTAACATTCTTTTCAACCTTGTAATGTGATCAAGGTGACAGCAACAACGTTATCACACCAGGGATTTAAAGTGGGCAGACCCACAATTATGCCACCTGCATAATTCTGGGAAATGTAGTTTGGGAAGGCGAGGACCTCTGTATCTTAGAATGCAAAAGGCTTCACCCTAAACTACATTTCCCAGAATTCTGCAGGCAGCTGAAATGAAGGGCTGTCCGCTGGTGTGATGACGTAGTGAGTGATTGGCTCCAAAGCACAATCATGGCTCAAGGGAACGTGCTTGGAACTCCTAACTCCAACACTACTGTTGTACTTCAGCTAACACAAAAAAGGGTTTTGTTCCTTCATCCATATAAGGGAGATAGCTTCATATCAATACTGGCACCAAAGTGCACATTCACTAGCAATGTAAAAAAGTATGACCCTCCAGTTATTGTTGTATTGCTATTCCCCGAGTCCCTTCGGAGATGGAGGCGTGGCATAAAAATAAAGTTGTTGTTATTATTATTAGTCCCAGTAGCCCTAGCCAGCATGTTTGGAAGGGATGGTGGGAACTCTAGTCCACAAACACCACTCATTTCCCTTCCCTGATGTACACTGTACTTGCTCTGTAGAGAAGGGCAAAGGGAGATAAATAATGAAAGAACTAGCAAAAACTGAATTGCAAGCTTCATGTCAACTAGACCTGATGCACATCAACCCTAGCAATGTTAAAACCAGGAACCACAATTTAAGAGCATGTCAAGATTAAGAGCAAAAGTGAATGTAAATTGGGCCAGTTTATGTTGTACCTACGTATTTTTGTTTTACTACTTGTACTTCACGCTCTTTCCTTGTCTCACAGCTCTAGTTCTGCACCAAAGCAAAAACAAAGGCCATAATAATACAACAATGAAGATTCTTTAAAGTAGTTTAATGCAGGAGTTCCACTCCCCTTTGACTGACTCTGAAGCATATATTTTTTCTTTCACTGCACATTCTCAATACAGCCTCAAAGACAAAGCCTGAAAAGTTCATGAAATCTTTAATCCTAAAGGATATTTGAAGAACTCCTGGATTACATGGCCATAAGATAATGACTACTGAGTTCATGGTAGGGCCATAAGCATATGGGAGTACACAATTTGTTGACATGGGAACCAGTTTCACAATACAGGGTTTGTTTGTTTTTTAAAAAAAGGAAGATATGAGAAGTGGCCTTATGCAAGTGCTGAATGTTTTCAACATTTCTCTGAATACATACATTTTCCAAAATGAAACAAAATAAAATACTACCTTTTAGGACAAAGTAGCCCGAGGATAATCCACGCAGGAAAATCTTTTAAGAGTATAATTCAATTTAAAATCAAAGGAGGGAAATTAAAGACATTATGGCAGAGGAACCTATGTAAAACCAATGAATTTCCTAGCATCTCTGGGCTGGAAGAGAAAAGGCCTATGGCTGAAAATGTTGGAGAACAACTTCCAGGCCCCATTGACACTGCCATACAAAATCAAGATTATCTGCTTTGAACTGGATTATATGGCAGTGTAGACTCATATAATCCAATTCTAAACAGATAATATGGATTATCTGATTTGATAATCTGGATTATCTGGCAGTGTGGATCTAGCCCTAGCCAGGACCATAAATACTAAGTTAGGCAGATCAAGAGTATAAGCATAGGGCTGTTATGTGACACTCTGATTTAAAACAAATTGTAAATAATACATTTGTCAAAGAAATATAAAGTGTCCAGTGAGATACAACCACTGCATACCAAAAAAGTAAACAATCAGTAATGGATTTCAATGGAAAAGATTGGAGAAAGGACACCCACTGGATCCACAAGACTTTCCTGGTCACTAAAAACTGCCCAGATCTGATCAAAACATAATCAGCCCTCTATAGCCACAGATTCAATAGCCACCCATTTCACCATCCTCAGCTTGAAAAATATTTTTATGATTTCCAGAAACAAACCTTGATTTTGTCATTCTATATTAGAGACAACACTTTACTAGGCTGTTGTATATAATGAAACTTGAGCATCCATGGATGTTAGTATCATTCTACAGGGATCCTAGAATCAAACCCCAGTGGATACCAAGGACCCATATAACAATATATCCCCTTTACCTATGTAATTAACACTTCCATGGCTGCCTGAGAAATTGGAAAAGGTTAGACAGGAAATGTGTTTCTTAATATCTATGTAATTGATTCTGAAACTGGAAATATTACTAACTGGGGCCAATTATAGGGAGCATATTATGCCCTTACTAAAGCAGCTCCCCTGGCTGCCAACAAGTTTCCGGACTCAAATCAAACCTATAAAGCCCTTATACACTTCTGGTCCAGCCTATCTTTGAGACTGCATCTCCTTCTATGAATTGGAACGGGCTTTGAGATTTACCGGAGAGGCCCTTCTCTTGGTCCCACCTCTGTCTCAAGCGTGGTTGGTGGGGACAAGAGAGAGGGCTTTCTCGGTGGTGCCCCCCTTCCCTGGCTTTAGAATGACCTCCCCAAAGGGATTAGATTAGCCCCTATCCTCCAAGAGTTTTGAACCAATGTGAAGACTTGGCTCTTCAAATAGGCCTTTGACCTTGTTTAGGAATCCTTACTGATTATACTTGAGGACTAGTGATTATTTCACCCCACACTTTATGGACTGATACTGATTGCAATTTGTTTATATCTGCAGCTACTGTTACTTCTTATTGATTTTTTAACTTGTGGGATTTTATGATTTTATGTGGTTTGTTATTGTTATTGTGATATTGGTCATGCACTTATTGGATTTTTTATGTTTGCACCTTGAGTGCTTTTGTGACCCGCTCTGAGTCCCCCAGAAAGACAGTGGCAGGGTATAAATAAAGTTGGTATTATTCTTATTATTATTAGCCTACTGGAGCCCCCGGTGGTGCAGTGGGTTAAACCACTGAGCTGCTGAACTTGCTGACCAAAAGATCGGTGGTTCAAATCTAGGGAGTGGTGTGAGCCACTGATGTTAGCCCCAGTTTCTGCCAACCTTGCAATTTGAAAACATGCAAATGTGAGTAGATCAATAGGTACCGCTCTGGTGGGAAGGTAACGGCACTCCATGCAGTCATTATGGCAACATGACCTTGGAGGTGTCTATGAACAACGCCGGCTCTTCAGCTTAAAAATGCAAATGAACACCCCCCCCCCCAAGAGTTGAACAGGACTAGACTTAATGTCAAGGGGGTACCTTTACCTTTAAACATAAGCCCAGTGTTTCTCAATCCCAAATTTAAACAATGCAGGGCCAATCATGCTATGAGCCTTGAGGAGTAAAGTGCTCCTGAAATATAGTTCTGGAGAGCTGTAGGTATGGAGTACCAATCTCTCAGGATAGCTGCATCCTCAGAAGGAGCCTCAGAGCCAGACCTCTAAAAATTATATGCACAGCTCGTACATGCATACACACACAAGCACACTTCTCTAAACTACATTCCTTGGAAACCTGTTTTCTTCTCTCTTGTCTCTTTCCTCTCTACTTTCTAGCATAACTCTTCTATCAACAACCTTATAGATATCTAACAAAGAAAAAGAAATAAAGAGAGGTCCAAGCTTTGGCACTATTCTCGACATTCTCATCTATATATAGTATGTGAAGATCAGTTTTTCAATTATATATTTTCAAATGTGAAATATAATGCAGCAAACATTTTCAGTCTCACTGTGACATTTCTTATATTTTTGGGGGTGTGGGCTGGAGCATTCCCCATCTGTATCTCCCACTTAGGAGACAGTTCAGGATTTCTTTTTCCAAAAACAAATAACAATTTCAAATAGGTTCCCCAAGTAGTGATAAAAAAGGTGGCGTCCCTCTTGAGTTTGTCAGAGTTGCTGACAGTGGATTAACTGTAAGGAAGATGGATAGTTTCCCTGCTCTTTCTCTGTGCTTTGTGACACAAGTACTGATTTGCTCCTCCAGCTTTCCCCAAATCCTTAACATGCTTGTACTGTGAAATACCAGCGCTCCAACTTCCTTATTTGGTTGCTGGAGCTGTTCTTTGTCTTGTTCAAACATTCGGGTGAAGCTGCACGCCTCCTGCCATCCCTTCCCCCCGCTTTTCATGCACACAGTCTGGCTTCAAGCAGGTCAGTCTGACTCAGCCTCCTTTGTAGCTCGCAAACCAATCACACAGCCGTTATGCCCATTTAAGGAGTACCTTTCCTTTTGGAAAACCAACAGGGCAACAGAGAGTTTTCAACTGTTTGGAAAGTTTTGCTCTGTTGCATATTCCGAAGGGAGCAGCACAACGTTACGCGTTTTCATTTCACACCATCTTGCTACTTCGCCTAGACACCAGATCACAAAAAAATAAAAAATGCAGCTGTGCATATCTCTGCGAGCTGGGAGGATTGCAGCCTAAATACATCTCCAATGTCGATCGCTTTTGGCATTTTTGTTCTCTGCTGTTAACAGAGCAATCTCAAGCATGTTTATCTCCTCAAAAGAACACTGCTAAGTTTAGAGGGCCTTCCTCTGCAACTAGTTAATTTAAGGCTGCAGCTGTAATCTTTAAGATGACAGATGCACAGATCTTTGGCTCTTTTCAAATCAGTTTTCTCCTTGTATGGCTCAATGTGCTGCAAAACCAGTGTTCAGAGTGGAAATTAAGAGTGGAAATCTTTAGAGCTTGGAACTTGCATGGAGGAGAATCAGTGACTTTCCAGATGTTACTGGATTCTGCCTCCTTTCAGTCTCAGCCAGTATGTCCAATGGTCATTATTGTAGTTCAACAACATCTGGAAGGACAAAAGGTTTTCTGCCCCAGCTATGAACTCTCTTTGACTGTAACTGAAATAAAGACGACATCTGAAAGTGTAGGTATTTTTACAGACTGACCTACGTGCCTGGGCAAAATGTAAGGCTTCCTAATAGAGCTACATATCTCTTGGGGAAATGTCCGGGTATAGAACAATGGCTTAATTCTAATAATTTAAGACTAGACAATCATTAGACAAATATTTCCTAATATATGCACACTTGGCAGCCTGCTTTGGATTACAAAAGAAAGAAAAAACAGTTCTACACCTTAACACTAACAGTTATTGAGCCCTTGAGTCTTCCAAGAGCAAAGCCACGATTTAGCAAAGATATTTTTTTTCTGGGAGGGGTGGGGACATTGTTGTTCAGGGGAAAGGATGATATAGAATTCTTCTCGAGCAACAGCTTTCAAACTGTCAAGAAACCTCTGTGGAGGAATCCCTGAATGCTTGTAATGTAACCTTCACATATGTTAAAAAGGATTCTTTGAAGGGGTTTTCTGCATGTATTTCTGTAAAATTCCATAATTACTTTTTGTTGGAAATGGCAACCTTCTTCAAGCCTCCACTAACTATTTATTATGTATATAATTCAGATTGCTTGCTGTATTTTACTGTATATGTGTGTATTGGTAAGAAAAACTATGATGTGGGAGGGGATGCAAACCGTGAGTTCAGATCTGGGACTGTTCAGACTCAGATTCTATTTTAGAAGTCAGTAGAAAGAGAATGCTTGAGAAAGACAGAGACTCTATTAGACTCTCAGGACAGAGATTTGCTTTAGGCCAGGGGTGCTCACACTTTTTCAGCATGCAAGTTAATTTTAAAACAACCAAGTCAAAAGGATCTACCTACCCACTACTCAGAGAGCCATAAAAGCAAAATATTTGGAAATTTATTTCAGTGAGAGCCATATAATATATTTTAAGACTGAATTCAACTAAATGAGAGTATAATAAGCCCCTGAATTTATTCATAATAATCATTATGATATTCATTCAGCTTCTGCTACTACTACTACTACTACTACTACTACTAATAGTAACAACAACTAGAGTAGAAGGAGACCTCCAAGGGCCATCCAGTCCAACCTCCTTCTGCCATAAGGGAAAAACACAATCAAAGCATTCCTCACAGATGGCCATTCAGCCTCTGATAATAATAACAACAACAACAACAACAATGGGTTCCTAGAATAGGAGGAGACCTCCAAGGGCCATCCAGTCCAACCTCCTTCTGCACCTGGGCGGCATCGGGAGCCTGTGGGGCGGGACTGAGCCTTCATCCCGCCCTGCCTGCGATCTACCAGGACACACTACGCCAGGGGTGCTCACACTTTTCAGCATGCGAGCTACTCTTAAAGCAACCAAGTCCAAAAGATCTACCTGCCCCCGCCGCCGTGCGCTCCCGCCGCCATGCGCTCTTGCCACCGTGCGTGCTCCTGCTGCTGCTTTCCACCTGCGCAGCGCTTCTTCTGCCTGTGGGGCATTGCAGGAAGGAGAAAGCACGAGGTGGGGCATCCAGAGGGAGTCCTCCGCCCTGCCTGTCTCGCCGGCAACTGAGGCTGCACAGCTGCTTCTGGACGAGAGAGAGAGGTTCCCTCCAGAGGCCCCGCCTCGTGCTTCCTTCTTCCTGCAATGCCCCGCAGGCAAAAGAAGCACCATGAGAGCGGAAGCCAGCAGCAGGAGCGCGTGTGCGCGCGCATGGCAGGAGCGCCCCATCCAGCTGGTGAGGCCTGAAGATCACCTGGAAGAAGGCCAAAGATCTACTAGTAGCTCCTGAGCTACCTAATGAGCACCCCTGCGCTATGCGATCTACCAGTAGATCGTGATCTACCTAATGAGCACCCCTGCTTTAGGCTATGGACTATTGATTATAAGAATGATGCCCTGTGTTATCTGCACAAACAACTTCAAATCCTATCTGTAACTGAATAAATATGCAATGTACCTGAATGCTGAATACACGAAGTTTGTGAGTAAACCAACTATGTTATTTTAACAAAGACTACTTTATTTTTGGTCTCTTGAGAGAGCATGATTTAAACTAAGATGTTTTAAGGAAGAGTCGATGTTTTTTGGGCACTGAAAGAAACACTTCTGGAATTTTTTTTGTGTGCATTGGCATATATTCAAGTTAGACCCAAGTTTTTATCTGTGCTAAAAGGGGATTTGGGGCAGATATTTAGTTTCAACTCTAGAAACTGTGACAGTTCTCTCATCTCCACTATGTTTACCATAACATCAACACGGTTACTGAAGTAGAACTCTTCCTGTACGGATGGGAGTTCCCCTGCCATTAAAATCTTTCACAATCATTACTTCAGATTGTTCAGAAATCTTCCATACATTATTTTTGGACATGAAAACAGTAAGGGCAGAAAGAGTGGTGGCCTTCCATTGTACTGTTTATTATGAGTAACACGTGAGGAGGGCTTTTGAACTGGTGAGATCTACAGCATATCTTTCCATAAGGTCATAGAGTGATATTCTCTATTGTTAAGAGTTAGGAAAAGTGACATTTTGGGTGATAACAACTGCCAGAATCTGGAAATTGCAATCCAAAAAAACTTCTTACACAATTAAAGCAAAAGTTTAAGACCTTACTCTCTTTGTACAATGGTTTAGGTAATATATTCTGCCACAACATGGCTTGCCAACCTTCTGAAGCCAATGTGTTACTGAAGCTGACCATATGACTTCACTTTAAAAAATCCAAGAATGAAATTACTTGTAGCTTTTATAAAATATCTGCTATTAATTTCAGCAATTACTATCTATATTAGTTGTGTGCATATGTCAAAGGAGTGTGTATGCACTGTAGCATTTAGGCATATCAAAACACTTTTCAAGAAGAAATCTGCAGGTCACTTAAGGGAAAAACAGCTGTAAACATTTATATCTAGAACAGGTATTATAAATAAAGACAGCACTGGAACACATCTGCTTACAAAATGTCCCAGCAAGGTAAATTAAAACAGGGCTTCCTAAACTCCACTAGGGACCTGTTTTGGCCCGAGAAATTTTACATATAAATTAAGTATAAAAAACATTTACCGATAACAAACCAGCATTTGCAAGGCTTGCTAAACAGGCTGATTTTGAATCTTGCACTTTCCCTTGTCTCTATTTAGAAACCATCGCACATACCCTGAGCCCTCCGCATTCAGCACTTAATCATTCAGCCATGATATTGTTTTTAAAATGTTGTTGTAACAGTGAAATGTTTTTTTCCTGATGTGTTGTTGTTGTTTTTACTTTATTGTGTTTATTTTAAACTATATTTTTGGGCTTGTCCCTTTGTAAGCTACCACAGCTCCCTTCAGGGAGATGGTGGTAGGGCATAAAAATAAAGTTGTTGCTGTTGTTGTTGTTATTA
Organism: Anolis apletophallus; assembly: GCA_030556195.1. NCBI lineage: Eukaryota > Metazoa > Chordata > Lepidosauria > Squamata > Anolidae > Anolis > Anolis apletophallus. The sequence goes on from JARBWK010000012.1 coordinate 46,428,802, forward strand.
TTATTATATTTTTAGGAAGTATAGATAAAGCATCTTTTACAGCAGTGGTTCCTTTTTTTTTTGGACCAGGGACCATTTTGACCAGGGACCACTCTCCAACATTAGTACCAAAAGGGTTATGTATCAGTTTTTGGTCAACTTTAGATTGGTTATTTGGGATGCCGATTCAGAAAGTTGCATTGGATAGACCACATCAGCTCTAGTTTCTGATACAGAACATATGCCACTCAGAAGTCGCCATCTGCTCGCTCACAAAAAACCACATTTAATAATCTAGAGCTGATGTGGTCTACCCAATGCAATGTTCTGAATCAGCACCCCAAATAACCCCAGGAACAAGCAAAAAAATGAGGACACCAAGGTGCCTCTTTTCCAGAACCACATGGAACAGCTCTGCTCAGGGGAAGGGAGGGAGGAGGAGGAGGAGCGGCAGTCGGGAGGGTGGTTGTCATGCCTTTTGTGAGTAGTCAGCTTCTCCATTCCCAACATCCCCATTGTCTCAGCATTATAAGAGGGTTTCGCGAGACCAGTTGCTCTCATTGTAACTGTGTAGTAACGGTGAGGCCATGGACCATATTTTAGTTTTCAGGAAAAAAATAAAATCCTGGCTGTGGGACCAGGCATTCGTACACCAGCACAAGGCAGCATTTTAGATTGGTTTTTAATGAAAGTGGGTGATTATGGCCAATGTTTTTTATGGACTGAACATTGTTTTAATCCAGAGTGAATGTGTATGGTGCTAATGTAGTTGTATTTTAATGTATTTTTAATGTATTTTAATTGTTGAAGTGTTTTGGGGTTGATATTGTTATTATGTGGGCATCGAATTGTGCCGTACTGTAAGCCGCTCTGAGTCCCCCCTTGGGGGTTGAGAAGAGTGGGGTAAAATCCCGAAATAAATAAATAAATATTTTTTTGGGGAACACTGGTGGTCCATGTACCACAGGTTGGGAACCACCGTTCTACAGAGTCCACTGGAAACACTGTACAATAGATTTGTGTAAATGTCTAAAGCAAACACTAGGTGACATTCAGAAAAACTGTTAATGACCCCAACATTGAGCTAAGGGGACCCCATTTGGGGCTGGAATCGACAGTTTAAGAAGCAGTGTATTTAAAAAAACAGCCTGGTACATGCATCCATCACTGAGTGAGGAATGCAATGAGCATTTCACCTGGGAACAAGCTCAAAACACATATGTACAGAATTGTAATGTCCATGTCAATATAATACAGTGTTGAGAATGCTCACATTTATTTATTTCAAAGCTTAAAACAACCATATTCAGCCAAATGGCTTCTACCTATGTTGGACTACAATATTGGTTAAGTGGATTGTGAGAAATATAGTCTAACACATGTATTGTACAATGGGTTAAGGAAAGGTGGCTTCATGTACTGTGGTGATTACTCTACTGATATATCGAGTTCCTTATTAAATCCCTTTATTTCTATAGATGTCTGCTGTCAACATGCAGAAATGTGGTTAATGACCAAAAAAGAGGAACACAATAATAACCACACCACAAAATGAAAAGTATTTCAAAGCTAGGAGAAAGTAGTAAAATATTGTTATCAGCTCTGGGAAAATGGGCTCTTAAAACGGCCAGTGCATACTATCTTATTACGTACGGTTTGCTAAACCTATTCAATGGTATGTCAACATGGTGAAGTTTTACTGAAACAATAGGTAAGAAACAAAAGGAAGGCAATCATCCTAACCACTGTAATTTTCTAGAAGGAGGAAGTAGTCAAAGTTAGTGTGCTTTTTGTTGCCACTGAAATAAATGTTGCTGGCCTACTTGCAGTAATTTCAGAGATTACTAAATTCTAAAATAAAAGCTTGAAACCTCAGTTTTCTAGACATCTCCTAACATGTCCGGGTAAAGGTTAATATTTAGGGCAGAAATTAGAGTAGATTCGGTCAAAATATAGTGGATAGAAACCAGAAATAATTGTGCCTGATTTTGTAGATCACTTTTGAAACTGTTGCACAATGCATTCTTAATTCGACAAGAATGAAAATTGCTATTGTGATTTATACCATGGAAGACTACAATGAGTTACGGAAGAAGGGAAAATACAGTTTTCAAAAGGTCTACAATATATGTAACCAGTGCCACATATAAAGGTTACACTTATAGAGGACAAGACACAACGCATGTACACTGGATATGGTCGTGGAGGCTCAACTTCCCTTTAAATGCTTTTCTGAAGGAGAAGACAACAACCTTGTGTATATGGAAATCCTTTGCATCCATCCCTAAAAAGAATTTTCTTTAAAAGTCTTCCTCTTCCCACTCTTTTCTGCAGGGTTTTTTTCTCCCTTCACCACAAACGTCTGACAAAACTAAGACAAATTATCTAGCATAGAATTGATTAACACCCTTCTTTAGGTGGTCAGTTAGTCAAGTGTTGTTTTTGCTTCTCTCCATTTGCTGACCTCAACCCTGTTGTGTTCAGCCACTGTTGTTGTTATCACCTCCTCCACTGAGAAAACAAAGCCCTCCTGTTCACATGGATTAGATTTGACACAGCCTCCCATCATCTCAGACACCTCCATAGGAGCCCCCGGTGGTGCAGTGGGTCAAACTCCTGTGCCAGCAGGACTGAAGACCAACAGGTTGCAAGTTCGAATCTGGTGAGAGCACGGATGAGCTCCCTCTATCAGCTCCAGCTCCCCATGCGGGGACATGAGAGAAGCCTCCCACAAGGATGGTAAAACATCAAGGTGTCCCCTGGACAACATCCTTGCAGATGGCCAATTCTCTCATACCAGAAGCGACTTGCAGTTTCTCAAGTCGCTCCTGACCAAAAGAAAAAAAAAAAGAACCTCCATGTGAAATGCTGTGTTTCTCAGGTGGGGTGGTGGTGGATGAATCAGAAGAGATAAGACTGCCAGGATTTCATTTGCAGATGTACAAGAGAAGCACATTTAAGAGAAACAGAGAATTGTCAAAATGTGTAGGCAGCACAGTGAACTTCTGCATTAATATTGCATTAATTTTCAATCTTTCCATATATTCCATAGACATGAAACATTCTTGGAATTGCAATGCCTGTGGCTAATGCTGCCGAATCCAGATTTCTTTTGCAGAGAGCTACTGATTCCAACCCTTTACTTAAAACTTTTCATTGAGAATAAAACAGCTCTTGTCCTTTTCCTTGTTCACCTAAGCCTATAAGGTAGGAATAGACAGAGATTTTGGAGTTCAATTCCCACTATCTTTAACTTCTGGCTAATGAACACTATAGTCCTCTGGCTGGCAATAGGTCAACCATCCCTATTATTGTGTCAACCCCAGAAGTCAGTAATAGCATAAAGTCAACATACTGCAGGAGCCGGATGCAATTTGTGATGTCAAACAGGGTTGACTGAAAGCAGGGGCAGCCTACCCTGAATTCCAGGCATTCCTCTCGAGGGGTTGCATTTTGCCCAGGAGCACAACTGTTCCAGGGAAGAAGATTAGGTGGCTGGGAGAAAAAGCCATGTTGAACATTATCTCCTCGGGATGGAATCCCCTCACTTGAGCAACTACATGACTGATAACAATCTTGGTAAACAACAGGCATCAGTAAATACCAAGTACCTAGAAGTGGCTACATAACCTCGGCTAATTGATGTCACTGTTAGCTGGCCAAATGTTTATATGTAGCTCAGGCTGGTAACAGAATATAGTCTTCTATTGTTACAATAGCTATGAAGAATACATTGTAGTTTCCCAATAAATTAGGGGAAAAAATCAGTTGGGTCCAGTGGCCTCAGTAGTGTTGTTGTCACCCAGTGCTGTAACTCAAGATGTCACACCCATGGACCTCCTTCCATATCAGACCATACAACAATATTGTAGCTAAAATACCAGAATAATGGTTTTGTGTGTGTGTGTGTGTGTACATATATATATATATATATATATATATATATATATATATATATATCAGTAATGTAACAACGGCTTATTCTTCTAGGACTAGGTCACGTAGACCACTGGTTCCCTTCCTAACAGATGGTAAGATGGCTGGGATTTCTGGGAGTTGAAGTCCAAAACACCTGGAGGACAAAACATTGGGAACCACTGATGTAGACAAAACAATGTGATTCAAAGTGCCATTGTAGTTGGGGATTAATGACAGCTCTCATGCAAGTGCATGCGAATTGGAAGGTTCAAAAAGTAAATAAGTCTTGTGGGTACACTGATACTGTACATGTATGCTGGTCTTATAAAATGTTTTTGTGGTTATATGTAACTACAGACACATTTTAATTTTTTTAAAAAAAAACCCTAAATGTCTGTTGAAATACTACACAAATGATGGCATCACCTTGCGAACCCAACCCCAACTGGTTAAGTTTAAAGTTTTTTTAAAACAATATACTACCTTTAGAAGTTTCAAAAAAAGTTTTAATTATATTTCTAGCTGAATCACATCTAGTTTACAATGTGCACATTTAGGGCAACGAACAAAATGTCATTATTTTAAAAAATCAAGAACTTTATAAAAACACACTTAGCATGGTTTCAAGTGTCCCCATCAAATTGCTATGTGTAAAGCGCACCTCCTTAGGGAAGTGTCAGTGCTGCAAAACTTTACTTTGGATTATTCTTTCCACAACCCATAACCCAGCATGTGATTCACTTGGGCTTTAATCCCATTTCCTTCAAGCTATGAATGAACCAGGTCTTCTTTTGAAGATAAAAGTCATTATTCATACACATCTCAACTCAAATAAGGGGCAGTTTGCACGCTAACAAGAAATAACAGCAACTGAATCTGTGTACTGCTGACACTGTGTGAGTCACTCTGTGATGAAAGGCAAAGAGGGCGCAGGAAATAGGATTCTCTCTAGGTTGAAGAGGTTGAAGCACATTTCCTAAGATTTAAGAAGTCACCTTTCTGTATGGGGCACCTGATAGGATATAATCCCATACTTTCAGCAAGTTTCCCAACAGCCTGCAGGGTTTCAGCCATTGGTACATAATGTCACCATGAATATTCTAAAAGGTGAATGCTTGGTAAAAGTTGTCTAGGTAAATTGTGTTGTTGTTGTGACATCAGTAGCATTGCTGTCACTGTTGAGGATTCATTGGGTAAAAATTTGACTCATTGCCTGCTTCCTTTTGCTTGTTCTTGTTTTCTTTGTTATTCCATGGGATGTTCTGGTTTGACCTCACATATAATCAATTCATGGACTGCTATCAAAAGAAGAAGTCAGTGATATTTGCCCCATCTTTGCCCCATCTTGTGTGCTTGGGGCAAGTGTGTTGCAAATGGTCACCGGGGAAATCCATGGGAAGAAGGTAAGCTATAGCTATAGCAATTATTCTCTCACACATACATCCTCCAATGAATGCTGGCTTCATGGTCACAACACAATAGGTTATCTTCCAGCCCATAAAAACTTGCATACTTCTGTCCCCCAACTTGATAATAAAGAGGAATTATAAAGTGTGTTGAAGCTATCTATTCTCAGAATCACCTTTATCCAAGTTAAATGACAGATGCACAAACCACAGAGACCAACCCAGCCAGTAGCCATCTTCATATCTGTATTGTTCTACAGAATCCCAACACTGTGTCATGTCCCCACCCTAGCAGAATTTAGATATGCAACAGTGAGTTTTCTACAACCTACAATGTGCTTGTCCTTGAGCAAGCAGGGATCACCAGTGTTGAGGCCATGCTATTGAGAACACAGCTGCGCTGGGCAGGGCACGTCTCTAGGATGGAGGACTACTGCCTCCCAAAGATACTACTCTATGGTGAACTCGCCATGGGTCAGCGCAAGAGAGGCGCCCCCCAAAAGAGATATAAGGACTCCCTGAAACAACATCTCAGGCTTGGCCACATTGATCACCAACAATGGTCTACCCTGGCCTCACATCGAGAGGCCTGGAGACGCACTATCCACAATGGTGCGGCCTCTTTCGAGAAGACACGCCGAATGGGTCTTGAAGAGAAATGACAATGCAGAAAGAACCACAACTTGGAAACAACATCACTAAAGGAGACTTTCTGCTGTGCTTTCTGCAACTGAACTTGCCTAACTCAGATTAGCCTTTTTAGTCATCAGTACGCTTGTAAAAAGCATGGGATAAGTCTTTCCTAAGAATCTTCATTTGTGAAGTAATGCCGAGATTGGGGCAATGTCCTTCTACAGAAGATGCTCACACACTTGGAGCCCACCTAACAGCTTCTTTCAAGGGATTCACACATAGGTGGCAGAAGTTAAGGGTCAAAGAGTTGTGTCTTCCTTCAGAATAAGTGAGAGTGTCGTTCCTTTAGTCACTTCCCTCTTTTGCTCTCAATTTTCCGGCTGATTTTTCCACTCCCAGTTATTTTCTTAAAGAGAAACTCAACATTAGAAATATTCTGATAGAGTAGTAGAGTCCCATAAGAATTTAGTACTTTAAGATTTAGGTTTTAGAGCTAAGATTTCACAGAATCCATCATTCTGCAGCCAACAGCATGTTGCCAGCATGTTGTTATGAAATCAGGCTTCATGTGGGACAACTTTCTTGAGAATCAGGAACTGTGCCTTTTAAACTCCTTCAAAGTCTGAAACACATTTCAAAAATGACACAACTTTCCCTAGCTTATAATTGAGTATAGCACCACTCTCATGTATCATGGCAATTACGCACAATGTTTATATGTATTACAATTATGATTTCAGTATATGATACACAAACTATTTAGGACTTTTGTTTCATTAAACAGTATAAAAGTCTGCAAAGAAACAGCACAGTTGAGCTTATATATTGCTAACTGTATAGTAGTTTAGTAAACTCCATTTGAGAAAGAGCGGGAAGTGGAAGAGATGCCAAGTCCTTTACCTCATATATGTCCTCCTACAATTAATTTCAATGTGTTGTCAAAGGCTTTCATGGCCGGAATCACTGGGTTGCTGTGAGTTTTCCAGGCTGTATGGCTGTGTTCCAGAAGCATTCTCTCCTGACGTTTCACCCACATCTATGGCAGGCATCCTCAGAGGTTGTGAGGTCTGTTGGAAACTAGGCAAGTGAGGTTTATATGTGTGTGGAATGTACAGAATGGGCTAGTTTCCAACAGATCCCTAAACCTCTGAGGATGCCTGCCATAGATGTGAGTGAAATGTCAGGAGAGAACGTTTCTGGAACATGGCCATATAGCCTGGAAAACTTGCAGCAACCCAATTCATTTCAATTTTTGGACCAAAAAATACTTCAGACATGTGATATTGTTTCTACTGAAATAGGTGTGCATGCATTATGTGTGTATAGCATCAGACATCTGATGAACCAGAACCAAACCTTGGAAAAGCTTCTTTTTTTTGCAACACAACTGCCATAATCAGCATTGCCACTTGTGATTCTAACTATTCTGGTAGTCCTCGTCGTCATCATCATCTTTTCAAAGTTTTATCAGAATCTTACTGTGAGGTGATTTTTTTTAGCTCAAGAAAATTCAGTTTTCAAAATGGTCTAAAAATATTCTGAGGAGACCACGGACAATGACGTGTACTAAATAAAATCAATGCAAATAAAATAAAATCTATGAATATATTTTCAACACCCAAACATACTTTTGCAACATTTCGAGACTAGAGTTTTTCAATTCAATACATACTTTTGCAACATTTGGAGACTTTTTCATCACCAATATAAAATTTTTGCAACATTTAGAGAGCAGAGCACATTTTTAACTTTCTTGCAAATCCTCTCCATTCTTTTAGAGGAATAAATTTATTGATTATGGTTTTAGTATTTCAAGATGAAAGCAGAACCTGGTCTAAAGCTGATGGTAAGCAAGCAGCTGTCCTGGTCCCAGACATTGTGCCTCCAGGTCTTTCCAAAGTACTGGTTATCACTACTGAAGGCCAAAATAACTTTGGATTCAGGATATCTGAAGAAGCATCTGTTTACATGTCTGCCAGATTGTCAGGATCTTCTAAAACAGTCTTTTTTGTCACATTCCATAAGAAGATGAGATGGGACTGGTGGGAACACAAGTGAAAACTTGCTCTCTGTCCACCCCAAAGTTATGGATGTTCCCATTTACGGAGGCTCATTTTTCTCTGTTTCTGAAGACCTTCTCCCACCTTACGAGGCCTTCTCTTTTTGGGTATTTTTCTTGCTAAATTCAGTATATTTTATGCTCCTTTTAAAAATATGCCAATGTAAAATATAAATATTATATAACAGATGTAATAATAAAAGAAAAAATGATGGGTACATCCTAGAAGAATTTTTCTGCTTCTACTATGAAACATCAGCTGTGATTTGCAGCCTGTTGGAATCTTTGACAGTGGATTAAAATTATTCCAGGTGTCTTAAGATGCACTTTTATAGAGGCCTGTCGGCCTCGGCTCCTTTGGCTGACCGTCTGCCCCTCGCCAGCCGTTGCCGGGCGCTCCTGGCGCCTCTCCTTGAGGGAGAGGCCCCTTCGGCACCATCGGCCGGACTGGTGAGGATCGCACCCTGTCGAGCCTCGTACCGCTCTTGGCAGGGAAGGATTGGGGATCTCCTTGACGGAATATGCCTGGAATGTCTCCGGAGCTCCGGAGGACACGTCTTCCCCCTGGCAGCCACCGACCGGACCCCTAGCCACCGATTCACCAATCTGAACAACCTTCTCAACAGCTTCACAGCTTCAAAGCGGGCGGTAAGCAAGACCGGGACAACGCACCAGATTGCCTCGGGAGAGGCGCCGTGAGAGAACAACAACGGTAAGAACCCCCCCCCCAACCGTGGGGCAGTGGAGAGAAAAAGCAAACGAGCTACAGGGGTAGGGGAGCGGAAGGTCGTGGAAAGTGATCCACCTCCCCCCAGAAGATAAGCAGATAAGAAGGGATAAGCACTGACCTTGGAAACGCCGAAGCCACATCGCTCAGCGCCATCTTTGGTAAACAATCTTCCTCCTAAGGAAGGAGGAAGTGACGACACGAAAGAAACCCAGGGTACCTGGGAGAACTCGGGCTCTTGATGGACTCCGTCTTCCCGCGAGACTTCATACAACCCCCACCACAGCGAGATTTTAAGCCGGGAAAGCACAGAAGTAAACAGACCGGCACTGGGGATCCAGTGAGGGCAGAGAACAGAGGACAAAAACAGTGCGACAAATAGGCGGAGACAAAAAGGAAGAGCGGCGAGAGAATCCAGAGTGAGCCCGGAGGGACGATAACTAAACAACTAAACGCTAGGAGCCTGGGAGTGAGGAGAAACGGACAGAGAGGGCGGAGGAAGGAGGACCTTTCGGAAGTGCACAGAGACCATAAGATAACACAGCAGGTAAGAAACTTCCTTCCTCTCCCCCCTCAGGACATAATTCAACCCCTCAGACCCTCTGCAAGCCCTTTGGATCTGTCCTCTGGACCATATTCAAATAAAAAAATAAAATAAAAATAATAATAACAAAAAAGAGACAAAGAACAAAGACGGCGCCAGGATGCACTTATCAAAGGGTAGAGGTAACCCCCAGACAAGAATACAGAATAAAAGAGACTCTCTCTCAGAAGAAGGGGGATACAGGGAACTGCTTCAGGAAATCCGCAATCTGTCACAACAACAAGCCAAACAACATCAGGAGATGCAGAGCGAGATCCTTAGTCTTAAAAAAGACCTCAAGGAGGATTTAAAGGTGATGAAGCAGGACTTGGATAAGGTAAAGGAAGACAACGTGAGGATCATGAAAGCACAAGTTAAACTGGGCTCCAAAACGGAAAATTTAGAACTTGCGAACCAAAGGCTCCAGCAGAAAGTAGAGATGTTAGAAAATAAAGAACTGGAGTACCAATTGAGGATAAGGAACCTGGAGGAATCCAAAGATGGGAATTTGAGACATACAATAATCGAGATCATCGCAGAACTCACGCAAATAGACTCGGGAATCATAGGCCATGATGTAGATCGCGTATATAGAGTAAACACAGAGTTCGCCAGAAAGAACAAAACTCCTAAGGACGCCATAGTCTCGTTCACGCGAAAAAGTCTGAGGGACATCATTCTGCAAAGATGCGCCAAAAAATCGGTCTTCTACAGGGAAAAAAAGTGATTTTTATGAAAGAAGTCTCCCAAGAGACCTTGGCGAAACGCAGAAATTACCACTTCCTAACCGAGGAGCTCAAAAAAAGAAGAGTAAAATATAGATGGGAGAGAGTGGATGGCCTGACGGTCACCTGGAAGGAAACGCGGTACTGGCTCAACAACATCGAGAAAGCAAAGGCCTTCTTCCAAAACCACCTACAACACGAACCGCCGGGCACAGAACCAAAGCAAGAGAGAAGGGCCAATAAAAGATATCCCAAATCTCAGAGACATCCTGATGAGGAAGAGGAAAATGCAGACAGAGAGAGAATGGAAGAGGAGGACCCAGATTACGAACAAATAGACGTGCCTGGGGTGTCGATGGCAAGCCATATGAAACGGCTGAGGAAGTTCTCACCTGAGAACTATCAGATCGCCGCCATACAAGACCCGCCCGAGAATGCGCCCCCCAACACCACCCAACACGATGACAACGTTGAGGATCTTTTCGAATAACCTGAACGGGCTAAACTCCCCACAGAAACGCAAAAGGGTAACAGAATTTCTACGAAAGGAAAATTACGAAGTGATTGCCATCCAAGAAACCCACATCGCGAATCGACATGCGAAACATTTAGAACAGCCAAAACTGGGGAATCTATACTTTGCGTCATGTGAAAAAAAGAAAAGAGGAGTGGCAACCTATATAAACCAGAAATTGCATTCCGAATTGGCATTTAAAGATCCGGACGGAAGATTCCTGGGAGTAACTATAAACACTCCTTCCCAGAAGATCCTATTATGCAACATCTACTGTCCAAACGGGCCCAAAATAAAATTTATCAAAACAGTGAAAAAACAAATAGAAAAGCACCAGTTTGAAGAACTGATAATCGTCGGGGATTTCAATGGAATTGTGGACTCTGCGACAGACAGAACGAGAAAAGAGGATGGGCGATCGAGAAGTAGGAAATCGGCGAATCAACTCCCAAAGCAATTCTTAACCACGCTGGAAGAACTAGGATTAGTAGACCTCTGGAGACATAGACACCCATTGGAAAGGGATTTTACTTATTTCTCAGGCAGGCACAAAGTGTGGACCAGAATCGACATGGCCTGGGCCTCGAGAACATTATCAATAAAAGTGATTCAAACCAACATCCAGCCTCGCCTCTTCTCTGATCACAATGCCATCACAGTACAAATAAAAGGGGGGGAAAAACAATACAGTTGGAAGTTAAGGGATAGGTTACTCAGAAAAGAAAGGGATATTGAAACCCTAAAAAAACAGATCACAGAATATCTGGAACTAAACAGTGGAGATGAAACCAGTAGAATAACGCAATGGGAGGCCCTCAAGGCGGTGATGCGGGGGAACCTCATCCAATTAAATAGTAGAATAAACAAACAATTTAATAGAACACTCCAAGACGTCATAAACAATATTAAAAACGCAGAAGCAGAACTGAAAAAAGACCATAAAAATAAGAAAGCACAAAAAGAGCTGGAGCAAGGTAAAAAGCAATTCCAACTATTACAGACTGAAAACATTGAGAATCAAATGAAATATACCAGGGTAAACCATCACCAAAATGCAAACAAAATAGGCAGATGGTTAGCCAAAAGACTAAAGGATAAAAAGAACAAAAGCGCAATCACGAAAATTATAAGCGAAGGAAAGATACATACCGAAGAAGACAAAATCATAAAAGTGTTCCAAAAATTTTACCAAGGCCTATATCGAAAAGAGCAGATATCCAAAGATTCAATTGCAGAATATATAAGTAAGTTAGATATCCCAAAACTATCAGAGAGACAGAGAGAGACCCTAAACAAGGAAGTTAGCCTCGCGGAGACAATCAAGGGCATAAAAGCTTTAAAAAGCAATAAAGCACCGGGGCCGGATGGCTATACAGCCCTGTTCTATAAGACATTTAAGGCGGAAATAGCCCCCATACTGACTGACATTTTCAATGGCATAAGGGAAACAAAACAAATTCCTAAAACCTGGGAGAAGGCAAATATCATATTAATACACAAAGAAAACACAGAAACAACTGACACCAGAAATTATAGACCGATCAGCCTCCTAAACACGGACTACAAGATTTTTGCCACAATTATGGCCGAGAGAGTAAAATCCTTCCTCAGCAACTGGGCATCCCCGGAGCAAAATGGATTCCTACCGGACAGGCACATCAAGACCAATACCCGATCCATCATAGATATCCTGGAGTACTACGAGAGACACAATGAAAAGAAATTGGCTTTACTTTTCATTGACGCCGAAAAGGCATTTGACACAATCAATTGGGATTTTATAAAAAGGATCACGAGGGAGCTGGATATGGGTCATTATTTCTGCAATACCATCAAGGCCTTATATAAAAATCAAGAAGCAACCCTGCTTGTAAATGGTCAAGTAAATAATAAAAACATCCAAATTCAAAGAGGAGTCAGGCAGGGTTGCCCCCTCTCGCCCCTACTGTTTGTAATGGTAATGGAGATGCTGGTCAGAGATATCAATCAGGATGAACAGTTACGAGGTACGCAGGTACTCAGACACAAATATAAATGCAGGGTCTATGCAGATGATATGGTCTGCATAATTGAAAATCCACTCTCCAATATCAACAATTGGCTAAAAAAAATAGAAGTATTTGGATCGGTGGCGGGCTTTAAGTTAAATAAAATCAAATCCAAACTACTAACAAAACATATAAATGCTAAAGAAAAAGACGAACTGCAATCTAAATCGGGCCTACAAATCGAGAAGAAAATCAAATATCTAGGAATCTTTATTTCAGCAAACAATACACAGTTACTTAAGAATAACTACGAACACTCATGGAAAAAGATTCATGCTGACCTGGAAAAATGGAAATACCAGAACCTATCACTACTCGGAAGAGTCGCAGTAATCAAAATGACAATATTGCCAAAGTTCTTATTCTTATTCCAGAATATACCAATCTTAAGAAATGATTTCATGTTTGTGAAATGGAACAGGGAAATAAGAAAATTCATCTGGAAGAACAAACTACCCAGGATCAGCCAAAAATTAATGACAGACGAGACAAAGCGGGGAGGCTTTGGCCTCCCGAACCTCAAACTGTATTATGAGGCCTGCAACTTAGTTGCCGTCAAGGACTGGGTATCTCTGAGAAATAGTAATCTGCTAGCGTTAGAAGGCCACGACCTTCGGGCGGGCTGGCACGCGTACCTGTGGTACGATAGAAGACAGGTAGAGAAAAACTTCAGCCACCACTACATACGCGCCGCGCTAATTAAAACCTGGGAAAGATACAGATCAGGCTTCTTCAATGCAACCCCCCTCTGGATATCTCCATTAGAGGCCTTCTACAAAAAAGAGCTAGCAGGGACCAATTGGCTCACATATAAACAATGCTTAAGGAAAGTCCAAGGACATTGGGAACTGAAGGCAATGGAAGAGCTGAAGGCAGAGGGGCACAATATCTCTTGGTTCCAATACCACCAGATATTCCAAAGCTTTAAAACAGATAGAAAAACCGGCTTTATGCCCGAGGGCTTTTGGGAGCAGATCATTAATAATAGTAAGAAGAATATTAGCATCCTTTACAAACAACTCCTAAGATGGGATACGGCAGACGAACAGATCAAAAATTGCCATGTCAAATGGGCCCAAGATCTCGGACATTCGATTCTATTAAGACAGTGGGAGGAAGTATGGAGGGAGAAATTGAAATACAATGCGACAACGGACATCACAGAAAACTGGCTGAAGATGCAGTATCGGTGGCATCTATACCCAGCGAGACTGGCAAAATTTAATAAAAACAACTCCAATGTCTGCTGGAAATGCAGAAGAGAAACCGGAACCTACATACACCAATGGTGGCGATGTAAAAGGGTTCTCAAATACTGGACAGCCATCCATAAAGAAATAGAAAAGATATTAATGATCAAATTCTCGATGGACCCGCAACATTACCTTCTAGGTCTTTCCAATCCAATCCTCAATAAAAACCAGGAAAGAATATTTTTTCTACTCAGTGCTAGCAGCCGGATCGTCCTAGCGCGCCATTGGAAGACGGACACCATCCCGGAAATAGACGAATGGATCCTGAAGACCCTGGACCTGATCCAGATGGAAGCCATTACCCAGTACCAAAATGACAGAAAACTTAAAACGGACTGGTCGTGCTTTAAAAGCTATATGCAAAAGGGGAAATACAATTGGATCATCGATCTAAATGACCTCTAGTGGACAACCCAACTGTGGAATGTAAACATTCAGTATGCTATATATATTATTATATAATTTTTGAGTGCTGAGAAACATATATGCGCTTGTGAGCTTTCGGGAAGTCAACCTGTACCCCTTCCACGTCCCATCTCCACTGCACTACCCCTCCCCACCCTCCCTACCTACCCATACAAATGGTCATGTACCATTGAAAATCCAATAAAAATTATTTAAAAAAAGATGCACTTTTATACTTGTGGGCCCCTAGGTAAGTGTATCTAGTATATGATTGGCACCTACACTTGATATCCCAGGCTAGCTCTTAGACTGAAGCACCATTTTTGAGATGAAAGGGAGAGTACAAACATGTAACATGGCTTCTAGAGATATATCATAATCCAATTCCATATATACAATGTCACGAATCATGAAAAAAATGCTTATTATAATTATGAATCAACATAGATCATTTGGGTAATTTTCCATCAAATCATCCTGTAGTTTTTGCTTTTTTCCCTTGAAAATAAACATTCAGCCTGAAAATGAACAAAGTTAACAAACTTATATTTGGATTTTTAAAATTCTAATATAGGTCCATAACTAAAAAGTACCAATTTACTTTAACTACGCTACTACTACAATATGTTCTTTATATTCTGATTTATCTCCCCAGAGGGACTCAGAGTGGATTACAGTTTTACATGTACAGTTTTACATATATAAGGCAAACTTTCAATGCCTTTTTACACAGTACAATGTAAAGGCAGAGGTAAAGGCGTTTCCCTTTCCATCTCTGGCATCTGGAGGCAATGCTCAACTTTGGCCATGGGGAGGTGCTGTTGTTCCATTTTTCCATGCCGAGGAGCCTGTTGTCTATAGACTTGTCTGATTGTTGCTGGCATGTCTGCATGGGGTGCCCTTTTACCTCTCCACTGTGGCAGTACATAGTGATCTACTCGCATTATATGTTTTTGAACTGCTAGGTAGGCAGAAGCTAGGGCTGACAGCCGGGAGCTCATCCTAACTTGCAGCTTCAAATTGCTAACCGTCTGATCAGCAGATTTCCTGCAGTTAGAAGTTTGACCTGCTGTGCTACCACAGCCCCAGTATACCTTAAAACACCATTTTATGATAATCTTATTACTAAATACTGAATGACTTACCCAAAGTCAGTATGCTTTGCAAGTTTACATCCATTATTCAAAACAGCTAACTATTCTTTGTGTGTCTGTGTTTCCAGTAATGTTAAATACGCACCTTCATGTCACCTGTCAATTTATGGCAATTGCATCAATTTCACTGTGTTTTCTTAGGCAAGGAACTACACAGAAGTAGTTTCTCATTGGTTTCCTCTATCTATAGCCCATAGTATCTGGATGCTGCCATTCCGAGTACTTATCTGGTCTGACTCCACTTAACTTCCAAAATTAGAGCAGATCTAGTTCGTTCCGAATATTTAAGTGGATATAAACACCATTTGTCTAAAAAAAATCCTTAACAACAACACCATTAAGGCTATGCAGACTTAATTGAAAATGAGAATGTTTTTCTTTCTTTCTTTCTTTTTGGCAATTATCAGTTAGTGGGGGTAGGTCACATTCAGTAGTAAATGCATCCATGGAAATAAGGTGTATGTGTTTGAGAGATCAGGAATAGGAGCACAAATAAATGTTTCTATACATGTGAACAACAGAAAATGTACTAGAAATATATAGAGCAATCCTATGCATGCAAACTCAACAAGCCCTTTGATTTAATGTAACTCGCTTTCAGGGAAGTGTGCATAGAACTGCAACATTATTCTAGGGCTGTAAATCTGACCACTTATTATGAAGTTCACGTTTCCTTTCTGCAACTTTGTGTCACATAGAGCAGTGTTTCCCAACCAGTGTGCCAGGGCACACTAGTTCTGAGCGATCATCAGATGTTGGGAAATTGGTCAGAGAGAGTCAGTGTTGAAGTATAAAAACCCTAAGAAACCTATAAAGGCACAAAATGACAAACACCCCCCTCTCCACCCGTTGTCTACTTGGTCTCTCCCTCTCCATGCATTGGGAATGCCTGCCTCCCTTTCCCCAAGTAGAGACCTCCTCTTGCCTCCTGGGGGTTCTGTGTGGGAAGTTTGGCCCAGTTCTATCATTGGTGGGGTTCAGAATGCTCTTTGATTGTAGAGGAACTATAGATTCCAGCAACTACAACTCCCAAATATCAAGGTCTATTTTCCCTGAACTCCATCTGTGTTCATATTTGGGCATATTGAGTATTCATGCCAAGTTTGGTCCTGATTCAACATTGTTTGAGTCCACAGTGCTCTCTGGATATAGGTGAACTACAACTCCAAAACTCAAGGTCAATGCCCACCAAACTCTTATAGCATTTTCTCTTGGTTATGGGAGTTCTGTGTGGGAAGTTTGTGTCTTTCTGCCATTCCTGCCAGGATATCTATGTTGTGTTCATCGAAACAGGCCCAGGTTTCACACTGAGTGTATAAATACATTTTAAAAACATATTAACTATATGTATTACTGTGTTAGAGTGTCATTTTGTGTCATTTTGGTTGGTGGTGTGCCCCAGGATTTTGCGAATGTAAAAAGTGTGCCGCAGCTCAAAAAAGGTTGGGAAACACTGACATAGAGAATCACAAATCTATGCTTCTAAAAGTACAGGTCCTAGTTAACCATTTCCTCTCCTTTCGCAATGCTCAAAATCATTGCCTGATACAATTGCCTTACTATGTCTATTGATGGAGCGGATCCCTTGAAAAGGATGGATCCTACACTTCAAAAGAAGCAAGTGTGATTTCAGGAAAGCAGGTTTTTGCTATTACAAAAACACAAAGAGGAATCACAGACTGCAAATAGCATTTTAGTGAACTGAAGTTGAACCCACATAGTGATGTCCCACATTGCACAAGGAATGGGGCCAGACATATATGTTTCTCAGTATTACAGGAGTTATGACTCAGCAATGCATGCACATCACATGATTTTCATTGTTGCGAGATACCATCACCCACTGATAACAGCTAGACTTGAGTCAACTAGTTCCATTCACATTTAATTCCGCAGTTGATGTTGTTCTGTGCCTTCTAGTTGTTTCCGACCTATGGCGACCCTAAGGTGGCCTTATCAACGGGTTTTCTGGACAAGATTGGCTCATATGAGATTTGCCAATGATTTCCTCTGAGTGTGTATGACTTGGCAAAGGTCACACAGTATGTTTCATGGCTGAGTGAGGATTTGAACCCTGGCCTCCAGATTTTTAGTCTAATTCTCAAACAATTTAATTCTGCTGGCTCCTATTTCGGCAGTATTCAAACAGATTTTGGCAACAATACTGAATAACTAAACTACATTTGGAAACTTAGAAACCATGTAGCTTTCTTAGAAAAGTTTTTAATGAGGTTTTAACAGTGATAAATTAAAAACAGTAAAAATTGAAAAAAGGTGAGGGAAGGGGGAAGGGGAGGGAAAGGACTTGTAGGGTCTGAAGGAAAGGAAGGGTGTGAAAAGAAAAAAATAGAAAAAAGAAAAAAGTTACATTTCCATTTTTCTTTATAATGGTTGTATATCTATAAAATAGCTTTATAGCATCTTTTTGCTTCTTAAATGTTCAACGTTGGCAGCCCTCCCTTCTTCTCATCTGTTCAGAGTAACATCTTGAAGTTGTCCCTTTTCATCCATTCCTTGAAGGAAGTCCAGTTCATTGTTTTAATATATTTGTTCTGTGACTTTGGTGATAGGGAGGTCAATAAGTTCATGTTCATTATACGAGGGCAGGTCAATAAGTCCATGACTTTTTGAATGAAACAGGTTTTTGGATAAAAAAAATATTTTATTTTACAGCGTAGTCTCCTTTGAGCTCTATACACTTTGTCTAATGTTTCTCCAATTTTTTTTATCCCTTCCAAAAAATAAGATTTGTCGAGGTCATCAAAATAGGTATTTGTTTGTGAGATGATTTCATTGTTGGATTCAAATCTCTTTCTGCCGAGCCATTTCTTCAGGTTTGAAAACAAGAAATAGTCACTCAGGGCTAAATCTGGACAATAGGGCGGATGAGGGAGCAATTCGTATCCCAATTCATGGATTGTTGCCATGGAAACTTCATATTGTCCTGCATTGTGAGCAAACCCGGCACCCATCTTGCGGAAGCTTTCTCATACCCAAGCGATCATTTAAAATTGAAACCACTGAGCCATGTGAGATGCCTATGGCTTCCACAATCTCTCGCACTTTCAATCTCTGATCGGCCAAATCGTATTATGAATTTTTTCAATTATTTCGGGTGTAGAGACCTCAACTGGGCGTCCAGAATGTTCGGCATCTTCCGTGCTTGTACGGCCACAACAAAATTCAATAACCATTTTTTACCATTGAAATTGATGGTGCAGAGTCCCCATAGTATTTATCAAGCTTAGCCTTGGTTTGAGTGATGGTTTTTTCCCGCAAAAAAATAATGCTTAATGAGCACATGAAATTCTCTTTTTTCTATTCTCTCCTCAAATCAAGTGGTAGTCTGCTATCAATGGCTGTCAAACACAAACTAAATGATGGAGCTTGTTCAAATTTTGACAGGAGTCAACTGACAGATGCCTGTTGACAGGAGCAGTGTTGCCCTTTCAGTTAAGAGGCAGGAAATTCAAAAAGTCACGGACTTATTGACCTGCCCTTGTATCTAATAACTTTTTTATCCATTCTTCCTTTGTTGCTATTATATTCTGTCTCCAATGTCTCGCGTATACGATCCGAGCTGTGGTTGTCAGATAAACAAATAGTTTGTCCGTATTCAGGTTCCATTTGATATCTGTCATCCCCAGCAGATAATATTCTGGTTTTAGTGGGATATTTATTTTTAGTATCTTTTGGCAGGATTCCTGGATTATTTTCCAGAACGGTTTTACTTTTTCGCAAGCCCACCACATGTGGTGGAAGGTCCCTTTGTTTTTCCCATATTTCCAGCACTTATTGTTCACATCGTTTGTAAACTTCACCAGTTTCTGCGGTGTTACGTACTACTAATACATCATCTCCAGCCAATTTCCTTTAGATCGTATGAATAGGTGTAGTTGATTTTCCTGTTCCATATGAATTCCCATTCTTCTAACATTATTGACCTCCCTATGTTCTTCTCCCAGTTTATCATAAATTCCTTGATGTTTTCTTTCTCTGTGGACCATTTCAGCAATACACTATAGATCTTCATAATTGATTTCTTCTCATTAACGATTAATTTTTCCCAGATTGTCGTAGTCTCTTCAAAGCCTGTAGATTTGTCCTTTTTGAAGTATTCGGTCAATTGCCAGTATTGCAGCCATGTAATAAGGCCCAGTTGTTTGTTCAGTTCTTCCTGAAAGGTGATACCCAAAGGGGCATCTTTTTGTAAAATCTTCCCTTGTATCTTGAGCAGTGCCGAGAGTACAAAGTGGTTCCTGAAGTTTCTTTCAGTCTGTCTCCTACCGTACCATAAGTACGCATGCCAGCCTGCTCTTAGATCGTGCCCTTCTAATAGCAGGGCTTTCTTTTTCTTTAACATTATCCAATCCTTAATCCATTCCAAACCGCAGGCCTCAAAATACAGTTTTAGATTTGGTAGTCCGAATCCTCCCTTTCTACTCTCCTCTGTTAAATTTGTCAAGCTTATTCTTGGTTTCTTGCTGTTCGAAATGAAGATTGAGAGGTCTTTATTCCATTCTTTAAAAGTGCTCATCTTTCTAATTATAGGCTGATTTTGAAAAATCCTAAAATACCATGCAGCTTTCCACAAGTTCTAAAACTTCCACTATTACTCCATTGGACATGCTGCCTTGGGCTGGGACTTGCAGTCCAACCTTTAGGTAAAGATCTTGTGGGGAGGTCCTGATCTTGGTCCCACCTCCTTTGCAGGTGCAGTTGGTGGGGACGAGAGACAGGGCCTTCTCAGTGGTGGCCCCTCAGCTATAAAATTCCCTCCCTAATGAAATTAGATCAGCCCCCTCCAACCTGACCTTCAGTCATGGATGTGGGATCAAGCATTCAGTTAGTAACCCATGAGAATAATGGAATAGTGCAATGACATTTTGGATGGCCTGGACTACGATTTTGGACAACGTGATATTAATAAGTGTTTTTAAGGTTTGATATGTTTTTAATGATTATTTTAATAGATTTGTTTATTTTTATGATTGTTTGTTTGCATGGCATTGGAATGTAAGCCACCTTGAGTCCCTACAGGTCTGAGAAAAGCGGGGTATAAATAGGGTAAATAAATAAATAAAATAAATAAATATCATCTGGAGGACTGAATGATTTTTACCATTACTTTAAAGATATGCTTATTAAATCTTCAGTCACACACATATAAATACACATGTTGTCTTGTAGTTGGCTGGAATGATCTTTCAGGATCTACGTATGTAATACTGTATATATTTGAAACACTGGACTAAAAATTCTATTTCACCTTTGTCTTGGTTTCATGACCAAGGACATAAGGCCATGTACGTAAAACAAAACAAAAGCTCACATAGACACACACATACTATCCTTCATAAACTTTAATGTCTGTCTTTTTAAAAGCTGCAACATCTATAACTATCACATATTCTCGGATTTATGTATTTCAAAGAAATTACCAAGTCAAAGAAAAATGTTGGGTGTTAAATAATTATCACTGATTACAAATGCTGGATAGTGTCTGCAGCTGTTCACTACAGCAGTGTTTCCCAACCCTTTTTGAGCCACGGCACACTTTTAACATTAAAAAAATCCGGCGGCACACCACCAACCAAAATGACACAAAATGACACTCTAACACAGTAAAGAACGGCTGGGGGATGGTGGCCTGCTGGGAGCAGCTGCTGGGAGTGCCAAAGCCAGGGGAGGAGTCGGGCCATGCCATGCCCCTCCCCTCCCCCCAGCTTCAGCTCTCCCACAGCTTCTCCAGCCTTGAGGGGGCAATGCTAAGCCAGCGGTGGCAGAGCCAGCCCAATGCTGGCTTGGCACTGTCCCCTCAAGGCTGGAGAAGTTGTGGGAGAGCTGAAGCCAGGGGGAGGGGGCAGAGCCAGGCTATGCCATGCCCCGCCCCTCCCCCGGCTTCAGCTCTCCCACAGCGGAAGCTGAAGCCGCGCTGAGGAGGAGGAGCATGAGCGGTGGATGGGCTTCAGTGGGCGGGGCTCCTCCGCGCGGCTTCAGCGAGCAAGGGGTGGGAGTCATGGCGGATTGGAGGCTAGCTGGGGAAATGGTGCCCCGGCCCCTTCTTTTTTTCTTCTCTGCCACCTGGCCCTTCTTCCTCCTCCCCCAAGCGGCAGGAGGAGGGGGGAAGGAAGGGGGGCAGAGAGCTTTTCTTGCGGCACAGCAGGAGGTCCGTCACGGCACACTACTGTGCCGCATCACAGCGGTTGGGAAACACTGCACTACAGTATGTTCTGCAAATAAAATCTCTCTTTATAGAAGCTATGGTAGAACCTACAAAGATGATTTCATGGCTGGCCACAGCAACCAACAGAAAACGGACAATAACTCTCCAAGCCTTGTGTCCTATCTCATGTGGTGGAAGATATTTGGGAAAAACAATGAGCTACACAATCTACATTATACATTCTTCTCAGAAGTCCCAAAATGTGGATTCCATTGCACAATATGTTATGGCCTATGCTTCTTGAGATGATGGCTCATGTTCAAGGCAGTGTGTAAACTACTGTTAAGTATGCAAAGCATGCTATCAGCATATCTTATGAGGTCCATAATAAGATCTGAATCCTTTTGGCAGTCCCACCTAGATTCATGGGATCTGTGTGATTCACGTCTTATGTAAATTGAGTCAGTAAATCTACTCCAGTTAGAATTGACTATACGGTTCAAGCTTAAGGCTGAAAACCTGTAAATACTTATCTAGGTGGGAATAAATCCCACTGAGGTCAGTTATGTTTGAGTAGACATGTAAAGGCTACAATGTAAATCAAGACTATCATGTTAAACTTATTTCAATGGGGCCTACATGTAACCGACTTATTCAAAATCCAGTTCTTTGCATTTTACAATGTAGCGGCCACATAGGAAACCCAAAGGGGAAAAGATATTTTTAAAAATGTCTCTTCTGCTTTTTTCAAAATAACCCAAAATGTCAACGATTTATTCTCAATTTTGGTGAAGGAAGACTGAAAATTACATATTTACATTAAGGTTTTGCTGCACTGGCCACACAAAACAGAATACATCAGCCTCAATGTTTTTGCCATGACATATGTTTCGGATTTGGAGTCAAGCTATACTTCTTGTTAAAATACAGTCATGCAGACTTTCACACTAATTCTTGGGTCTTCGTAATTGCACAGTACATCAACAATGGTAACCTTTAAAAATAGAAAGAATATGGCAAAAGGAATATTTTTAAACAAAACAAAAACCCCCGTAATGATCCTTCATATTATAAAAATCTAATTTACATCTCTGCCAAACCCAAAAGCATCCTAGCCTTGTACGAAAGCAAGGGGGGGGGGGGATACCACACGTACAAGCACCCCAGGAACAGGCTTTATAATGCACCATTGTTTACAGCTCTGCAGGGCCCATTCTGGCTGGGAAAATCTGTTCTCAAAGACTACTGTGTTCATTTTACAACCTTCACACTATGTCATACCATAAAATCATGCTGTTATGAGTGTGAGGTAGAAGTCTCCTTTAGTTCCCTCACTTGGCAAGGACTGAAAAGTCATTTTCATACTGTATATCAAAACTCAGGCAGTGAGATTCTGGAGTTAGCCATCAAGATCATGTCATCATCTGAAGAGATGTCATGATCAAAGTTATGGAAAGTTATAAGCAAAGTAAAGAAAGTGAACAGAGGTATTATTCTTTCTCATGAGACTAGGTCAGTCAGTAAATTGGCTTGGCAGGAGTAGCTTCAGAATAAACAATTGGTGGTAGATCTTCATACCGACCTGGTGGCTCAGAGTGCTGTGGTGGCAAATTCTGAACTCCAGGCATTTCTCATGATAATCATTACAGCTGCAGCTCTAAGCAATGCCCAAATGGGCAAATGAGTTGATCTATATCAATAAACCAGTTCTACTTATTTTCACCTACACCATGACCAAGTCATCTGTAAAGCCAACAGATTCGAATTGTCTGTTCAAGATCAATCAAACCTTAAATAGTTTGCAACATCAAAGGAGTCGTTGAAAATAATATATCTTGTTTAGGAAAAAAAGCCCCTCCACCTCCTTGCCCAGAATTGTGGAGAAACTCAAAGGAGAGAAGAAAGCCAAAGGAGAAGGAGTGGCAAATGATGTTGGTCTCCCTGCTGAAAATAATAAAAAATGTTCCTACCCTGTGAGCTCCTGACTTCAACACACATCATCAACTGAGAAAAGCAGAAAGTTATTTTTGCTGTTGCCTTTCCCCCCAAACACGCTGCTCTCACCTTACTTTTATCTTCAGAAACAAAGACCCAATTGATATAAGGGATATTATTATTATTATTATTAGAAACACAAGAAGAGAAGTCCACAGCAGACACTCTGCTGGCTGTTGTATTGGATCACATGTCGGACACTTCCCAATTGATAATATTATAATGTAATAAAATATGATACTACTACTACTACTACTACTACTACTAATATATTATAATTACATATTTTATATTATAT
Source organism: Anolis apletophallus (assembly GCA_030556195.1). Lineage (NCBI taxonomy): Eukaryota > Metazoa > Chordata > Lepidosauria > Squamata > Anolidae > Anolis > Anolis apletophallus. The sequence goes on from JARBWK010000012.1 coordinate 46,452,665, forward strand.
GTAATATTACTAATAATATTACAGTATAATGTTATAGTACAATGTAATACCCTGCCGTGCTACCACTGTTCTTGTATGAATCAGCTGTGCTCTGATTCACTACGGTTTTATGGTTTTATGGGATTGTAAGGGGTGGGATTGTTAACTGTTTTTTATGAGGTTTTATGATGTTTTTAAATTTGTGTATCTTACATGTTGGAAATCGCCGTGAGCTTCGGGAAGGGCGATCCATTAAATTGAAAAAATAAATAAATAAATAAAACAAAATTGGAAATATACTTTTTGTGTGATTCAGCTAATTTCCTGGATCTACAACAACAATTAGGCTCCCTTTCACAAAGCTATCTGGCTGGGCTCTGACCAAGGCAGAATAGAGGGGTAGCATGACTTCCCTAAATCTAGACACTATACTCCTATTTATTCCGGCCAAAATCCCATTGTCTTTTTTAGCCGCTGCATGACATCATTGGCTCACATTTAACTTGTTGTCCACGAGGACTCCAAGATTTTTTTTCACACGTACTGCTGTCGACCCAGGTGTCCCCTAATCCGTATCTTTGCATTTCATTTTTTCTGCCTAAGTGGAGTATCTTGCATTTGTCCCTGTTGAACTTCATTTTGTTAGTTTTGGCCCATCTCTCTAATCTTATCAGATCATTTTGAATTCTGCTCCTGTCTTCTGGAGTGTTAGCAATCCTTCCCGATTTGGTGTTGTCTGCAAACTTGATGATCATGCCTTCTTTCCCTTCATCTAAGTCATTAATAAAAATGTTGAATGGCTGGCTGAAGGTGGCTGCTCATGCCAGAATTGTAGATGCTGGACACTGAACTCAGAAATAACATGGTCAATGTTAGACAACACAAGATTTCTGCATTTGGAGGGCCATGACCTAAGAGTAGGCTGGCACTGCTATATGTGGTATGGCAGAGTTAAAATTGAAATTTTTTAAAATAACTATTATGTGAGAAAAGTCCTTTTGAGAACTTGGCTTAAATTTAAAGGAAGACTTTGCAAGAAGGCCACCTTGTGGCTGTCCCCACAGGAGGCCTTCTTCAGAAGACAACATAGTAAAAATTCATGGTTGACGTATAGTTCCCTGTTAAGAGATTCACCAGAGGACATGATAATAAAAGACATTCATGAGTTGAAGGAGCTGGACAGCTCAATAAATTGGTTATAATATTTCCAAATAAATGAGATATTTAAAAAAGATTAAACACAAGGATTTGGAAATACTAAATCAATGTCGAACATTTTACTCTCAAAAAAGAATAAGAAAAATACATTTCTATATAACAAGTTAATAGACTGGCAGACGGAAAGTGAAAGGATTAAAGAATATATGATAAAATGGGCCCAAAAAGTAGGCCATGAGATAGCTTTGAGTTCATGGGAAAGAATGTGGAATAAACATTTAAAATATACTTATGCTTATGATTTAAAGGAAAATGGATTGAAAATTTTCCACAGATGGTACTTAACACCTTCCAAAATAGCCAGATATAATTCTAATTTCAGCAATAAATGTTGGAAATGTAAGAGGGAGGTTGGAAACTTTTTTCACATGTGGTGGAATTGTAGTAAAGCTAGGAAGTTCTGGGGAATCATGCATAAAGAAATATAAAATGCTCTTGAGATAAACTTTGACTTTAAGCCTGAATTTCTGTTGCTGGGGTTAATAGATCTGCAACTGGATGATAATAAAGAAAAACTTTTCATATATTGCATCTCAGCGGCCAGAATGATCTACGCCAGAAAATGGAAGGAAACAGCCATCCCTGATATAATGGACAGCAGAAAAAAAATTAGATATAGCCAATATGGATTGCTTAATGAATGCTCTCACTGAAAATAACAAAATGAAGAAAACAGATTGGACCTTATTAATTGAATACTTAAAGAAAGCTAAGACAAATTGGATGATTGAATTATAAGATCAGATAATACGAGGAATATTTGAATTGAAGTTAGGAAAGAACAACTTTAAGTTTAATTGTGTCAACTATTTGATATTAGATCATCAAGGGATTGTTGATTGAGAAGGAAGTACTCGTTTATGTTATTTTGTATGTCATGTGACTTCTTTGTGTGGGAGTGGGGAGGATGGGGATGGGGGGAAGATGTAAATGTTAGTTGTATTGTGTTTGACGAGTTATGTCATATTGTGAAAATCTAATAAAAACTATTTATTTAAAAAATGAAATAACATGGTAAAGTGGTGCTGTGAAACAAACATTTGACATATCTCAGAATAATTTCCCAATCTAGTTTGGATAATCTTAGTGTTATCTAATGCTGGATACAGTTGACCGAGGGGGTCACAGTCAGAAAAGAAATGTGGGCACACTTTACATGGGAAAGTACTACAAACTAAATGGGAAATTAAATGGATAAGGGTGATGGATTTTCCCTGAAGTTACAAACCTTGGAAAGCAAAATAGTTCATAATGTTAATAAAGCAAAACAAAAATAGCCTTAAACTAACAAAATGACGCATCATTTCCAAACATTGCATGTTAAAGTGACAATCAGAAAAAGGAGTGATGACTTCTTTTCTTGACTGTATTGCAAAACACATCTATAAGAATTATTATCTAATGGCTGTCAGCAGTCTTCAGAAATTCTTAATGCATTCTAGTATATTCCTGAAAAGTGACAACCATCAAGATAATGACTTTAAGGAAAAAAACAGCGTGATGAATAATACTAAAAGGATTAAACTACTCACATATTTTTTCTGAAACCAAATACTGGTTTTCCAGACAGATCACATGGAGGGATTTTAAAAATAACATACACATGCATAACATAAACAGACTAACTCTATTTAATCAAAATTAAATAAGCAATTAGTTGGATCCAGACAACAACTCTCTTCGTTCATTACACACTGTGTATGATCTGAATATCGTACTTGCTCTACCATCACTTATCACTTACACCTATATTTTTAAAGGGCGCATATTCACAAATTCCCTCATTATGCATTGCTATGTTTGTGAACTGATTTGTCTAAAAAAGCAACCGATGGATTGCACTTTGATACCACAGAATAATGAACTAAAACATGGCATTTTTCTAGTCTGAAGCATAATGTTAAACTTTCTTAGGCTGCATTTCTTTCTGCTAAAGCAAAATGTTTCTCTTTTCTTCTAAAATGGGAATGCTGTGATTTTTGTTCTGTTTCTAAGCCAACACAAAAACAAACACAAACAGACATGCTCTTGGAATAAAAGTTTACTTTGCAATGATCTGTACCATTCAGAACAAAACTAACGCCCCCTTCCAAATATTACAAGCAAATGGTGGTGCCCAGACCAATGGTGCCAGGCATTTGGGGAGAATTGGGACTCCTAAATGCATTTCTAGAGACCTAGTCTGTAATTTTTATTATTAATATTTGAAGCACAACAAGATGAGTCCACAGCAAACAAGATCACGCTGCTCGCTGTTGTATTGGATCACACACTGGACAGTTTCCAAGTGTCTATGTGATGCACCAGTGAATAATGCATGCAGATCCCAGTAAGGTGGCCTTTTGCAGCTGGCAGATGGTAATTTTGTCAGCGCTGATTGTGTTTAAGTGCAGGCCAAGGTCTTTAGGCAATGCACCCAGTGTGCCGATCACCACTGAGACCACCTTTACTGACTTGTGCCAGAGTCTTTGGAGTTTGATCATTAAATCCTCATGTCGTGTCAGCTTTTCCAGTTGTTTCTCTTCAATCCTGCTGTCATCTGGGGCTGCAACATCGATGATCCATGCTTTGTTGTTTTTTTAAACATGATTGTGAGGTCAGGAATATTGTGTTCCAAAACTCTGTCATTATTATTATTATTATTATTATTATTATTATATTTTATCCCACTTTTCTCTTACAGATGGGACTGTAAAGAGTGTGAGTGAGTAAAAGCAATGGGCCTGAGAGAGCACAGGCCAATTTTACTGCCATGGTTTTATTGACTTGAGCCTAGGATAAGAGTCCTGAACTGAAGGCATCTGGAATGCTTCTTTAGCAGGAAAAATTACCCATCCATAACCTTGAATGGAGCCATTCAAGGAGACAATCACAACACTGGAGGTTCAGACAGAAGGGCAAAATCTCTGACCCAAAATAAATATTTTGGCTCATGGAATATTGTGTTCAATTCTGGGCACCACAATTGAAGAGAGATATTGACTGAGAATGGCAACTAAAATTATCAAGGGTCTGGAGAACAAGCCCTATGAGGAGCGGCTTAAAGAGCTAGGCATGTTTAGCCTGAAGAAGAGAAGGCTGAGAGGAGGCATGATGATGGCCATGTATAAATATGTGAGAGGAAGTCATAGGAAGGAGGAAGCAAGCTTGTTTTCTGCTGCCCTGAAGACTAGGACACAGAACAATAGCTTCAAACTACAAGAAAGGAGATTCCATCTAAACATTAGAAAGAACTTCCTGACTGTGAGAGCTGTTCAGCTGTGGAACTCTCTGCACCAGAGTGTGGTGGAGGCTCCTTTTTGGGGGCTTTTAAACAGAGGCTGGATGGTCATCTGCCAGGGATGCTTTGAATGCAATTTTCCTGCTTCTTTGCAGGGGGTTGGACTGGATGGCCCAAGAGGTCTCTTCCAACTCTATGATTCTATGATGGTTAGAAGTGGATTTCAATCTACTGGTGGATCTCTGTTTTTGCAGTCAAGTAGCAAGACTCTCCACACTTCAGAAACGTAACCCCACCCACCCGCAATCTCCAATTTATAATGCTTTCCATAACCAAGAGACAATCTTTGGATAGAAGGCCTGAGAGCTCTGTGCACTTCTGGTATTCAAAATGAATTCCTGGACTCACAATTTCTAAGAATAATGTTTTCTGCCCTAGTCTGTTATCAGAAGGTCTTGGGATTCTAATAAAAACCAAAGGCATTTTCCTACCCCAGATTTAATGGATGTCAGCTCCCGGCCAAGAATTAAACTGATGGCCAAGCTTAAAGGCTCAATATGAATGCCCCTGCTAGTACTTTACTATGTAGAGGAGGAAATGTATGATCTCCATTTGATCCATAATCTGACAGGGGGAGGAAGGAAGCCCATGAGATCCTTCTCCCCTCTTCCCCCTTCAGTCGTGGGAGGAAGAATTAAGGTGAATGTACTTTTTGAAGCTTTTTTCCTCTGCCTTTTCTCATGTATGCCTGAAATTCCTTCCACAAGTTACCATTCAGAACTCTCTTCATTGTTAGTTATGCATTTAGACCAAGAAAGCACTGCTTCACAGATCACCCACTCTCTGTTGAGGAAATCACTTCACAAATGAAGAAAAGGCTTCTCTTCTCTTCCCTTTGCTCCCAGGGTGATCATCACTAGAGGGATTTGTGAAGGACTGGTTCTATTTGAAATATCAAACAGTATCAGACCAAAAAAAGCACAATTAAAGCACTGGCAGACTGCAAAAAGAATCTGCAAACCCCACCTCCTCCAAGTTGAACTGAACCACCTAAACTGGGCTTTACAGGCCAATGGATACTCTACCACAGACATCAGAAGAGCTGCAAGACCGAGACCAAGTCACGAGAGTAAAGACAAAGATCCACCCAGAGGAAAAGTGTTCTTGCCATACATCATTAGGCACTGACCACATTGGGAAGCAGATGAAGAAACACAACATACAAACAATCTACTGATCCAATGAGAAAATACAACAAATGCTATGTTCAGCAAAGGACAAGGGGGATCCTCTCACCTCTGCAGGAGTCTCATATACCCAAATTTTTAATCCTCCATACCAGTTGTTCCCAACCTTTTTTTTGACCAGGGACCACTCTCCAACATTATTATTATTAATAATAATAATAATATACCACCCTTCCCAAAAAGGCTCAGGGTGGTTCACAACAATGAATACACAACACAACGTAGTTAAAAACAGAATAAAAACAGGGCCAGAATGGAAAGCACATTAGTACAGTGTTTTCTAACCCTTTTTGAGCCGCGGCACACTTTATACATTTGCAAAATCCTGGGGCACACCACCAACCAAAATGACACAAAATGACACTCTAACACAGTAATACATATAGTTAATATGTTTTTAAATGTATTTATACACTCAGTGTGAAACCTGGGCCTGTTTCGATGAACTCAATATAGATATCCTGGCAGGAATGGCAGAAAGACACAAACTTCCCACACAAAACTCCCATAACCAAGAGAAAATGCTATAAGAGTTTGGTGGGCATTGACCTTGAGTTTTGGAGTTGTAGTTCACCTATATCCAGAGAGCACTGTGGACTCAAACAACGTTGGATCAGGACCAAACTTGGCATGAATACTCAATAAGCTGAAATATGAACGCAGATGGAGTTCAGGGGAAATAGACCTTGACATTTGGGAGTTGTAGTTGCTGGGATTTATAGTTCCCCTACAATCAAAGAGCATTCTGAACCCCACCAATGATAGAACTGGGCCAAACTTCCCACACAGAACCCCCAGGAGGCAAGAGGAGGTCTCTACTTGGGGAAAGGGAGGCGGGCCTTCCCAATGCATGGAGAGGGAGAGACCAAGTAGACAACGGGTGGGGAGGGGTGTGTGTTTGTAATTTTGTGCCTTTACTGAGGTAGGTTTCTTAGGGTTTTTATACTTCAACACACTAGACTCTCCCTTCCCCCTCTTGGAGGTTCCAATTTCCCACGGCACACCTGATGATTGCTCACGGCACACTAGTGTGCCCTGGCACAATGGTTGGGAAACACTGCATTAGTACCAAAAGCATTACAAATCAATTTTGGTCAAGTTTGGTTATTTGGGGTGCTGATTCAGAAAATTGCATTGGATATTTGGGGAAAAGAGGCTAAGTCTAACACACAACATGCACCAGCTGGGTAATGAATGAGGTGCCAAAAATGGAATGAAGTAAGCAATGGAACTAGCAGTATATCTGGAAGTCTGAAACTAGTATTTGTTGGTTGTCAAGCTATTTAGAGACAGATGATGTACATATACACAAGCCTTAAATCGTCACAGAACTCTCTTAAAAAGCCTGAGTCCTTCTAGTTTGTAGGGGGTTAGTGTTGGCTTAAAAGGGTATCATGGATAGCCATGAAACTAACATGTTTGTTTCATTTCTTTTAGTACCTCAACTTCTAAAAAAAACCCACACAAAAGAATATCTAAATGTTATTCTAAACATTCTTTACAGTTCAAGGAATGTGAAACGGTATATTTATCATCTAGACTGGTATATTTTATAACCCCTAAAGTCAATTTAGATTCTTCTCCTTAAATTGAATCACAGCTTGAATATAATTCAACTATCCATTTTTCAGTGCAGGAAAATTCCCACACAAGCATCAACGTCCCCAACAAGGGAGCCAACAAAAACAGCTAACAGACCTCCAGTAGACAGCAATATGCAAGGAATCCATAGTCTTTCATAGTTATCTCCACAAGTCTGTAACAATACAATCATACACGTATTTGCTCCAAGTCAGGTTATTTGGTGTAAATGAGACTCCCAAGTGTGACAACATGCAGGTAAACATCGTACTAATAGAGAACTACAGTATTTGCTAAAAGCCATATAGAATATCTATAAAGTGAAGTAGATTTAAAAATTACATACTCGAGTATAAGCTGACCTGAATATAAGCCGAGGCACCAATTTTACCATTAAAAACTGGGAAAATTAATTGACTTGAGTATAAACCGAGGATGGAAAATGCAGCAGCTACTGGTAAATTTCAAAATAAAAATAGATATTTTTACATTAATTGAGTCACCAGTATGTTCAATGTTTTTGAATATTTACATAAAACTGTATTTTAAGGTAAGTCTGTCCAATTCTGATTAAATCATTATTCTCACCTTATATGTAAATATGCTAATGCATCCTCCAATAAACATCATAGTTTATTTTAACGACAGTATACAGTATATTTTGAGGGAAATGCTGTGTGTATATGAATAAGGAAAACTGGGAAAGACTGGCTTGGGAAGGGGGTGGGAAAGAAGGAATGGAAACAGGAAAAGGTTGGAATGGGGAGGAGTGGTTGAAAAAGTGGGAAAATGAGGTGGAAAAGGGGTAGCTTGAAAAGGATAGATTGGGGTGGGAAAGGAGCAACTGGGGAAGGGGAATGACTGAGGTGTGAAAGGAGGGCTGGAAACTGGAAAAGCTTAGGATGGAAAGGAGGGGACTGGAAAAGTGGGAAAGACCCCAGTCTAGAGTGTGAAGGGAAATTGGGAAACGCTGGGGAAATTGGGGTGGGAAAGAGGGGCAGCAGGAAAAAAGTTGGGATGGGGAAAGGAAGATTGCGAAATGAGCAAGACTGGGATGCGAAAGAGGGGATGGAAAGGTGGAAAGACTGGAGTGGGAAGGGGTCAAGAGGAGAAGTGGGAAAGATTGAGGTGGGAAAGGGGGCTGAGAAAGTGGGAAACTGCGATGGGAAAAGGAACAAGACTGAAATGGGAAAGAAAGGCTGGAACCTGGGAAAGGCTGGAATGGAAAGGTAGCTGGAAAAGTGGGAGAGAGGGGCTGGGGTTAGTAAAGACTGGGGTAGGAAGGGGGGAACTAGAAAAAGACAAGACTGGGGTGAGAAAGGGGTGCTGGAAAAGTGGGATAAAACTGAAGTGGGAAGGGAGGAAGTGGGAAGGACTGAGGAGAGGAAGGTGTGTGGCTTCTCCTCCTGTCTCAGCACAGCGACACAGCTGGGTTCCTGTGTGGAGAGGTGAAGGCCATGGCAGGAAGGTGTGGGGCTAAAATAAGAGCTTTGTTCAGCCCCACACCTTCCTGCCAGGACCCTCACTCAAGTTTAAGCTGAGGGAGTGTTTTCAACCTTTAAAAGGGGCGAAAAAACTTGACTTACACTTGAGTATATACGGTAACCTGATTTCAAATTTCTGTGGCATAGATATGTGTGATACAAATTTTTGTATATCAGAGCCAACATCCAGCACCTCAGGTAGTCAATTCTGGTTGTCAGGAGAGAACAGAATGTTTTAATTTTTAATCTGTTAATACTGTATTTTGATTGACAAGTAAGGAAAATTTGCTTATGGAGCTTTGCACACATCTACTCCTGATGTTGGGTCATCAGTGGGTTGTAGAAGGAGCCATTGATTGTGTCATCTAAGGATGCAAATGTCTTGGGCTCACCTTACAGTACAAACAAAAACTAATCTTGTCTAAATATAGTTGAAATAAAATATGCAATTTCTGCACCTATCTATCAGGCTGCAACTAAAACATATGCATACCTGTGATTAGACAACAATGTTAATGTGGTGATTGAAACTTTCTATCTGACATTCTTCCAAGTGGTCCAGACTTTCACTTCTCCTTCTCTAGACATCTAGACACAGACACAGAATTCAAGCTGCCTGTTCAAACATCACAGCCCAATGAATAGGCAAAATGAATGCAAAGGTAAGCAGATATTATTTGTATGACTGATATTCGTGGCTTAATTACCAATATTTTACAGTGCACAGAAACCACAAGATAACAGTATAATACTTGAAGAAATAATTGGTCCAGCACGAAACTGCTACAATGTTCATAACTGTTTTATTGCATGGTACCTGGCTGTGGTGGAGGGAGGGAAGAAAATCCCTAGGCCACGTTCGGCCATTGCCATTTCAGAGCAATTAAAGTTAACTGATGACATTTTGACTTTTACTGGTTCTGCATCTGAAGTGTAAATGAGCAACAGAAAATGTATATATCATTATTGTACTCCAAGATGGGGTAGAAGGTAAATACAAAGTCTAACTGTTGAACCAATTTCTCTTGGTTGGATTGCCTAGCAGGACCTCATGCTTGCAAAAATATTAATTGGCAAGTTCCTGTCTTGGAAATCTGCCTTCTAAGGAAAGAATGTATGTTTTGAAAGTTATAATAGCCAGGAAATAGATGGAGCCAGCACCAGATGTCTGTTATCCTACCTGCTCCTGTGATGATCCCACCGTACTATATCACAATAACCACCAATGGCTAGCAGCAATTTGGAGGAGATAGAATCATAGAATCATAGAGTTGGAAGAGACCTCGTGGGCCATCCAGTCCAACCTCCTGCCAAGAAGCAGGACAATCGCATTCAAAGCACCCCCGACAGATGGCCATCCAGCCTCTGTTTCAAAGCATCCATAGGAGCCCCCATCACACTTTGGGGTAGAGAGTTCCACTGCTGAACAGCTTTCACAGTCAGGAAGTTCTTTCTAATATTCAGGTGGAATCTACTTTCCTGTCGTTTGAAGCATTGCTCCTAGTCTCCAGGGCAGAAGAAAACAAGCCTGCTCCCTCCTCCCTATGACTTCCTCTCACATATTTATACATGGCTATCATGTCTCCTCTCAGCCTTTTCTTCTTCAGGCTAAACATGCCCAGCTCTTTAAGCCGCTCCTCACAGGGCTTGTTTTCTAGATCCTTGATCATTTTAGTCGCTCTCCTCTGGACACAATCCAGATGTATATGGATTTTGAACAACTGTAGCATCCTCACAATTACTGATGATGTATTTGATAATTCTCAGCAAAATTTCTGCTATCTTTCATGTACTCAATTATTTACTTGCTAACAGGGATGGTGGGTAGGGGTTGATATTTTGAGTGTACAAACATATAGCCTGTCAGAGAAGCAGGGTTTTTAAAAAAATATACCAACCTATTTAAAATTGAAATATCTAGCTACAGATTGGAAGCAACAAGCGTGCAGTTGCTTCACGGCTGCACTTAAATCCATGCCCCAATTTTTGAACTGTTTCCATATGAAAGTAATGGCTGTGGAATCACTATTAAGAAGCCCCATGTGGAAACTTAACATCAGCAGAATTCAGTTCCATCTGGAAAATCAGAGTGTGGTCTTCAAGTCTTGAGCTTCTTGCAGCATTATAAAAACAACATTCGCAAGCAGTTCATAAAGACCTATTTCTTTGAACTGTAAGGTCTTGTGCCACACATGACTATTATTTTTAGTACAATTTAAAATATTTTATGATATCCTTTCAAACCAGTTTACAAGTTAAGATGTTGAACAACAACATATAAATGTGATTGATTGATTAATCAATTCATTAATTAGCTTTTCTGTTGACATGCCATTAAACAGTTGTGAACCAATCCAAATGTAGATTAAGTAAAAGCGGAGAAGGCACAATCTATTCATGGGCTTCAGAATAATCTTGAGGTCCTGTATTGCGCTCAACTTTAACCTAACCTTATGTTCAAATCTAGATAAGAGACATGATCAAAGCTGTTATCCTTTTAACACCAACTCTGTACACATTCACTGTTTTGTGTCATAATGCCAAAGGTTCTAAAGGAACAACTATCTGGTTTCTATTTCTCCTAATCTGCTAAATGTATACTTTCTGAGTATTAGCTTCTACAGTAATTGAATGTGTCAAGTTCAAGACAGATGGAGCACTTTTCCTATTGATACTGGATCTTTCATATATTTTCCAAAAGCATTTCTAGAATATCCCTAGTTCTTGCTGGAGAATCAAAGCATTTAAAAATAATAATAACCTAGCATTTAAATTATCAAAATTTCAGTTTAAAGTGTTTCAGCTGAAGACCATGAGCCCCTGGTGTCACAATGGGTTAAACCCTTGGTGCCGGCAGGACTTCTGACTGAAAGGTTGGCAGTTCAGATGAGCTCCCATCTGTCAACTCCAGCATCTCATGCGAGGACATTTATTTATTTATTTACTTTATTTATATTCTGCTCTTCTCACCCCCAAAGGGACTCAGAGCGGATTACAGTACACATACTTGCAGACAATCCTTGCAATCAACATATATAGACATATTTAGACATATTTAGACATATATAGATGAACAGAGGAAAACAGAAGCAAACTTCTGGCAAACTTCTGGCCACCAGGGGGAGCTGACGCACTCATCATCTCTCTCAGCGTTTTCCAGCATCCCGTGTTGTTCTTCCGCAATCCTCAGCGATTCTTTATGGCCTCATAAATCAGTCAAAATTTGCCTCCCCACTTAATGTGGTACCTTTTTCTCCTACTTGACAAATGAACTGTCTTTCGGACTGCAAAGGTCGACAGCAGGCTACACTTAAGGTCGAGCACCCACCTCGACCCGGGCAGGCCTTGAACTCATGAGAGAGACCTTATGCAGCTGACATGAGAGAAGCTTTCCACAGGATGGTAAAACATCCGTTCATCCCCTGGGCAATGCCCTTGTAGACGGCCAATTATCTCACACCAGAAACGACTTGCAGTTTCTCAAGTCGCTCCTGACACACACACAAACAATGAAGACTGAAAAATGTGATCCAAAGAAATTTGAAGCTCAGATCTGATAACTAGAATGGCACACAAAAATAAGACATGTAAGAAATTTGTTCAGATTAAATATGTAGTCCCAGAAAGGAACAGCCATTTTAGCAATTTTAGAACATATATAAATCTTTGCTGATAGTTCTGAAATGAATTAGGCTTTAACAGCAAACTACTAAAGATGAAATAATCTTGTTTTCAGTCTTACATTTAATATATTTAGATTTCTATACTGTCAAGGAAAAGTTATTTTAGTAGCTCAGAGTATGTTCTTTGACAGTATCAAAGTCATGTAATGTATATGGCCGTTGTTGTGTGCCTGCAGGTTATTTCTGATCTACAGCGATCCTAAGGCAAACCTATCACAGGGTTTACTTGGCAAGATTTGTCTTGAAGGGGTTTCCCCTTGATGATCCAACCTGGACATGGCATATCATTTGAGAACACAGAAATACTGGACCACTAAAACAACCACCATGTCAGACCACAGAGAGAAGCCACTGAAATCCACAAGCATGTGAACAATTTCAACAGAAAGGAGGAAACCATGAAAATGAACAAAATCTGTCTACCAGTATTTTTTTAAAAAAAACCTCTAAAATCGGGACAGTAAATAAAGAGCAACATTAAAAAAAACAGGGGAATTCCAGGAAGGAATCAATCAGGGCCAGCTAACACATCTCAACAAAGGATCCCCCCCAGGCAAGAAGCAGCCAGGCTTTGAAGCTGCAAGGCCATTTAATGCTAAACAAGTTAGTCAATTGCAACATTCATACCTGCCTCAAACAGGCAAACGTTCTTTATCCCACCCTGGACATTCCACAGATATATAAATCTCACTTTCCTAGTTTGCAACAGACCTGAGGATGCCTGCTATAGATGTGGGTGAAACATCAAGAGAGGATGCTTCTGGAACATGGCCATACATCCGGGAAAACTCACAACTCGGCTTCCCTTTGCCTTCATTTGAGTCTGAGAGAGCATGACTTGCCCAAATTCACCCCGGGGGGAGGGGGGGATCCATTGCCAAACAGAGATTATAGTCCTGGTTTCAGAGTCCTAGCCCAGGATGCCATGTTGACTCTCAAACTAAAGCTTCCATAAACAAAATGTCCTACAAACTGCAATCTGAAGTCATAAAGATAATTCTTGGTGAGAGTCCACATTTTTAAAATTGTTGTTATAGTTGGGTAAACCAGGGTGAGAAGAAGGAAATCTGGGGGACCCATCTTTACTGGTGAAAGAAGTTTCATCAGTAGAGGCATCCCATTCCACATACACGAGTGTGTTTGTGAGGAAACTGCTAGTCTTCCATTGACCATATTTCACTGACAGATGTCAGATAACAGAACAATCCTGATTTCACCGTGGTAATGAATTTGAGGGGTGGGGGTTGTATTTTATTTCCCAACAGCCTCAGTGAACTTGAATGATTATTTAGCATTTTAAAGATACGACATGAAAACCTACTGGGTAATCCTGGGCAAGTCTCTCTCTCTGCTCCAGAAAACCCTGTGATAGAGGTGCCTTCAGGTCGCTATAAATTCGGAATGAACTGAAAGCACACAACAACAGCAGTAACAATATTAAACTATTTATATAATGTTTCTGCATCCCAACGATAATATTAAAAGGGGGTTAACTTTGGCTTCCCCTAGCCAGACTAGATTCTCTGGCAGGAATCAATAAAGCTTGTTTGGAAAAGGATTTGACATGCATACATTCTCCTGCGGAGAGCTGGCAAAGGAAGCTTAATATGAAAAAGGTTCCTGTCACATCAAAGGCTGCAAGGCTGCATCCCTTCACTGCTTTCCATACTTCCCTTCATGAATTCCCTCTCCTTTCACTGCGGTTGATGAAGTCACGCCATTCACAATTGAACTCCAACTTTAAAGAAAGTAAAAGAACAAAACCTCTGTCATGTTGACGGGTCCCTATAGTTTGACCAGATTGGATTTGCGCAATGTTATACAGGCAACCTGAGGTGAGGGGTAAGACATCGACAGGCCCCTCTTCATTCCCATCCACACATGATGAGTTAATTTACCATACATGATCTGAGCATGAAAATGCGGTTTATTGAAGATCCAAACAGCCCTTGCATTTAATCCCTTAAGTTGTGTGCGGGTGATGAATCTTCTAGACAGGAGGGATGGGGAAACCATTCTTATCCTTAAAGTGCCCAAGAGATAAAGACCATGACTTTAAAGCTTATTTGGGTTTGCTGGAGACTAAAAGAGTACTTGGCCACCTGCCAAGTCAGGTCTCCTGTTTGTCATCAAGCAAGAACCCACATGGCAATGCGTCTTGAGCCTTAGCGTGACGGAAAAAAACATAATGGGCACAATACTGGAGGCGTTTTGGCTTCTAAACAAATGCTATGCATTAAGAGCCTGAGCAAAGTATGTTTCTTGTGAAAAGCACTCTTTGCATGTAATTGAATTAAAGTTAGTGGTTTCTTTTTAAAAATTCTGAGCCTGGTGAGACTTGCGATGAGAAGATTGCTTCATTTTGAGTTAGACACCAGTACATTTATCTTCATTTTGCAAACTCAAAAGTGCTACTCCTCCACAACTGTTTTTGTCTTGAATTTTTTTAGAAAGTGGTTTCAGCACAGCTAGAATAAATGACTCATGAGCATGCCAATAAATGGATATAATAAACAACAGTATCTATACCAGGCATGGGAAAACAAAGGCCTGGGGGCCGGATTCGCTCCTCTGGGCGTTTACCTCAGGGCCTTCTCATTTTCCTTGTCTTCTCAACATAAGGACACAGTGACCCGCCATATCCTTATGCAGAAAGGATGGGGGAGGAAAGCACACAGCAGCTGAGAGCCCTCTGGAGCACTCTCAGCCTCCTCCCAACAAAAGGACAATGCGAGTGGCCCTGCCCTTATGCTGAGAGAACGGCCCAAGGAAGGTACGCAGTGGCTGAGAACCCTCTCGGGCGTCACTTATCTCACCCTCCTCCCAGCATAATTCCTAAAGGACAGCCCAAAGATCGGGAGGAAAGGATTGGGGCAGTTGCCGCATGTCTTGTTTTCCTCCCATCATAAGGATGGGGCGAGCAACTCCATCCTTTTTGCCAGGAGGACAACCTGAGGATGACCCGAGTCCCGCCTGGCCCCTTTCCAGCCTCACCCTCTCACAGGCCCTGTCCTTCCTGTGCCTGCCCCACCCCATGTGTGCCATCTTCCCTCCTAGTCCGGCCCTCTCGGTCAGGCCAACAATGCGGCCCCTAGGCAAAAAAGTTTGCCCATGCCTGATCTATACACTGCTTATGCTATTCTTTAAATAGCATCAGTGGGTGCCATGGGGAAAAGCCTATACAGAGAATCAGTTACTATTGCTGTATAACCCTTCCATTAAGCATGCATAATCTACAATACTTGAAGCAGGAAATGTTCAACCCATGATCTTGGCCCATTTCAAACAAGTATATGGGTGCTGTCATTGTTGCAATGCAGCTTTTGATCAGACTGAATGAGCCCAAGATCAACAATATTTTGTCACACTTAAATAAATTACCATGTAAACACATTTTCTTTTATGTTGAATTTATTATGCAACTACTGATAAGGCAGAAAAAGAACAAACTGTTCCAGACACAGGAATCTACACCTCTCTGTAAATCTTAGTCAGCAATATCAAGATCACTTGAGGTATTATTGTCCACAGACTTTGAAATCTAGTTCTCCCAATGGCTTGAAACTAGTTTTAAAAAGAGATTTAAAAAGAGAGGGGCTGTTTTAAATGCTGAAGAATAAATTTGGTGATCAAGATAGGTGTCAAAGTCAATTTAGTGTGCAAAACCTTTCATTCTGAGTAGTATCCAGGTCTTGTATTTGCTCTTCTCAAGCTTGCACGTGTTCTGAAACAAGTAGTTGAGGTTCTCAGCCAGTACTTGCTACATTCCTTTCTAATCTTCAGAGGGCGATTCTGCTAAGTGTCATTCAGACAAGGATTTATTCATTTTTACAAGGTCTAAAAGCAATCAGAGGAACCAGTGGTCCTGTGCGATAGGCACACACAACCAGAAAGAGAAGTTAAAACAAACAGCAACAATTCAGCCTTGCATCTATGATTTCATGTGTGTGCAAAAACCTCCAGCGCTGCCTGAATTACAGAAGAGAAGCTGGAAGGCCATGCAAGTCCTGGACCACCGTCGCTCCAATTTTTGTCAACAAAATTCCTGGTGGTCTTCTGAGAACAATAGCCAATCTGGCCAGACCAAAGTGTGTGGTTGCCAGTCCTTCTGGCCATCTGCAAATTAAAATCTATTTTACAAAATATACTCAGAAATAAATTGAAACATTATGCTTCATGTGACTTCATTTTTCTTAAAAGGCAGGCTCCACTAAAACAAATATGCTGGAATAATTGCCAAGAATGTGTAGGGGAGGAACGCTAATTATTTTACTTATTGCATGCTTCTTTAACAATAAAACGTTGCATTTGAAATAAAGAAGGCACACATTTATTTTACTAGGTCTATGAAAACATCCAGAAGTTGTCATAAAACTGTTTGCCATTCATTTCTGTCACGTATATCACACTGTGGGGCAACTGCCATATTTTTCTCCCTCTCTGGACTTATCTATGTTGTTGTTTATTTGTTCAGTCACTTCCATGGACCAGCCCATGCCAGAGCTCCCTGTCGGCCATCACCACCCCCAAGCTCCTTCAAGGTCAAGCCAGTCACTTCAAGGATAACCTCCATCCATCTTGCCCTTGGTTGGCCCCTCTTCTTTTTTCCTTCCATTTTCCCCAGCATCATTTTTGTCTCCAAGCTTTCCTGGCTACTCATTATGTGGCCAAAGTAATTCATTTTTGCCTCTAATATCCTTCTATCCAGTAAGCAGTCGGGCATTATTTCCTGGAGTATGGATTGGTTTGATCTTCTTGTGGTCCAAGGGACTCAAAATTTTCCTCTGACACCACAGTTCTCATCTATAGCTTAGTTTAAATCTGCCCTCAGAGTTGTCTCACATTCAGCTCTCAAGCTATGCTCCTGGGCATCCCTTGTGCTTCTGATATCAGAATGGCACACCTGTGTGACCAGCAAAAGAGACAGTATCAATCTCTCCTTTTTCTTGCTAATTGCATGGGTGGCCCATTCTGACATCAGCAGAGGTGCCCGCAATGGCCAGGACTCAAATGGAGCTCCATGACCAGCTAGGAACAGTGACAACATGGAGCTAATCCACCTTTTTTTCCCTGAGCTGGTAAGAGTCCAGTCTAGGTGATCAGCTGAACCGGATCCGATTTCACTATCCAGACTACCCCAAGGCCCTGGGATACTTCAAAACTTCCAGCCAATTCACCAACTTTGCTAAAGGTAGGGCAAAGTCCATTTAAGGTACCACTCTCTCATGGTACTCACCAGAGGTCGCTGTTTGTTGTGGGGAGTTTTCAGCTCGTGTAGACATACTACTTCATTAGGCAAAGTGATTTTAGCATCCTAGGATGCTTTCAGCCCACCTAGGGGATGGAGTCTGATATTGGACATCACACAAATTGGGTGACATCCATTGGATGCTTCCACCCCAACACAGGAGGTTTCCCATGTTGTGCTGAGGCCTCCCTGCAATGGCGACACTTTCCCTATGTGATTTGGGAAAGTGTTGTGGAGAGGGAGCTGCACACGGGGCAACAGATTTGCTCTGCTGCTTCATCTTTCCTTGTGGAAGTCCGGTGAAGTGGGACATTTGATGAGGTCCTTAGCCCTCTGTCAGTGTCAGGCAGACATAATACATATGAACAGGAACAATTGATGGTATATGCTAACACCACTGGATTGCGGAAAACATGGCTTCACTGAAAATACCACAATTTAAAAGTCATGTTGCATAGTGGGCCAATTTACTAATTTTGGTACCTGATACATACATGCTTCTAAATGCCTTTTATTTATTCTGGTGTAAAAAATTCAGTCCTAAAAGTAAAGGTTTCCCTTTGACATTAAGTCTTGTCATGTCCAACTCTGGGGGTGATGCTCATCTCCATTTCTAAGCCGAAGAGCTGGAGTTGTCCATATATGCCTCCAAGGTCATGTGGCTGGTATGAATGCATGGAGTGCTGTTACCTTTCCACTGAAGCGGTATCTATTAATCTACTCACATTTGCAAGTTTTCGAACGGCTAGGTTGGCTGAAGCTGGGGCTAACAGCGGGAGCTCACCTTGCTCCTCGAAGTCGAACTGCCAACCTTTCAGTCTGCAGGTTCAGCTGCTCAGTGGTTTAACCCACTGCACCACTGGGGGCTGTCTGCCCAAACCCTCATTGTTTATTCAACCATTCAAAGGAATTGTTCATTCTTTAAACTTGCTTGCCTTCCACAACATGCAAATTCTGCTTCCAGAGGCAGCTGCTTCACTCAATCTGATTGCAAAATTGGCCCTGACTTTCCTTCTTCTTCAGTTATTTTTACTTTAGCTATGGGAATTCATGTATTTTTAAAGAAAGACGCTTCTTAAAGCGTAGAGAAGCAGTCTCGTTCTCTAATTATTTTAAGCATTTTGCAAAGTTAGACCGTAAGATAGTTATCACTGAACCGTAGTTTTTCAAAAGAGCAAAACTGTAACGAAGTGCTCTGCAGGAGCTGGGCTTTCATTTCTCCAGAAGCCAAAAGATAAACAAGAGGGCATTTCTTCTGAGATTGCTGCCTGTTCTGGAGTTAATTTTTCTTCCATTTTCGGTATTAAAGAAGCAACAACCACTACATGCCCAGGACAAAATGCCATCTGGAGCTTGATCCAGCTCTGCTCAAATAAATCACCATGGGAGTAAGGCAATAAAAAAGATGCAAAAATCAAACAGGGAGAGATAAATTTAATCAGTCCAGAGGACTTTATTTTCTTTTCTTTACATTTTTAAAGAGTGGTCATTTCCTTCAAGATACTATTTTCTGCAAACTGCACTGTAACGTTTAGTAGGACTGATGCTAATTAAGCAACACCACAAGATGGAAAACAGATGCCACTGAAAACTCTGAATAGCTCTTAATGGCATTTTAGCCGGCATGACTGACTCATTTTCAGAACAGTGCTGCCATTTGTCTGCTGTGCCTAACATTTTTGAGTTGTTAAAACAGTCCTAGTTATTTTGGCTGTCCTTAAACGATACAGCAGAAACTTAAAAACCCCAGCAACTCCTAACAATTGGATAACCCAATGGCCTTTAACAGATTTTCTATAAATATATGAATGCAATGTAATGCCAAAAAAGGGAAAGGCTAAAGAATGCTCAAACTTTTGTACAGTTGCACTTATTTCACATGCCAGTAAGGTAATGCTCAAGATCCTGCAAGGCAGACTCCAGCAATACATTGAGCGAGAGTTGCCAGCTGTACAAGCTGGGTTTAGAAAAGGCAGAGGAATGAGAGACCAAATTGCGAATATCCGCTGGATAATGGAGAAAGGCAGGAAGTTTCAGAAAAAATAGTCATTTTATTGACTATTCTCAAGCCTTTGACTGTGTGGATCATAATAAATTGTGGCAAGTTCTTGGTGGTATGGGGATACCAAGTAACCTTGTCGGTCTCCTGAGGAATCTGTATAACAACCAAGTAGCAACAGTAAGAACAGCCCATGGATCAACAGACTGGTTCAAGATTGGGAAAGGAGTACGACAGGGCTGTATATTCTCCCCCAACCTATTCAACTCGTATACAGAACACATGTGCAGGACTTGATGAATCCAAGGCTGAAGTTAAAACTGTTGGAAGAAACATTAACAACCTTAGATATGCAGATGATACGCAGATGATACCACTTTGATGGCTGAAAAAGAGGAGGAGCTGAGGACACTTATAACCAAGGTCAAAGAAAAAAGTGCAAAAGCTGGGTTACAGTTAAACCAAAAAACTCAAGATTATGACAACCAGACTGATTGATAACTGGCAAATAGAGGACGAAAAGAAGGGGGCAATGACAGATTTTGTATTTCTAGGAGCGAAGATTATTGCAGACGCAGACTGCAGCCAGGAAATCAGAAGGCATTTACTTCTTGGAAGGAGAGCAATGGCCAATCTTGATAAAATAGTGAAGAGTAGAGACATCATACTGGCAATGAAGATCCACGTAGTTAAAGCAACAGTATTTCCCATAGTAACCTATGCATGCGAGAGCTGGACCATAAGGAAGGCTGAGCGAAGGAAGATGGACACTTTTGAACTGTGGTGTTGGAGGAAAATTCTAAGAGTGCCTTGGACCACAAGAAGATCAAACCAGTCCATAATCAAGGAAATAATGCCCGACTGCTGTGGCGCAGGTGGCTTAGTGTCAGCTCCATAAGATCTCTCTGACCAATAGGTCATGAGTTTGAGGCCTGCCCGGGTCGAGGTGGGTGCTCGACCTTTAAGTGTAGCCTGCTGTCGACCTTTGCAGCCCGAAAGACAGTTGCATCTGTCAAGTAGGAGATAAAGGTACCACATTAAGTGGGGAGGCAAATTTTGACTGAATTATGAGGCCATTAAAGAACTCCAGGAACGCTGAGGAATGCGGAAGGAACAACAAGGGATGCTGGGAACACTGAGAGATGAGGAGTGCGTCAGCTCCCCCTGGTGGCCAGAGTTTGCCTCTGTTCATCTATATGTTCTGTATGTGGAAATGGCAGGGATTGTCTGCTAAGTATGTGTACCTGTAATCCGCTCTGAGTCCCCTTCGGGGTGAGAAGAGCAGAATATAAATAAAGTGTATTATTATTGTTGAAGGAAAGAATATTAAAGACAAAGATGAAGTACTTTGGCCACATAATGAGAAGACAGGAAAGCTTAGAGAAGACAATGATGCCGAGGGAAAAGGAAGGAAAAAGGAAGAGGAGCCAAACAAGGGCAAAATGGATGGGTGGTATATTTAAAGTGACTGGCTTGACCTTGAAGGAGTTGGGGGTGATGATGGCCGACAGGGAGCTTGGGCGTGGGCTGTTCCATGATGAGGTCACAAAGAGTCAGAAGCGACTGAACGAATAAACAAAAAAAAAGAGGTAATGCTAATGTGATATTTGCTTTCTGGAGAACATAAGGTGATGCTATCATAGGTTTTTCTGGGCCTGAGAGTGTGTGATTTGTCAAGGTGCTCCACTAGGTTTCCGTGGCTGAGTTGGTGAATCAAACCCTGATCTCCAAAGCCAAGGAGACTTTGCTTTTGCTTGTGCTAAATAAATAAACTACATAGATTATTCTGTGGTTTGACTAGCATGTTCAAACCCATTTTCTTTGGCTTTTTTTTCTAGAAAGGGCAACCTGGATTTGTCATGGCTTACTCTATTTATCAGTCCAAACACATTCCCTGATTTCTTCAGTCAAATTCTTTATGAAACTGCCTATTACTATGTCACACACCCCTGTTCCCATACAGTTTATTTCTGACTGCTAGCTTCTGGCTGAGGATGGTGGGATTTCCAATGGGATTTGGGGAATGCTCTTCTAAGACTTCTCTCATAGAATTCACCAGACATTCTTCACAATATCACTTCCTTCTCCCTTTAAGAAAGTGCAACGCCAAGACAATAGGGAATAAAGAAAACATTGTAAGATACACTTTTCAGAGTGAGGTAAGTGTGCTGTATGATCTCATTTCGAAGAGTATTTTTCAGAGGGTGTGTTTCCACATGGAAACTAAGACGCTTTCAAATATATTATAGAAAAGGCTATTCCCTCCCAAGTGACAGAACTTGTGAGTTTTGGAGTAGTGTATTTTTAAAAGGAGAGATCGTATAATGTTTTTAAATATTCAACATTAAAATCTCTTGCTAAAAAAGGTTCTATCTTTCCATACGAATTAGATCATTTATCCCAGTGGTTCGTTTCTATAAGGGAAGCTAGTTTTATCTGGGAAGAGAGGGAGAAGGGAAAGAAACAGCAGAATGACAGTTGTGTTTTGCTTTGCTCTATTGCCCTGTTGAATGTTTTGTAAAACAGTCTTCTAAAAATGTTGCTTCTTGGCAAATCTCTATAGTGAGTACATATTACCTAAAGGGCATATATTATTAAGACACACACTGTTGCATACGGAATATAAACTCTTGACTTGGAGGAAGGAGGTCACCCATTTATATATTATTAAGACACACACTGTTGCATACGGAATATAAACTCTTGACTTAAATAGGACTTAGAACCATAGAATCGGAAGAGACATACTACTTCATCACACTAGGGAATGAATCCAATTTAAATTTAGTTTCTGCCTGCTTCAGAATTCTGGGGTTTGTAGTTCAGTGAGGCTGTTAAAGGCTTCTCCCTAAACTACAAACTCCCGAATTCTGCAGGAGGCAGCAACCGGATTTAAAGGGGATTCATTCTCTAGTCTGGTGAGGTCTGAGTGTTCTCCAGTCCAACTCCCTTTCACACAGAAATACACAATGAGAGCACTCCCAACAGATGGCCACCCACCTTCTGTTTAAAAGCCTTCAGAGAAGGAGACTCCACTAAGTTGTTAGGCAGCATATTTCACTGTTGAACAGCTCTAACCACCAGGAAGTTCTTCTCAATGTTTAGGTGTAATATTTTTCCCCTGTAGTTTGAATTCAATGCACTGTGTCCAAGTCCCCTTCTACACTGATACTATAATGTAGCTTGAAATTGGTTCGACAGGAACCGGTTCCACTGTGCAGGTGATTAGATGCCAGGGCATCTAACCATGAATATATTTTAAATCAATTTTAAGGATTTTAACTGTTTATTTCAATACCATTAATACCTAATTTAATTCTATTAATGTTTGTATATGTTTAGGTTTTAAATTGTATTACATTTGGTTGTACTGTAAACTTCTTTTCATCTCTTTTGTAGAGAGAGAAAGCAGAGTATAAACATAATAATAATAATGGCACAGTGGGTGGAGGGTGCTAAGACCTTGGCCTGCACTTAAAAACAATCGATGCTGACAAAATTGCCATCTGTCAGCTGCAACAGGCCACCCTGCTCGGATCTGCACACATTATTCATCAATACATCACACAGTCCTAGACACTTGGGAAGTGTCTGACGTGTGATCAAATACAAAAGCCAGCACAGTGATATTGTTTGTGGTGTACTAATCTTGTTATGTATCCAATAACAACAACAACAACAACAATGGCCGGAACTGATTTGAGGGCAGAAAGATGACTGTATCGACCATGGAACTTGACAAGGTTTTTTCCCCCATTTCCAGAGAGATGTGCATCGGCACACTAGCCCCTACTGCCCAGTCAAGCTTGCTCCTTCCTATAACTTCCCCTCACATATTTATGCACGGCCATCATATCTCCTCTCAGCCTTCTCTTCTGGCTAAACATGCCCAGCTCTTTAAGTCGCTCCTCATAGGGCTTGTTCTCCAGATTCTTGATCATTTTAGTCGCCCTCCTCTGGGCACACCCCAGCTTGTCAACATCTCTCTTCAATTGTGGTGCCCAGAATTGGACACAGTATTCCAGGTGTGGTCCAAACCAAGGCAGAATAGAGCATGGGTAGCATGACTTTCCTGGATCTAGACACTATACTCCTATTTATGCAGGCCAAAATCCCATTGGCTTTTTAAGCTGCTGTATGATATTGTTGGCTCGTGTTCAACTTGTTTTCACACATGCCATTATCAAGCCAGGCATCCCCCTTCTGTATCTTTGCATTTCATTTTTTCCGCCTAAGTGGAGTATCCTGCATTTCTCCCTGTTGAACTTCATTTTGTTAGTTTTGACCCATCTCTCTAATCTGTTAAGATCATTTTGAATTCTGCTCCTGTCTTCTGGAGTATTAGCTATCCCTCCAAATTTGGTGTCATCTGAAAACTTGATGATCATGCCTTCTTACCCTTCAATAAAGACTTCCTGTGGTGTTTCCCATTTAATCTGTGATCCAGCGTACTTTGCCAGTTTGTGTTTTCTGGCCACTGTGGACTCGAGTCAGCTTGGAACTGAATTATATGGTCAGGGTAGATTGGCCCCAAGTCTCCAGAGCAGCAGAAAACAAGCTTGATCCATCTTCAATATGATATATGTCTCCAGGACACAACATACCCAACTCCCTAAGCCTCTCTTCATGGGCTATGATTTCTTAACCTCTTGCTATTTTGGTCACCTTTCTCTGGATTAATATTAAAATAACATTGTTATTATATGTTTTAAACCCCGGTTAAAAAATTCAAAATGCACAACTAAGAATACTACGTATTCAGTCCAGGTGCTGTCTCACATATTACATATTAGAACAAAATTTCCATAGCTATTTTTGTTCTTCTGCGTGGCCTCTCTCGCTTCCTAAAACAAATAGAGAAGACAGGAACAGGCCTCCTTTTAAAAGCAAATAAAGTTTACAGATGGTTTGAAAAACATTTTTTAATGTTAAGGATCATAAAGAAGGGAGGGCACTGCAACCTATTTAAGAAGTGAATGGTGTCTCGTGGAGACTTCCAGAAGAAGAAGCAATTCAGCCTTCTTTTTGTCTTGGTTAAGCTGGAAAAAGGATGATATGGAAAAACTGAAGGACAACAAAACAATATTGGGAACCTCACATGGAGTTACAGGACCAGCCTTTGCCTACTCCTGATTTATTGAACTTGCAACTGAACATTTTCAAACGAAACCAGTTCTAACATCCATAGGCTACTACGGAGAATACCATTACTTTAACTATGCAGATCTTCACTGCCAGTGTGCTATTTCAGTTTGGAAGAATCTGGACATGTACCATGTTATGTGTTCTATCTTTGCTATTTTAATGCAGTTATTTCTCTTTTTCAAACCATTTCCCCCAACATGATTGCAAGCACATTCTGTATATGCACCTCTTAGTATTAGAAATCTATCATAACTATTGTATATACTTCAGAGTTTGGAAAGGTTAGCTTTTTGGATGACTGCTTCTACTGGCTGTAGTAGATTTTGGCATCTCAAAAAAGAAAAGTTCCCAAACTTTACTCATGATATTAGACACCTCTTCAAAATTTACATGTCTTATGTCTATCCTGGATTTTATTTATCTGCTTACACACCTTGGTATATTTGTATATAATTGGTATAGTAATGAAATAACTTGGAAACAATAGAAAAAATAAGTTAGAGAATTGTAGTGATATAAACTACTGAAGGATTTAACAGCATAGGAACAGCCACTTAGAGGAGGAGGAAGGAATCTCAAGGTCAAAGAGATGCTTTGTTTACAAGCTCCCTTATCACTCACTAACTTTTATCTCTAGTATCGAAAAAACACACCAATTGTATTGAGAGAAATAATAGCATTGAAGAGGCCCTGTGTGGG
The DNA here is from genome assembly GCA_030556195.1 of Anolis apletophallus. NCBI lineage: Eukaryota > Metazoa > Chordata > Lepidosauria > Squamata > Anolidae > Anolis > Anolis apletophallus. Next base: position 46,478,168 of record JARBWK010000012.1, read on the forward strand.
AAACCTAGGTATATCTCCCAATAATACGAGCAACTATTGAACTAAACACTTTGTTGTCTGTTCAAATGGCAATTATTTAGATTTTCTGTGGACTATACTATTTGTCACTGACAAATACTACTTTCTATGGGATTTGTCTAAAAAATAATCACATTGGCCAATTTTCCATTCTTGATTTTCAACACAGCAATTTTCACACTGCTGACAGATTTCCAAGAAAAGTAGATAGACACTCAGAATTCAGTTGACAGGGGTACAAACTATATATCCCTTTATGTAATGTTGGACTGCAACTCTAGAAAGCATAGTCATTGGTGAAAAATGCTGAGTTTTGAAGTTCATCTGGAGAAGGGCATGATATCCAGTCTGATTTAGATCAGCAGACACGCAACAAAAGCCAGTCAAGTTTTCAAACCAGTTACAACCATCAGTAAAGATATGGAAACAAGTTACAATAAAAATATTACAAAACTATTCCTGGGCTTTCAAGGAAGCACAAGTCCCTCTGAATCCTCATGCATGCTGGACCTAAATGGTCAATATGTACCTTGCTGCTGTCATTGAACTGGATAATACAACAGTGAACAACAAAGAAGAACTAGTTGAGCAAGTTTGACAGTGAATACAGAACTTTAAAAGTAAAAGAGAGGAAGCAGTATGAAAAAGGAGTGGTAGGGGGGAAATCAAAGGAGCTTGTTTGACATTAGCATCTTTTGTGAGTTTATTAAGCAAATAAATAGAAAATGCGTAGATGGGCAGCAGACAGACAGAGACTAGAATAAGAACAACACTGGCCAGTACAAAACAAAATAAAGAAAAATGGTATCAGCAAAAAATAAGCTCCCTTTTGATCTATAGATGCTATCAAAGGGAACAAAAGGTTGAATAGTAAAATCCAAAACTGACCTTTGAAACAGTCTAAATGCTACCCTACAGGAAGGAAGAACTGATATAAAAGATTGTACTGAATATTCATTAGGCGTTTTACAGGTCACAAACTACTTCACAATCCTTAACTACTTGTCAATCATCTGTCACATGTTGTGATTCTTGTGTGAGTATCTGGCCTACCTAGGAGATCCATGGCAATCTGAGCCTGAATGCTCCCCAAACATTCTGGCCTTCAACTCTCAGAAATCCTAACAGCTTGTAAACTGGTTGGTATTCCTGGGAGTGGTAGTCCAAAACACCTAGGGACCCACAGGTGAGAATCACTGCTCTTGAGGATCAGAGGTATCACTGTGCAACACCAATGCCAGGAATCAGTAAAGAATACTGAGGAGTTATACAATTAATTGCAGAAAAATATTAAAACCATTACTAGATTTAAATAATAACTAAGGAAACTAACCAGAATTTTGAAGAAAGCATGTTTTTGCAACTGCACTTGAGACTGATTCGTTTTTTTAAAAAAAATGGCAATACAACATAAAAATGAGGGGATAACACGGGTGGGAAGAAGACAATAAGCATGTTTACATAACATTTCTTTTATAACATTGCTCAAGTATTACAATGCAGAAGTGAGCTAAGTGAGGTCCCCAAACCATTTCTTGCTGATATTAACTTGATAGTTAATATAGAAATCAGACCAAATAATTGGAAGCAGATATAGAGAACATCCATTCTCTCTGCAAAAACAATACCAGGAGCGGATTGCGGCACACATCATGAATATATGCCATAATCTGCTCCTGGTATTGTTTTTGCACACTCCTAATATAAAAATTTGAACTCCTAAAATAAAAATTTAGGAGAAACAAATATGCCAGTGAACAACCTGTAGAATATCCCTTTATAATTTAACAATAATGTAAAACATAGCTTTACACTATTAAGCCTAATTGAGCCAGACAAATTTTGAATTCAATCCAAGGACACTGTGAAGGAAAAATGCAAAAAGACAAAATATTTTCTCAAAAAGAAAGAGAACCCTCAATGGATCACAAATGAAACTCTCCAAGCAGTTAAGGACAGACAAAAAAGCAAAAGTAAAAGATGGAAGAAAGCACGAATTTAACTCTTCGATTAATTGTGTACCTGGACAAGAGAACTACTCCAATAACCAATGGAGATTAATAGATCACAACAAAAAAGGTAAAACAAGAGACTTCTTCCACAACATCTGAGAATTCAAAGGGAACTTGAAATTAAGAGAGGGGCTGCTTTAGAGCCAGCAGGGGAACACACTGCACTGATTAAGAAGAAATAAAAACAATGGAAACACTGAATATAAAAGAGATAAAAGGATGACAGATTTCTTCAAGAAAAAAAAACAGTTGAAGGTGAATCCCACAACTTTAGAAAGTGAAGACAAAGACATTCAAAGCACTGGGAACTAATACATCACCAGGAACAGATGGCATACCAATAAAGTTGTTTCAAGCAGTAGAGACAGAATTCATTTCATTTTTAACTAGAATCTGTCAACAAATATGGAAAACAAAACAAACATGGAAAACAAAACAAATTCGAAACACTCAATATAGATTCCAATCCCCGAGAAAGGGTATATCAGGGATTACAGTTACCACAGTAAATCAATCTCTCTGGCACAGACTTTTACCATATATATTGAGTAAGAAATGCCAGATGTCAAAACTGGGTTCAGAAGAAGGATGATACTGGAAGTATACATAATTTGTTCAGAGAGGGTTTGCTTCTTCCCTTTTTTGTGACTGGGAGAATGTAACTTGCCAAAGATTGCCTAGTGAGTTTCCATGATCAAGCAGGGATTTAAACCTTGGTATCCAGAGTTACAGTTTGGTGCTCAAACCACTGCACCATAATGGTTCAAAATAGTGGACTCTCAACTTAAGAGCACCCCAACTTAAGGGCATTTTGAGTTAAGAGTCACCACTAAGTCCTGGTTCTGCTTTGACATATGATGAGTGTTTTGAATTAAGTGCTAGCACCAGAGGGGCCACTAGTGCCAGAGTGCAGGGCTTTAGGGCTGTGTGCCTCGTGCTCTTATCTGCTTTGGAAGATTGCTGTCCACTTTGCTCTTGTCCACTTTGAGAAACTTTGGGTTAGTTGATTTTGTGTGGTTTTTATTTCTTGTATGTTCGGCTTCGTGAAGAGAGAGAGAGAGAGCAAGAGAGGGAGGGAGACTGGAATGAGTATAGCAGGGCTGTCCGACTGGCGGCCCTGGGGCCGTACACGCCCCCCCAGCCTGTTGGCTCCGGCCCCCGCTATGCCCCCGGCCGCCATTTTTAATTTTTAAAAAAAAATTTAAAATGGCGGCGTGGGGGGGGGAGGAGGAGGTGGGGCAGGGAGGAGGAAAGGAGCCAGCTCCTCCTCCCTGCACCACCCTCTTTTCTCTCTCTCTCACGGCGCCCGATGCAAACCGGTTTGCATCGGCGCCGGCGAGAGAGGGACAGGGGCGGTGCAGGGAGGAGGAAGAGAGCTAGCTCCTCCTCCCTGCACCGCCCTCTTCTTCCCTCTCTCTCCGGAGCCGATGCCTTGGAAGGGAGGGGGGTCCCCCGCGGTGCATCACGGCAGCGGCGAAAACTCCCCCGCCAGCCTGGATGGCTGGCGGGGAAGCGAGAAGTGGCGCGCGCGTCCCCCCCGAGCCTTCCAGGTTTGGGGGTTTTCACCCGGCACTCGAGACGCGAGTGCCGGGCGAAAAACTCTTCCCAAACCTGGAAGGCTGGCGGGGAAAGCGAGCGGCGCTTCTCGCTTCTCCCACCAGCCATCCAGGCTGGCGGGAGTTTTTCGCCCAGCTCCCATGTCCCTCTGCTCAGAGGGACACAGGAGCTGGGCGAAAACCCTTCCCCGAAGCCTGGAAGGCTGGCGGGAAAGCGAGCGCGCTTCTCGCTTCCCCACCAGCCATCCAGGCTTGCAGGGAGGTTTCCCTGGTGACGTCAGGCTGGGTGACGTCAGGCGTCACCCAGCCTAACGTCACCCAGGGAAACCCTCCTGAAAATGGGCGGGCCGCGCAGGGAGGCCGGCCACGCCCCGGAGCGGCCACGCCCCCACTCACTGATCACCTGCGGCCCCCAGGTGATCAGTGACACTCTTCCAGCCCAAGGGCTGGAAGAAGTTGGACAGCACTGGAGTATAGTATGAAGAAAATGATGCTTCTGCCTCTTCACTTTGTGCTTTCTTGTCACAACTTTCTGCTTTTGCAATTGTGCCACAACTTCATGCTTCTACCATTTTAAAGTTGATCTTTCTTTTTTATTGTTCCATGTGAATGTGCATTTGTATTTTATTTGTTAGTTATAAAGTACACTTTTCTTATTTAAAACATGTAACAAAAAAGGGGTGTGTGTTTTTTTGGGGGAGGGAAATGGATTAATCGCAATTCAGTTGGAAATTTGCTTTGAGATAAGAGCAATTTGAGTTAAGAGCCCAGTCACAGAACAAATTAAACACTTAACTCAAGGTATCACTGTATCTTTTAACTTGATTTAAATAATCTGAAAAATCTGTCAATGCCCACTAAAAAGTGAAGTAATTTAATGGCACACAAGGTGCCTCCAGCAGAATGTGCTATATTGCACTGGACCTAAATTCAGTGGAATATTAAGCCATCACTTTTTTGCCTTTCAAATAATCAGTAGAGATTTGGGGGAATACAAATTTATGTATATTTATTTAATTTTTTTCTAGCTCTACTAGATAACTGGTGGATCCTGACACAGATCTGGAAGTAAATGGCATTGGAATATGTGGATTTAATCTCCTTTCAAAAGGAGAAGGTCACACAGAGCTGTTCTGAAGACTAAGTAAATGTTGCAACTTAACTTATTTCACATATTGCCTTTGCATTGATTATGTACGAATGAGAGAACCTGGAAACTATATATTTTCCATTATGAAATTGATGGAAGCTCTGGAGTGAATACATTGAGGGAAATGGTAGAGGAAAGAGTTATGAATGGCTTCCCGAAGAACTACTGAATTTTCTTCATCTCCAAGCAGAACCTTCTAAGGAAGCTTATTAGCTTCCTTATCCCACTGCCCTACTGCCAAACATGCTGATCATGGATCTTCTTGGTTAGCTTGGCTATGAGAATGCCGTAATAGTATGAATTTGCTGTTGTTTAAACATGCCATTGTTCTTAAGTAATCATGAATGATCATGATGAACAGAAATTAAGAAATGGTCTCTAAGACATTCAGGATATATCGGGCACTACAATATAAACACAAGAATATGCACACTCCATATTCAATTAAAATAAACTTTCCAAAAGATGGTAAAATTTCTGTGCATTTAGCCAGTGCCTGAAAATATTGTTTTAGCTTAGTAGCCATAATAATAATAATAATAATAATAATAATAATAACAACAACTAACTCTTTGCCTTGGAGTCTTCCAACAGGCATGGAAGGCTTGGAAAGAGGCATTTTTCTCTCACTGATGTAGTGTACATACAAGCTAAGAAACAGCCAAGGTCCCTTGGGTGCAGTTTAGAAGAGATTCCTGCTATTTCCATACCTGCCATACAAACAAGACCTCCAAGGTAGGAATCTGTGTGCCGTGCTTACCAAAAAAACCTGGCCCCTGGGATGCAGATTTGTGGATGTCTGCAGCAGCCATATAGATTAATTCATTGTATCATGACTGGATCCAATAAAATGTCAACAAATATTTTATAGTATTCCCTTGTTAAACCAGACCAGCCAGGAAACAGAATGTTTTTCAATTTCACAATTGCTTATTTAAATTTAATCTTTCATAATTTGAGTTTTTTTTGTTATCAGACCAAGTATCAGGTAATGGGAGGAATGATAATTTTGAACAATTACAATATTCTTATCTGGGGAAACAGTCTTCTACTTTGAGCTATGTCTGAATTCAGAGTTATCTTCTCTTGGGCAACACTGGGTCTCTACAAAATCATATATCGAACATATCATACCATGGAAATTCAACTTTTATGGCCAAGGTATGACAATATTTTATTTCTCCTGTCAGATCAGAGATTAGCTTTTCTGTAAGCAGGAAACTCTGTTAGTTCTCTCCTACTCTTAAAAAGGTCAGGACAAAGGCAGCATTTATTGCTGAATATTAATAGACAGCAATGCAGTACTAGTATATTTCATCCCATTTTTCTCTTTTATGTCCAACACAAACTATGTAAAACATGTTTATAAACTGGGCCATGGAGACTACAAAGGGTATTCTCAGTAGTGTTCCTTGGACCAACCGCATCTTCTTGTCTTGACTTTGGATCATGTTACCTAAATACTGATTATATTGTGCCTCTATACTTGATTTGCACATATTTTCCTTACTTCCTGGCATGCCATAACAGATGGCCAAACTGCTCTGGGAAATCAAGCCAGCTATATGGACTCCTTTAGTCATATATAAGTACTGATTAAAAGAAAAATTGAATCTACTTTCATCTAACTTTCAGTAGTATTTCAATAAGGATATTTAAATCCTTTATTATGCTGAAAGCATATGGCAATAATTCAGAGCTTTGGAATAATACTTTTAATGTTAGGAACCCTCTAAAAATGACTTTTCGGCTGGTGAATATCTATCAACGTACTCTCCTTGCTCAACAAAATCATCCAGTACAGATTATAACTGCTCTAACACCCAAAAGTAGTGTTGACGGATGTCTATCCTTTTTTTGAGACCTGGAAAGTTTGTCCCTTATAAGACAGGCAGATAGGTGTCTCTTAAGGGCTGCAAAGATTTTCATATTTTACAGACTGCACAAATGCCAAAATCCTGTATTTTGGGTTGTAGATCTATGAAAAATGCAAAAATGGGTAGAGTAGGATCCCTCCAAATGAACGCCAGGTAATGTAGACTATATTTCAGAGGAGGGGATTGGCAAAACCACCTGGCAGTATTCTTTGCCTAAGAAAAATGTATGAAATTCATGGGGATGCCCTAATAGTAATAGTAATAATAATAATAAACATTTTTTATACCCCACAACCATCTCCCCAAAGAAACTTGGGGTGGCTCACAAAAGCACTGCAGGGTGTGACACATAAAATAACGAGGCAGTCCCTCTGTAAGGCATTGAAGAGGTAGAGTCAATTGAGCTGCCCGACGATGAGGGCGATGAGCTGGGCGTCCCCGGGGGCAGCAAGGCCAAGTCTACGGCGCCAGGCCCGCCCCCCCCCAAGGCCCATGGCGAAGGACGAAGAGGAAGACGAGAATGAGAAAATGGCGCCGGGCTCCGCCATCCCCAGTACAGAGGGCGCAGGGCTCCGAGAGCAGTGGGGGATGAGGAAGAGGCAGCGATGGTGGCACGAAAGCGGCAGTTGCGGCGCATTTGCATCACTCCTCCCCACTGCATGGTGGGAAACCGAGGCCCGGGCTGCTCTGGAGAGCCAGATACAATCATGAAAAGAGCCACATCTGGCTTCCGAGCCATAGGTTCCCTACCCCTGGACTAGGGTCTAATCTATGTTGGTTCATATTGCTAAGAAGGGCCAATATGGTACTCATCCCAGCTGTTTGGTCTCTCTATGATAATACAAGAGCACTACAGGTAGAGGGACTATCAACTTGTTCAAAGGAACCTCTTGGACTCCTGACTGTAAGTGAGAGGACTAACTCAACAATGTAGGAAGTCTGTGTCAGCCAAAGCTTGCTCTCATTCTGTGATATTTAAATTAGCCATTGCTTTATATTGCTACTAATTTTGGTGCTTTCATTGTACTATGGCAAATATTTTAGGTATTGTTAATTTGTGATTTTACTCTTTTTAATGTAGACAGTTGTCGACCTTAAGCTCTATGAGGAAGTGTGTTGTATACATAATGGCTTTGTTAATTGTTTTTATATTTATTTAAGATTGCACTCCATCTGAAGTACTTGTGTTATTACACAGTTTTGACAAGTGCATCAAATCAATTACTCAAATAAATAATAATCTATTGAGCTAATGGTAATATGCTTTCTAATGCTGCTAAATGTGAGAGAAATAAGGTTGAACACTGTGAAATCCATCCACTACATGGCTCCTAGTAGACTCAAATCAAGGAAAAGCTGTATGAGAACTACCACTCCTCTTGGCGTCCCTCCAGCCACAGCAAGAGTATCACTCTGGGCAGCTAAACCAGGAAATCCAAACTGGATGGCCCCTCGCGAGGGTCTTCCTCCAGGGGCAACCCAAGAATGGGCAACTCGGAAGTCCCTGAATTGACTCAGAAGCGGAGTGGGTAGATCAAAAGACAACCTGGCAAAATGACACTGCCTTGTGTGACTGTGGAGCAGAACAGACAACTCTGCATCTGGATGCTAGTCCACTGTGCCCTGCCTCATGTACAGAGGAGGAATTGTTGGAGGCTACAGACAATGCCGTTGCTGTTGCCCATTTTTGGTCAAAAGATATTTAGCCGCCTGCACACCTTCTATTTTTATCAGTTTTATACTAATTTATGCAATGCTTTTGATATGAAATAAATAAATAATGCCAAACAATGCTCTATCCTACCCAGAGTGCAGTTCCCAAAAATCTGTTGCAATCTAATACAAATGATCAGACAACATGAAACTTTCAAGGAAAATGAGAAGTGGAGTTAAGAATACTGCTCCACTGTGCAAAAAATTCACCTCCTTATCATTGCAAGATAAGAAAGTTAGTACTTGGGATATTGGTGTCCAGCTATGACCTAATCTTTATCCAGCTTAATAATGTATAAAGACATAACCACATCACAGACGAATTAGAGACAAATGTAAACATTTGAAGACAGGGAACAGACGGAGTATTATAAAGAGATTAAGTCATTCTAGCTTCGTTGATTTCAGATCAACGTACTCAGCCTTTCTGATCTGGTCCTCAACCACTTTGCTTGACAGTTTGTTCCTTGCAGGCAGAAAGGTGGCTTTGACTCTACGAAACAAATGTTTTGCACAGTGTTCATGATTAATTGAAATAGCACTCCAACATAAATAGGATAAAGAGGGAGTTACATTTTTTGAAAAGAGAGCTGTCAGCTCTTCTACAGGAAGCCTAGGCTATTCACAAGGGTGTCAACGTGTCAAATGTGCACACCTTGAGCTGAAAGATTTGCTGTACTGGAGCCAACTGACATTACAAAATCCCATCACAGATAATTATTTATTATTTATTTATTTCAGGAGTTTACCCCGCTCTTCTCAACCCCCGAGGGGGGACTCAGAGCGGCTTACAGCACGGCACAATTCGATGCCACATCAACAGCGGAAAACCCCAAACCCCACAACACATTAAAATACAACACATTAAAATACATTAAGACATTAAAATACAATCCCTCAGGAACATCTACAATCATTCCATTAAAAACAATATTCAGCCATAAAAACATTGACCCTCTTCCTCCCTTCCGTTAAAATCCCGTCAAATATGCTGCTTAGTGCTGGTGTGGGAACGCCTGGTCCCACACCAGCACAATTAGCGTTCTTATACATGTCTCTTCCTTCTCAGCAATTCCTAAAGAATAAAAGGAGACTGTAAAAAGCTTATGGTAAGATAATGAGGCTTTATTTATCAACTGTACTCATACACCCTCAGAACTACAAGTATTTTTTCCTTGAGAAAAAGTCTGGATGGAGTATGTGAGAGAGAGGTCATCTTGGAATGAACTACATTTTACTTGTGCTGCATTAGCATCCCAGTATGCTCCTTATGTTTTAGGGTAAAATAACTTTTAAAAATGTCTGGTGTTTTAAGGCAGTGTTTTTCAACCTTTTCTGAGCTGCGGCACATTTTTTACATTTACAAAATCCTGGGGCACACCACCAACCAAAATGACAGAAAATGACACTCTGTCATTTTACTAACTATCACCCTCCCCCCTCGTGACGCCGCTGCTTCCGCCAAACCCCCCTCCCCCGGGAGGCCCACATGCAGGGGGCCCACCCCTCGGGAGAGGGCTGCGCTGAGTGGCCGAAGCGCGCGCGGGCTCAGCTGAGCAGGACGAATAGGAATTGAGCACACGGGATAGCTCCGAGCCTCGGAACAAACTGCGACGGAGGCTCGCAGCCGTCGCCACCCTCAGCTCTCCTTCCCGAAGGTGTTCAGCCCCCCAAGGAATGCCTCCCCTCCCCCGCGTCCCTTCAGCTTCCTTGCTGTCTCCTTGGGGCCAGATCGGGAAGGAACCAAGCTGGGCTGTGGAGCCGAGCATTCCGGCTTCTGCTCTGCTCAGCAGCGAACCCGGAGCCCAGCCAGGAGAGGAAAAGAGACTGGGTGTACTTGGAAGACGTCAAGGAGTCAAAAGAGACGGGTATATAAGGTATATTTCAATGGTTTATTCTTCAAATAGTCTTCATATGATAAAGTAAATGTTCATCCAAAAGTCAACTGAGAAGTGGAATGCAAATAGTTGTTGGTCACTATGTGTGCATTCTCTGGCCATGAAAAGTCCCAAAGGAAATCATAGGTAAATGTCACATCAATAATACATTCTTCATGGGACGGTCAGAGAGGGAAATGGGTCAACGGTCTGAGAAAGGCCTCGCCGTTTCACCTATAATTAGGCTTCTTCAGAACCCAGGTGTGTGAAAACAAATAATGTGACCATTCCACTGATCCGGGTATCCTAGGATATATAATAATACATATTTTGAGTAACTAGAGCATTTCTAAGTGAATAGCACAGTACAGCAGTAACAAAACCCGCCAAGTACAAACCCAACAGTACATTCAATACCATAAAGTACATACCAATATTATAAATGCATATACATGGTCATCATCCTGATATGGGTGGACGCAGCCACCGGTGGAACCAGACGCCCGGACAAAGGGCTGAGGAGGAGGGCCTAATTATAGGCGAAACGGCGAGGCCTTTCTCAGACCGTTGACCCATTTCCCTCTCTGACCGCCCCATGAAGAATGTATTATTGATGTGACATTTACCTATGATTTCCTTTGGGACTTTTCATGGCCAGAGAATGCACACATAGTGACCAACAACTATTTGCATTCCACTTCTCAGTTGACTTTTGGATGAACATTTACTTTATCATATGAAGACTATTTGAAGAATAAACCATTGAAATATACCTTATATACCCGTCTCTTTTGACTCCTTGACGCCCAGCCAGGAGAGGCCAGGAGATGAGGGGTTGCCCCCCTTCCCCGGCGTGGAGGGGCTAGAGGGCAAAAAGCCTCGCCTCGAGCCTCTGGGAGCGGGGTCGGAAGGGGGCAGCTCCCACGGCCTCCTCCCTCTCCTCCTCCTTGCTGCTGGAAGGGAAGAAGGGCAGAAGAGTGCCCAGGAGCCAGGAAGCAGGAGGAGCCGTAGCCCAGCAAGGTAGCCCTTGGTATGCAGAGGGAGGGAAGGAAGGAAGGGAAGGAGAGAGAGGGGAGGGAAGGAGGAAAGTTCTGGACGCCGAGGGCTCTCCCTGACTGCAGCCAGGCTGGCTGGCATTGCTGCTTCAGCCAGGAAAGGCTCATTTCCGCTGCCTGAAGTTTCCTGCTAGGCTCTCTCTCTACACTGTAATTTCCCACGGCACACCTGATGATCTCTTACGGCACACTGGTTGGGAAACACTGTTTTAAGGTAAAATAACTTTTAAAAATTCCAACGTGTTTGACTGTTCTTTTAATGTTATATATGTGAAGTCAAGAAAAGATTAAAGGGTGCCAGCTGAGTAACCAACAAAGGAAGTACAGAAAGTTCAAGGAATGTAAGAACTATTTTATCTAATGGGTTGAGTGATGTACATATTTTAGGAGCCAGTCTCTTGTAAAGTCATTCTTAGTTCAAGGCATGCATTTAGTGTATGAAAATTTCACATAAAGCACTGTCAAAAATTAATTACTTGAGGGAAAACTTGGATTTTAAAAGAGCGATACCGAACACTAGCAGATACAGAACAGTGCTAAAGTTTAGTTTACTTCATGAGTAGTGGATGGGAAGGTTAGAGCCACAGACTCCCATTCCCTTTCTGTCATCATTCATGACAAGGGAAAGGATTAAACCAAAATTTAGGTTCACATTAGCAGATTTTTGGTTTGTAAACAGGATTGGTTGCTAACAGAAACTCTAGTTAGTTGATAAATACACCAAGAACAACAATGGAGTGGATTTCTTGTTAGTTTGTTTTAAGGTTAGTTCCTGGTTTGCATGTAATGGAAAATCAGAAATCTTATAAAGCAAAACTGAATTTTGGTTGATTCCTCTTCCTGGTCACAAATGATGAGAATTGTGTTGTTGTTGTTTTTACTGCAAACATTCATTGACTTTGTTCTGAAACATCCTTGACATTAGTAATAGGGAGGTGACTTTTGGATTATTTCTTATATTTTGGAGTTTTTGAATAAAAATCTTATTTGTCAGGAAAACACCATTTTGAACAAAAATGGTGCTGAAAGTAATGTTCTCTTTGAAAAATGCTGGGGTTTCTTTGGAGGAAATTATATTTTTTCATAATTTCCTTCTAAAATCTCATTGCATTTGGCCATTTTTAAATGGAATGTTTTAATGTCTTAAGACCACTTCTTATCATGGATAATTTATTCATTTATTTACTGTATTACTAATTCTTCTACATTTTTACAAAAGTGTATGGCGACATTCTATTACAGGGCAGCAGAATATTTTGATACAAAGGTAAAGGTTTCCCCTGACATTAAGTTTACTTGAGTCCGACTGTGGTGGTTAGTGCTCATCTCCATTTCTAAACCAAAGAGCTGCCGTTGTCTGCAGACACCCCCAAGGTCATGTGGTTAGCATGACTGCATGGAGCGCCATTACCTCCCCCCAGAAGCTGTACCTACTAATTTACTTACATTTGCATACTGCTCCCTGGATTCAAATTGCCAACCTTTCGGTCAGCAAGTTCAGCAGCTCAGCGGTTTAACCCACTGTGCCACCTATGCTATGCAGTAAATCACTTTTAAAATGAAAACCTGTATTTTTCAATTTTAATCGAATTTCTTAACTGCATTGTTTACAACATACAATAATTCTAAATTTTTCAAACAGCACTGCTAACGAATCTCCATTATGATATCCATATTTATTTGGAAGTCCTATTGATTTACAGTATGTGTATAGTTTCAAATAAGTGTGGCTAGATTTATAATTTAGGAATAGAACAGAAAAGTTAATCTTTCTTAAAATTTTAAGAACTTTTGACTCATTTGCAGAACCCCAATAGATCTGACATTCTGTCTTATATAAAGTAATTATTATTGCTTCCTATTTGAAATGCAAGCTTTCACACATCTGACAGAAGGGCTAAAGCCCATAAAATGCTACTTTTGTTAATTATAATTGGCATATGTTGCCCCCCCCCCCAATTACAGTCAGCACAATGCTTTTGAACAGTCTGTTCTCTTATCTAAACGACAGTCCCCATCTTTACAACAAATACAGAAGAGTAAAATTCATGTCTGAAATAAGTGTATTGATAAAGCATCTTTCATTTGCATGCATTTATAAATACAGACAAGATAAATAACTAACAACTTCTTCCAATAGTAAGTATTAATTCACATTCTATCTATCTCTGTCATATTGCTGACCCAAACTTGACCTATAGGTCGAAAAGCACAATGAGAAATACAGTTATCCACATTAAAACAAGAGACAACACATATCTGAGTCACATTAAGACTAAAAGAAGTACCATAAGGCCAACACCTTGTACCTAAAATCCATTCACTTGAAAAAATGCTGCAAAATGTCTCATGTTTCAAGTCTCGAGACAAATTCAGATGACTCAAGAATTTGTCTACAATGAAACCTGGCATGTTTCAAATGAATTATTGTGTCAGTTCAAATTATACGTAAATCAATCAATCTGGATTGAGTCCCAGAAAAGGGAACCTTCTAATTCTTGGGTCTATAACTACATTTATCAAGTTTCTTCATTTGCCACCTTCTAATATGGCTTATCAGTAACTTGGTTGTATTGTTGAAGGCTTTCACGGCTGGAATCACTGGAGTGCTGTGTAGTTTCTGGGCTGTATGGCTGTGTACTAGCAGCATTTTCTCCTGACTTTTAGACTGCATATGTGCCTGGCATCTTCAGAGGATCTGTGGCTAGCAATTTCAGAACCTCTGAAGATGCCAGCCACAGATGCAGGTGAAACATCAGAAGCCCGACCTTGAAACTGCTAGGCCATGAAATGCTAATCAAGCTGGCCAATTGCAACATTCATACTTGCCTCCAACAGACAAGAGTTCTTTCTCCCACCCTGGACCTTCCACAGATATATAAACCCTACTTGCCTAGTTTCCAACAGACCTCACAACCTCTGAGGATGCTTGCCATAGATGCAGGCGAAACGACAGGAGAGAATGCTTCTAGAACATGGCCGTACAACCCGAAAAACCTACAACAACCCAACATCAGGAGGAAATGCTGCTAGAACATGACCACATACCCTGGAAACCACACAACACCCCAATAATTTGGTTTCATATTGTTTCTGCTAAGCTTTCCTTTACATAGTACCTTAAGACAACATCCCCCCAAAAAATCAACTTATAATTTGCAAGTATGTTCACACTGCCAACTGCTACACAACTGATCAGGAAGAAAAAGCTTAGTAGTACAGCCAAATGTGGTCCTTATCTTATTGCTATCAACCAAGACTGGAATAAGAAGCCAATGCTAAACCTTGGCTTAACGGGGGAGCAACAAACTTAGATTTAGATATATTTATGAAACTTTTAGTTCTTGGTTAATTTCTGTTTACTGAAGTTTACTGTTTACTTGGAAGAGAGAATGAGCAATTGGTTGGTTTGTTTGCAAACAGTAAAATAGAGCACCTTTCAGAATTCTGGTGCATTTCTGTGTGTGAACACAGCATTTAATTTCACCCTATTCATCCCTCTGCATTGAGTTAATAGCAGGGCCTTTTCCCATCACTGATTCCTCTCTAAATTTTATCATTATTATTAGCAATCCTATTACTTGGGTATTCAGTTAGCAGATTTGGACTAGAACATGTCCTCTCTTGAACCTCAATACAAGACAAGAAACCCACAATAATTTGTAGCTCAGTCTGAATACAACAAGGTTTCCCAGCATCTACCTAAGACAAAATGCAGTTGACAATGAGATGATATCATTCCACAAGAACTATGTTTAAGCCTCACAAGTAGCCACAAGTATTATGGTGTCTGACTTTCAGTCATAAAGGAAAAAATGTGATTTTTTTTTCTTTAAAAAGTGCATATGAAGAACAATTGTGACTCAGAGGACCAAGGTTAAGTTGTTGGCAAGGCCACTGTTTATGTCTATCCGGTTTCTGTTGAACTAAATATTCATATAATCCTTCTCACTCTCAAATACACACACACATAATTAACAAATATTTAACAGTATGTGTGTATAGAGAGCTATATAGAGAGAGTAATGCTAGGATCCCTGTGGTCCTCTAGTTAATGTTGAACACCTAATGCCATCATTCTTCATTACTGACCAAGCTGCGGAGGGCTAGTTGGAAAGGAGAAAAAGTGGTCCAGCACTTTTCCTCCTTTCCTTGAAGTCCCAGGTGTGAAGTCCTACAGGCTGGCCAGTACCCGACAGAGAGTGTTCTCGGTGGCTGCACCGACCTTGTGGAACTCTTTGCCGGCCGCAACACGGGCCCTGCAGGACCTGATGGCCTTTCGCAGGGCTTGCAAGACATGGCTATTTCGGCAAGCATTTGGCGACTGACTAGCACCTGAACATCAAATCTCGCCACCTAACCATGCCGCCTCTGTCTGTAGATCGGTTGTATTCCGATCTATGTGATGTTTTATGACATATGTGGTTGTTTTAGGAATGTTTTTATGACGTTTTTAGGCTATTTGTGTAATTTTATTGTGTTGGAAACCGCCCCGAGCCTTGGGGAGGGGTGGTCTAGTAAATCCAAATAATAAATAAATAAATAAAGCAGTGTTTCTCAACCTGGTAGTCAAGACCCCTGGTGGGGGAGTTGTGAGG
Source organism: Anolis apletophallus (assembly GCA_030556195.1). Taxonomy (NCBI): domain Eukaryota; kingdom Metazoa; phylum Chordata; class Lepidosauria; order Squamata; family Anolidae; genus Anolis; species Anolis apletophallus. The sequence goes on from JARBWK010000012.1 coordinate 46,494,024, forward strand.
GTGTGTCAGAGGGGTTACCAAAGACCATCAGAAAACACAGTGATTTTTGCTGGTCATAGGGGTTCTGTGTAGGAAGGTTGGCTCAATTCTATCATTGGTGGGTTCAAGGGGCTCTTTGATTGAAGTTGAACTATAAATATCAGCAACTACAACTCCCAAATGTCAAGGTCTATTTCCCCAAAACTCTACCAGTGTTCATATTGGGACATTTGTGCCATTGTTTGAGTCCACAGTGCTCTCTGGATGTAGGTGAACTACAAAACTCAAGGTCAATGCCTACCAGACTCTCCCAGTATTTTCTGTTGGTCATGGGAGTTCTGTGTGCCAAGTTTGGTTCAATTCCATTGTTGGTGGAGTTCAGAATGTCCTTTGATTGTAGGTGAACTATAAATCCCAGAAACTACAACTTCCAAATGACAAAATCAACCCCCCAACCCCACCAGTATTCAAATTTGGGCGTATCGGGTATTTGTGCCAATTTTAGCCCAGTGAATGAAAATACGCTGGAGGTACTCCTAGTCAAGTCAAAAGGCCGAACAGGGGATAGAGTTACAGCCTGTGTTAGAGGGGGTTATACTCCCCCTGAAGATACAGGTTCGCAGTCTGGGAGTGATCCTGGACTCATTGCTGAGCCTGGAACCCCAGGTCTCGGTGGTGGGTGGGAGAACTTTTGCACATTTAAAATTTGTGTGCCAGCTGCGCCCATTCCTTGGGAAGTCCGACCTGGCCACGGTGGTCCATGCTCTGGTTACATCCCAAATGGATTACTGCAATGCTCTCTATGTGGGACTGCCTTTGAAAACCTCTTTGAAGCTTTCGACTAGTCAAACTGTCAGCAGCCATGTTGTTAACTGGAGCCGCTTACAGGGAGCGTAGTACTCCTCTGTTGCGCCAGCTACACTGGCTGACGATTGGCTTCCGAGCACAATTCAAAGTGCTGGTTTTAATCTTTAAAGCCCTGAACAGTTCTGGCCCAGGTTACCTGACCGAATGTATCTCCTGTTATGAACCATCATAAAGCTTAAGATCATCAGGAGAGGCCCTGCTCTCAATCCTGCCACCTTCGCAAACGTGGTTGGTGGAGATGAGAGACGGCTTTTTCGGCAGTGGCCCCCCATGTGGAACTCCCTCCCTAAGGACATCAGGTTGGCCACCTCCCTCCTGTCCTTTAGAAGACAACTGAAGACCTGGCTCTGGAACCAGGCGTTTGACTAGAGGGGAATGGCAATATGAAAGAGAAACTTTTTTGGACATTGCGACACTGGATTCTCCTGGCTTGGTTTTGGCTTATTGGCATGTTAATTTATTGTTAATGAATTGCTGAATCTGTATAATGTTTTTAAATGGATTTTATAGTTTTAATTGTGATTTTATTGGTATATATACAGTATGTATATGTGGATAGCATCTTTGGATGCTTATGTAAGGCCGCCCTGAGTCCCCTTGTGGGGAGAAGGGCGGAATAGAAATGTATGTAATAAATAAATGAATAAATTACTGGTTGAAAACCACCAATATCAGTTTCATGGACAAGTACAAATTTAGACTTGGGTTTTCCCTAGTTTTAGTCCATCATGTTCATAGCTGTAATATCACTCTAGTATATGGGAATTTTTTTTGTATTTATGTACACCCTTGTAGACATTATGTGCAAAGAAACCTTCAGAGATAATTTTGTCAATTATCCAAAAGTTCTAGCATTTCCTGTGTACTTTAAATTAGCCAGAAATTCATTATAACTATAAGCAGCAACAAAAGAACTACTCACAGCTTTGGTTTGGCAAGCACAGGTGGTGGTGTTTTTGTGGGTGAAAGCAAGTTGCCAGGATGAGGGTGAGATCTGTCGGCGTTAATGTTGCCATTCATCACCCCATTTACTCCATGGCTGGGATGAACACCATTAGTTTTCTTCTCTACAGAGTTGAGCTGTAATTGAAGAGCCGCTACATTTGATCGAGTATTATTCATCTCATGGTTCTCAGAGTGCTTTGGAGGAAGCTCAACAGAACTAATCTCAAGAGGTGGAGGTGGAGGTGGGAGGTGGTGGAAGTCATCATCATTCCGCTCTTGCATCAACAAGTCTTGGCTGTGGCTTTCAGAGTTGGCTGAAATAGTGAGGGAAGCAAGGGAGAGATCACGTAATATTAGAGAAGGAGACTGTAGACTATAAAAGATAGTCTGATTTATCTCCACTAATGAAGTATTTGTTCATTGATGGTGAGGTCACCATTTTACTTTCTTCTACTTAACAGCCATGCCAAAAGGATTGCCTTTGTCAAGTTTTCACGGATATCTGAGCTGATGTAACCATCTCTGTGAATATTTATACTGTGTTATTGACCACAATGTAGATTAAGCTACCTGTCAATTAAAAACAGTAACCAAATTAAGAATATGAAAGTATTGGCTGAATGAGTGAACTGCATGAATCAGAGTATTGTTAGCACTCATCACAGATATTTAACATCACTGTGCGTGAGAACCACCAAATTATTCCAAGGCTTGTCTATTCATTTCTGGTTTACATTTCACATTGACAAGGAGGGTTTCATTTTTGCTTTTGAGTGTAACTTACTTTTTTCCATTTTGCCTCTGCTGCCACCTAGCCTTAGAATCCTGATGTTAAAAGCTGTCTAATTTAGACACACAAAAAATGCAGTACAGGAGAACACATTGGTGAAAATTAAATTCATTTAAATTAAATGTATGTGCTAAGATGCCAAGTGTTGACAATGCATACTTTCAATGGGCAACTGGTAGATTTAACCATCTAGTAGATAGATTTTTCGGTTAGTTATCATCACCAAATATGTACTTTAAAAGCCAAAATTTACTGCGTGCAGTATATCATTGGAAATAAAGATATTCAACCAGAACCCTTACTGCAGGCTTAATGATTTAACACAGTGGTTCCCAACCTTTTTTTGACCAGGGACCACTCTCCAACATTGGTACCAAAAGAGTTGCGAATCAGTGTTTGGTCAACTTTAGATTTGGTTTGGTTATTTAGAGTATTGATTCAGAAAATTGCATTGGATAGACCCCATCTGCTCTAGTTTCTGATACAGAACACATGCCATCCAGCAGTCACCATATTTTCGCCTATGGAAAACCATATTTAATAAGCCTCGGCACTATAGAGGGTATCGCAATGTTGCAATGTTGCAATTGTGTAGTACCGGTAAGGCTGTGGAACATTTTTTAATTTTTGCGGATGACTGGTGGTCCACGGACCATAGGTTGGGAACCACTGACTTAACACAATGTGGGATGAGACAGCTTTGAAGGCAGATTCAGAGCTTGCCTGAGAGCCCATTCTTAGTTACCAAGTCTTTTTTTTCTGCATCTTGCAGGTGTTCAATATCAGGAGTCTGTCCCCAAAAGTTGATGCATTTATAGGTTTTAACAATATCAAGATTTCCTAAGTCAGCATAGCATTTTCTCATTCAATTTCATAGTTTATCTGACTGAAACTGAGATCAATCTGAAGCCACAATTTCCCAGGAAGGTAACACTCTTTCAGCTGTAGATGCTTGAGAATCCTTGACTTTCAAAAATTGCAGCTGCACTTCAGAAGGTTTAAAGATTGACATAGCTTTGAGGATTAAGTAGCAGACTCTTTGCCTTGTCAACATTAGACATTCTTCCTATAACAGATGCAGAATAATCAAAGGATGTGGGAAAGACTGTCAGAGACTAAACAGGAGATGCACCCAGAAGGGGAAACAAGCCGTCCCACTCTACTGCTGCAGCTGCAGCAAAGAATGGCCAGAAAAGATCAACAAGTACTGCAAGTGCAATGAAAACTGTTCAATACCTGATAGCACAGTCAGTTTTGCACTGCTCGAAACCGATCCATAATCATTTCTTGCTGTGCATGTGAAGATTCCTGCATCTTCAGGGAAGGTCTCTGCTATCACCAGAGTACATATCTCTTCTATATAAAAAAAGAGAATGGAATATATGTATGGAAAACATAACACTTCATTTCAGATTCACAGAAACAAATTAGTTTAGCTGGAATGCTCTTTAGCTGTAGCTTCCTGTTTCCAGAAAAGAAGAACAATAACAGAGAAGCACAATAGCCAGAGACAGTGCCAGAGAGTGGACCAGGTGGATTAGTAGCTCTTCCAACTTGTGCTCATGAGCCCATCCTCCAAAGAGCTTTATGCCTCCAGAGAGCCACACCTAGGCAGACATAGTCGAACCTTCATAACCATGGATACTGTATCCATAGATTCAACCATCCATGGTTTGAAAATATCCCCACCCCCAAAAATCCCAAAGGGAAAAGCTTTATTTTGCTATTTTACATAAGGCACACCATTTTACTATGCCATTGTATATAAACGGAAACCATCCACAGATTTTGTATCCACAGGGATCGTGGAACCAAACCCTAACGGATACCTGTAATTTTAAATTCAGGTGCAATAGAAACTCAGTTGGCCATTTTCATTACCAAGTACAATTAAAATGGAAGACACAGGATGCTGGCTTTGCATATACTATCTGTTCCTTCACATAAGGCAAACTGTTGCAATGTTGTGTCAGGAGTAAAATACTGTTCATGTGTATGACCTTTATCTGAACCTTAAGCATTAGAAAAGGGTCAGCATAGAATTATATATAGAAGGCGGATATGTGTGTACTAAACACTTTCGTAATATTGATCAAATCCACCTGGTTAAACTGGAATATGTAAACTAACATTCTCTTACCCCTCCTCCCCCTGCTCAGTATTTATTATAGTGTACTAATCTTTTCTGGACACCTTTTGCCATTTTGATATTCTGCTCAGTGGCCATAGATTTTAACTAATTTAATTTCAGTTGAAGACTTTTGACTTCAAGTGAAAAATCTGAAAAATAGTTGTAATTGTTTGAAATAGGCATTGACACACGGCATATTGCTAAATAGGTTTGTGTACACAGACTTTGTTTCATGCACAAAATTATTAAAAATAATAATTTTGTGCATGAATTTCATTTTTATACTTGTGTCTCATCTCTAAGATATCTCATAATACACATATGTGCAAATACATAAACGTATTCTGAAATTTTAAAAATTCAAATTCAGTTCTGGTCCTGAGTATTTTGGATAAGGATTACTCAACATGTACCTGAACAATAACAGAGTTTGCAAACCTAGGTTTGTAACAGATAAACCAAAGGACATTAGATAGTATGCAGTAAGCAGACAAGCCAAAGCGTTTGATGACCCATCATTACAGCCTGTCAGAAGATGCTGCCCTCTACTTTTTCATGCCACCCCTCCAGCAAGCATGGTAGCCACCCTGATGAAGATGTTGAGAGTATCCACATCAACATGAGTTGATGGGGTCATAATTTTGCAGTTCTACACCATACTTTTGTAGAGTTTCTGCATGTTTCACAACTTTCTGAGTATCATAGAGCAGGAACAAATGAAAAAGAACTAATCCACCATAAGCAGCCACCAAATAAAGACCTGCACCAACAGCAGATGTCAGAGGAAAGAACATGAATCTGACAGATTATGCAAGCATGAAGCCAAAGCCAACCCCCAAAGTTGCTCCCAGGTTCAGAAACTTCTCATGTGCTGAACACATGGCCACAGTAGACAGGGCACCTATGATTCCTGCTGTATACCAAGGGTGGACCATTGTTGGTGCTCAGATGAGCATCTCTTTTTGGGGGCCTCTCCCCCTCCCCAGTAGTATCTTTGGGAGTCATCCTAGAGACGTGCTACTACCACAGCACCTATAACACCTGCATGCAGCACCCAAGCCAGATGTTTAGGGATAGGGCTTTGCTCATAATCTATTGATATAACCAACATCCCAGCTCCAATCATTGCTCAAAGCTTGCGCCTGTTGCCTACCAGGAACCTCCCTCATCATTAAACTCATGAGGGCAGGAGATGTACTGACTTATACAGCAGACATGGCCTTCAAGCCAATGCTTCCAGCAAAATACATGTAGGTGGATCAAATCCTGTCCTTCACATACTGAGGCCAAATAATAGCTTTTTCAAAGGTTCCAACCTCATCGGACATCCCTAATCCATAGTAGCAGAGGGCTCCAAGACCAACAACAGAACCTCCAGCAATAATTAATCTTCTCATTTGATCAACTTGAAATGATGTCTCTATTGATGGTTCAAAAGCAGCTTCTTTAATTTCTTGTCCAGTTTTTCCACCGACCTATTCCCATCCTAGCTCTAGAGCAGGGCTGGGCAATTACCGGCCCTCCAGGTGTTTTGGACTTCAACTCCCAGAAATCCTAACAGTTGGTAAACTGGCTAGGATTTCTGGGAGTTGAAGTCCAAAACACCTGGAGGGCCGGTAATTGCCCACCCCTGCTCTAGAGGAATATCCCTGATAAGGCGGCAAGAGCTATTGCTAGGTCTTGTGAGTGGAATTCCTCAAAGCCAGAGCATGAGTGATGGCAGGGCTGAGGCCCCTGCTTGGAAGGGCCTGGAGGCACACCAACCTTGCTGCCAACATGACTGTAGCAGTCAAGCCAAGGGCAAGTCCTTTCTCATTGGAGTCAGTTGCGTAGCCCCTTGAATACTTCTGAGAGGAAGAAGAATGACAAACCTCTTGCCAAGAAAATCCCCTGATGGAGTCATCCTAGGATCACCATAACTCAGAAATAAAAGTATGCAACAACAACAAAACAATACTTCTGAGAAAACGTGCAGGGCAGTATACTTCAACAGATTTATATCTGACTCATATTAAAAGCAAAGATTCTTGTATAACTTTGAATATAGAAGCAACCAGACAAAATGAACTATAACTGTCCTCCACCTCAAGTTCATCCATCCATCCATCCATCCATCTAGGAACTAATTCTTCATGCTGCTCTGAGTGACAGCTGATTGGTGTCTCAATTAAGTTAAAGATGTTTTTCCTTTCAGGAATTATTATGTATATATCCAAACGCTTCCTGTGCTGGAGACAGTCTGAAAATGAAGGATCAATTAAGAAGGTACAGTATAGGATTCCCCTTTCACCGCCAGACAGTAGAACAACTTCTGCTGGCAGCACAGAGCAATCTTCAGAATAAAACAAAATTTTTGTGGTTTTGTGGCTATACTTACTGCAACACATCCATTTTAATCTGATCTACATCATGACTAATGAAAGATCACACCAGACTATTAATAGGCAAGGTGGGATTTCTTTCCTACCCAGACACATATTTTACAATGTTAGCAGTTTTGAGACAATAGACTCTTTTTGTGCAATTTCATTTGGGAGTGTTAACACCACAGATTTGTTTTATAGAGAAGCCAGATTATACATCTTCTGAAAAGAATACCAAAAAAGAAAAAGAACAATTCAGCACTATTTTTCCAAACTGACAAAAGTAACAGTCTCCAAGGACAAGTGGATGTGCATGGTTCTAATAGAATCACCATCTTTGTCCAACAGAAACCAGTTTATCAATGTTGTCTAGTTAAACAATTGGTTTTTGAGTCCTTCTGTTTACCACTGCTTGCCTCTCCATTGGTGCCCCCTTGTTGCGGGGGAGAGGCTTGTGTACCCCAATGTTGTGAGCTATGCTGGCGGTGGCATAATAGCCACCAGTAGAGCCTCCCATGCCAGACAGGTCACAACCAAAGGGTTTGACAAAGAGCGTCAACAGGTAGGATGGGCTCTCTAGCTTTTTGGCAACCATCCTAAAAGAATGAAAACTCTAATTTCAAACCCGGGCAGATGGTGCTCATCTAACCCTGTAAGGTCAACCATCTAGAGAAGGAAACTCAAATCAAACCTACGACCTGAGGACCTTGCTGCCACTGTCCTAAGCTTGCTAAGGCTCCGGCAGACGAACTTCCGGTTTAAAGGGTGAGGCCAGTTCTGTGCACGCTGCGCTCCACCAGAAAAATCCATTGCACAGGCTCGAAGGACATATCCAACCTCCTTAATCATCAACATGCTTGTAGAAAGCGTGGAATGAGCTCTTCCTAAGAATCTTCGTTCGCGAAGTAATGCCAGAGAGAGATTTACCACTGCTGAAGGAGCATAGCTACTAGGCAAAGGCCCTTTTCACTGATGGGATGTGGTTTGAGAGTGTCCTTCGAGAAACGTATGACATCTATTTTATTGTGGTATTTTTCACACTACCTAAAGGTTTTTTGTTAAGTTCTCCAAGGCACTTTTAAGAACTGTTTCCATTGCTTCAGAATATTACAAACTTTTAAATATTTTGCTGCTGCTACTTTTTCATCCCTTTTCTAATTATTGGCCCCAGTTTGATTCATTATCATTTTACAGTTTGTATTGTACATTTTAATAGATTGGACAGGGTGCAGCTACACTGCAGAATAAATTGCACGTTCAATGTCCCTTCCACTTCACTTATAAAAATGGTGGGTACATCTTCAAATGGCACTTTCTTGAATGAACTTGTCATCCTTTTATCTTTGATGCAGTTCTTCAGTTTATTGTTTCCATCATATACTTAGGTTGCATATTGGTCATAGGACATCCCTACTCTTGGTTTACATTTCCTTTGTCTTCCTCTAACCTTGTGAAGAAATCTCCTTTTCGTCTTTTTCTGTTGTCATCTTATATTTCTCATCATTGATTGTTAAGAGTTCTCTTTGTCCCTATGTACAAGCTTCTGAACAATTGCATTCGGAGTCCTGTCCCAATTTCTGTCACCTTTTACATTTGCTAATATCTCTCTCCCAACCGTGTGAAGAGATGTGCCATCTAGTGAGGCTTCTGTTTCCTTTTGGGTAGTAAAAAGTGTGTTTTTGGATTCTCCCCTGGCTTCAGTTTAGTATTCTTCTGACTCTCAGTCTATTAGGTTTAATATTGTTGTCCTAATAGTATCAACAAATTAATGGAATATGAGGCACTTATGGTTCTTATGTACGAAGTCCCTAAATAATCATACTTCAAAATACACTGGGCCAGTAAAAACCACTTATGATGATCCCTAATAATTTCACTTTTCTTACAGGGTTCTGGATGAATGGGAGTTTAGAAACAACAGTGAAAGGCAGCTCAAGATGCCCACATAGCCAGATCTAAACATCTCTAATAGGAAAGAAGCCATGCAAGACCTTGCAGTAAATGTCCCATGAAGGTGATGGCAAGCATCTTCCCAAAAACAATAAGTAACACCATTTGAAATGCTTGCTTACTTTTCATGGGCCAAAACATTCTATACATTTGGCCCTCTGTATCCACAGATTCTCTATCCATAGATTCAACTGTCAACAGCTTGAAAGTAGTCAAAGCAAAATTTCCAAAAAGCAGAACTTGATTTTGTCATTTTAACACAAGGGACACCATTTTATTCCATCACTGTCTATAATAGGACTTGAGTATGGATTTTGATATCCATGTGGAGTTCTAGAACTAACCACAATTGATACTAAGGTGCTACTGTTTATATGTTTGTTTGTTTGTTTGTGGGAAATGTATGCAAAAACAACCACAAGAGTGGGTTACTGTGAGTTTTCCAGGCTGTATGGCCATGTTCCAGAAGCATTCTCTCTTGACATTTCTCCCACATCTATGGCAAGCATCCTCAGAGATTGTGAGGTTTGTGGGAAACTAGGCAAGCGAGGCTCATATATATGTGGAATGTCCAGGGTGGGAGAAAGAACTCTTGTCTGCTTGAGGCAAGTGTGAATGTAGCAATTGGCCACTTTGATTAGCATTTAATGTCATTGTAGCTTCAAAGCCTCACTGGTTGCTGATTGGGCAGATCCTTTGTTGTCAGGTATTAGCTGGCCCTGATTGATTCTTGTCAGGAATTCCCCTGTTTTTGAGTGTTGCTCTTTATTTACTGTCCATATTTTTATTATTTAATATTAATTAATATTTAATTAACTAATTGGTTAAATTAAAATTTAATTTAATTATTATTTACATATTAAATATTATTTAAATATTAAATAGTATTATTTAATAAACAAATGAGATATATATTGGGCTTTTCATACCAGGAAAACTGGATGAAAATAATATATAGGTGGCATTTAGCCACTCTGAGTCCCCTTCGGGGTTGAGAAGGGCAGCATATAAAAATAGTAAATAAATAAATAAATAAATTTAGCACCTGAAAGACTGGCTAAAATGTATAAGAACTTAAGCCCTAAATGCTAGAACTGTACGGAAAAAAGAGGAACCTTTTTCCATATATGGTGGACCTGTCCCAAAGTGAAAAAGTTTTGGAAATTAATCCATAAGGAAACTGAAAGAATTTTAAAAAATAAAATAGAAAGAAAACCAGATCTCTTCCTGCTGGGGATAATGGACCCCAAATAACCTCTGCGGGATATGGATAGAAAGATTTGCATAGTTATTACTACAGCGGCCAAGATATTGCTTGCGAAATACTGGAAATCTCAACAAGCTCTGACTAAAGAATGGACGAGCAAAATATTGGAAATAATCCATGTGGACTGGCTTACAGAGAAAATCAGAAATAGAGAAAAAGATACAACTGTAAGGAGTGATTGGATAAAGATAAAAGAGTATTATAAGGATGAATATAAGATAGATGTAAAACTAGATTAAGATAGTTAGATGTTTATAAGAATAGATATAAGAATATATACTGTAAGTTAGTTAGAATAACATTTCAGCCAAGTTTGGCCTTGGACGGTCTCTTTCATCACTTATTCCTCTGTTTAAATATAATACAGGAACAACTATGTTAGAGGATGAAAGGGAAGAAACGTTCGGAAATTTTTTGAAAGACAACCGGAGTTTATGTTGGAACAATAGGATTAGGACTCTCTCTTAATGTAGAATAGATATTGACTAACTCACTAAGATTTGTGAAAAGAAGCGAACTTCATTTATTATTATGAATCAATCAATTAGAGTAAAGTTTAAGAGGAAGAAATACCCAATACCAACAGGTGAAGGGTTCAAGGCGAGTTAGTCAGAATAAAATATTTAGATGTTAGTTAGTGAGTGTTTGTTTGTTTGTTTATGAGTTTGATTATGTTACAATTATGTCATTTTTTTCTTGCATGTCTTTTTTGTATGACTTTTTGAAAAATGTCAATAAAAACTATTTTATAAATAAATAAAATAAACCATGTTATTTAATACTATATTATAATAATATATTATTTAATATAATATAAATTAATATTCAATTTAATTAATATTATTTACTGTCTTTACCATAAGAGTTCTATGAACCAAACACCTTTGGGCACGGAACTGAATGAGTTTCTTATATTCATTCTTTCTTCTTTTTCTTAGAGGAAACTTATATTTTCAGTTATTGCCAGGGTAAACACAATGCTATGCTGAGTTTAAACGATGTCTCATTTATTTTCATAAGTTATTGCTCGACAAACAGTTTCATCATAGAAATGCATTCCAAAACAACCGATCTTGAGCCCTGAGTTTATTTAATACTTGACTAAATGAACACAGAATCATTCAGTCTGCTGAAACAAAGTTGCTGAGACAAGCAGACCTCCCTCCCTACTCTCTTTAAAAAAAAGAGAGAGAACAGGGGTTGGTCTTTAACAATGAGAGATTTAAAGCCAAAACTGCAGAGCAAGAGCACCAAATATAGTCAGCAAAACTCCATGTACTGCTATTGCTATAAACACACTTGAGTTGAATCCTGGTTAAGCAAGTCACATTTTAAAATAAAATCTTAAGTCATTACTAACTTAAGCCCAACTAACTGCAATGAGGCTAAAGTGTAATTTTCTCCAGTTCTAACCAACTAGGATTACAGACTTTTAGGATTTATATTACAGTCTTGGTTTTAAAAGCTGCAATTTTGTGCATTTTTTAATTAACACATCGTAGGATAGTTTGTACATATATTCGCCTAAAAATATGACACAATAAAATTGTTGTTTAATACCATCTCCTTGCTGTGGTTTTTAACTTTGTGTTTTAATGGTTTTTAACTGGGAATTTTTAAATACTGTTTATATTTAATTCTGTTTTAACGTTTGCATATTTTTATATTTTAAATTGTATGCTAATGCTTTTATGTTAAGCTGCTTTGAGTCTCACTCGAGAGTCATAAAGCAGGGTATAAATATAATAATAATAATAATGTTTTGTCTTTCATTCCAGGATGTAAATAGCTTCCTTAAGTCATTTTGATATAATGAAGGTGCTTCCAGAGGAATCTACAGATGTGATTTTATCCTATGGTATTGGAAAAGTGTCTTATACTTGGCAATTTATCTGCAATGAACTAGCCACAGCAAAAAAAATTAATAATACATTCAACAGATTTTTGTGTGTGTCATGAGCGACTGGAGAAACTTCAAGTCATTTCTGATGTGAGAGAATTGGCAGTCTGCAAGGACATTGCTCAGGGGGTGCCCAGATTTTTTCTGATGTTTTACCATCCTTGTGGGAGGCTTCTCTCATGTCCCTGCATGGGGAGCTGGAGCTGACAGATGGAGCTCAGCCTGCTCTCCCCAGAGCAGAGGCTGGGAACCTTTTTGACTCAGAGAGCCATAAAAGCAAAATATTTGGAAATTTATTTCAGTGTGAGCCATATAATATATATAATATATTTTAAGACTGAATTCAACTAAATGTGAGTATATACGTACATACTATGAGAAAAGGATTCCCCTGGCAGAATGATGGGACACTTCAGACCTGGCTCTGCAAAAGGCATGCTCAGGACTCTGGGAAGGAAGAGAAGATGGAAGGAAGGAAGGGGGAAAGAAGGAAAGAAAGACAGAGGAAATAAAAGAGGGAGGGGGAGAGGAAGAAAGAAAAGAAGAACAAACTATGGAAAAGGAAGAAAAGCAAAGCAGGAGAGAGACAAGGAGGGGAAAAGAAAGAAGGAAATGGGAAGGGAGGAAAGGAAAGGGTGGGGAAAAGAAAGGAAAGGGAGTGAGGAAAAAGTAAAATAATGAAGGGAAAAGAAGAAAAGAAAGAAGGGGAGAGAGGGAGGGAAAAGGAAGGAGAGAATGAGAAGGAAAGGGTGAAGGGGGAGGAAGGAAGGAAGGAAGGAAGGAAGGAAGGAAGGAAGGAAGGAAGGAAGGAAGGAAGGAAGAGAATGGAGGAAAGAAGGAAGTGGAGAGAGGGAGGGAAAAGGAAGGAGAGAAGGAAAGGGTGAAGGAGGAGAAAGGAAGGAAGGAGGAAGATGAGGATGAGCCACCGCCGGGCTCCACCATCCCCGACAAAGAGGATGCAGGGCCCCAAGAGCAGCGCGGGATGAGAAAGAGGCGGTGATGGCGGTGCAGAAGCGGCAGTCACAGCGCATTTGCATCACTCCTCCCCGCTGCAAGCTGGGAAACCGAGGCCCGGGCTGCTCTGGAGATGCAATCATTAAAAGAGCCACATCTGGCTCCCGAGCCATAGGTTCCCTACCCCTGCTCTGACCTGTTGGTCTTCAGTCCTGCCAGCACAAGGGTTTAATCCACTGTGCCACCGGGGGCTCCATTCAATAGATTGGAAGTGCATTCAATACATTGGAAATATAGGAGAAATGTTTGAGGTAGAAAAAAACCTGATTTTTTTGGGTGGAATCTCACAGAAATTCCAACTAAAACAACAGAAGGTATCAGATTACTCATGTTAAGACTTTTTCCTCAGCTTGATTTAAGCAAAAATTCCGAAGAAATTCAAAGAAGATTTAAATTTTACTTAGGACACCCATATCACTGTCTGAAAAAAACATACACTATGATGACACAAATTAAACTCTCTATATATAAAGTGTTAAGGAAGAATATGATGGTCCAGTGATGAAGGTAGCATGCTTCTGCATTAAACAGTATCCAGGAACAGTGACAGCAGATTTACTCCTGGTATTTTTGCATCCAGCCACAACTACATATAGACACTACTTATCCAAGATGCTATCTGGAATGGTTGTCTAATGGGAACAATGGAATCATACAAGCATGGAAAACTAAATGTACATTTCCTGACAGAGTGCTGACTGCTGGAAAAGAGGATACAAAACACACACAGGGTCAATTTAAGACCCCATTTTGATAACTCTTGTATTATTACTTGAGAAGGGCAATCATTCTTCCACTAGAAGAAATCACAATTTTTCTAGGTTGAGCTTTTACCAATTGCTGCCAATTCCAGCCTTATTGGATGGTAAAATACAGACATTCATTCTTTCATTTGGATAAGAACGTCTTCTCAGAGGATCTTAAGCAGGGAGGAGTTGGAGTTGGGTAACTCCTTGAGCACATTCCCAATTAACTTAAAGCTCCTTCTAATCTCTTGGTGAGGCACTGTGTCTGTACAGTACAACTCCTGAATCTGCAAGATTGGTATCCTCAGTTTTATTTAACTACATTCGATAATATTTGTTTTCTCCGTGAGTTTTTGAGGGCCTCCAGCAGAACCCTCTGGGATTCTTAAACCAGAAGTCCTCCATTCCAATGGGATTAACCATTATCCATAGGTTTGCATATCTATGTGATTTTTGGGAACATGTCTCTTCTGGATATTGGGAATGTACTCTGATGCCTTTTGGTTCCAGAAGGCATCAGAGTGTGATTCAGTGGTCATTTTGAATATGCAGTTTTTGTAGTTATTTTGCAGGATTACCCAGAGGCTCCAGCAGAATGAACTTTGTTGAACATTTGCAATAGGAATTAGGTAGGCCACCTGATGCCTTTCAGATGTTTAGGCCATTGTCCACACTACCTGCACTTCACTAATCAAACAAAATTAGTTTATTTTGTTATCTTCAGCCATTGGTTAAAGAGAAGACTTAGAATCATTGAATTGGAAGAGACCACATGGGCCATCCAGTCCAACCCCATCATGCAGGAAAAGCACAATCAAAGCACCCCCGACAAATGGCCATCAAGCCTCTTTTTAAAAAGCCTCCACCCCACTCCGAGGCAGTGAGTTCCAGGAAGGACATCAGGAAGTTCTTTCCTGTAGTTTGAGCCCATTGATCTGAGTCCTAGTCTTCAGGGCAGCAGAAAACAAGCCTGTTCCTTCTCCCTTATGTCATCCTTTTCTCTATGTAAACATGGTGATATTGTCTCCTCTCCACCTTCCCTCCTGCAGGAAGGTATTGCTCCAGCGGGAAGGTAACAGCACTCCATGCAGTCATGCCAGCCACAGGGCCTTGGAGGTGTCTATGGACAATGCTGGCTCTTCGGCTTAGAAATGGAGTTGAGCACCAACCCCCAGAGTCGGACACAACTGGACTTAATGTCAAGGGAAAACCTTTACCTTTACCTTTTAATTTCATTAAATACAAGAATTATAGTTGTATTTAATGAAATTAAAAGGTAAAGGTAAAGGTTTTCCCTTGACATTAAGTCTAGTTGTGTCCGACTCTGGGGGTTGGTGCTCAACTCCATTTCTAAGCCGAAGAGCCAGCATTGACCATAGACACCTCCAAGGCCATGTGGCTGGCATGACTGCATGGAGTGCTGTTACCTTCCCGCTGGAGCAGTACCTGTTGATCTACTCACATTTGCATGTTTTTGAACTAAGTTGGCAGAAGCTGGGGCTAACAGCGGGAGCTCATGCTGCTCCCTGGATTCGAAACTGCAACTTTTCAATCAGCAAGTTGAGCAGCTCAGTGGTTTAACCCACTGCGCTACCAGGGGTTCCTTCATATAATTACGGTTCAGAAAATAAGACTTCATCATTTCTGTAGGAGCTCAGCAGGCAACTGTAGACATACTGACTACTCCTGCTGACAAAAAAAATACAAGGGAATATAAAATCATTTCTTTAAAAAAAAAATAAGGAAAGGAAAGATTTGCTGTTCCAAGGATTTATCTATAAAAATGTCCACCTTTGTTCTTTAGCCTTCTGCTTCCTACTTCTTTTCCCCTCTCTGATTAACTTAAAAATGCTGGATTAGCTCTCCACGCTATTTTGTGCATCCCATTTTCTTTATCAGGCAGCAACCTTTCTCTTTAGCCTCACCCATCTATTGAACTGTTCCACTTCCTAGAGGGAAAGCTGGCACCATTTTCTCCTGTGCAACTAGGGGTGGGATAGTGGGGTCAGTTGGAGACCGAGTAGATAACTAGGCAACGGAAAAGAAAAAAAAGGCAAGAAGACATAGCGTACTGCTGAAGCCAACTTTCTGCAGGTATGGCTGAGCAGAAAATAAAAAAGCACTTTATTTTATATTTTATATATCATGCCAGAAGCGAATTGAAGGTACTAGTTGTAATGTATTTAAAAATACAAAGTTTAAAACTTGGCATTATACTAAGTTTCCTTTGACCAGAAGCTGGTCACTTGGAGTGCCTCTGGTGTTGCTATAAGGTGTGCATGTGGCAGAGCACAGGCTGGATTGTAATAGGTGTTCTGTGGTTTGCTCTTCTCCACACTCGCATGTTTTGGACTCCACTTTGAGGCCCCATTTCTTAAGGTTGGTTCTGCATCTCGTGGTGCCAGAGTGCAGTTTGTTCAGCACCTTTCAAGTCGCCCAGTCTTCAGTGTGCTGGGGGAGTAGTGTGTGTGATTGAGGTTCTGGGTTTTAGCCTGCCACTTTTGGACTCTTGCTTGTTGAGGTGTTCCTGCAAGTATCTCTGTAGATCTTAGAAAGCTATTTTTTGATTTAAGGCATTGGCTTGCTGGCCGATATCCAAACAGAGAATGGGTTGGAGATATCACTGCTTTGGTCCTTTCATTATTGGCTGCTACTTCCCAATGGATGTCAGGTGGTGCAATACCAGCTAAGCAGTATAGTTTCTCCAGTGGTGTGGGGCGTACACATCCTGTGATAATGACGCATGTTTCATTAAGAGCTACATCCACTGTTTTAACATGGTGAGATGGGTTCCACACTGGACATGCATATTCAGCAGCAGAGTAGTAAAGTACACGGGCAGATATCTTCACCATATCTGGTTGTGATCCCTAGGTTGTGCCAGTCAGGTTTCGTATGGTATTATTTCTAGCAACCACTTTTTCCTTGATAGTCAAACAGTGCTTCTTGTAAGTCAGAGCATGGTCCAGGGTAACTCCCGGGTATTTTGGTGTGCTGCAATGCTCAAGTGGGATTCCTTCCCAGGTAATCCTCAGAGCTTGAGAAGCTGGTCTGTTCTTAAGGTGAAAACCACACATAGTAAATGGATTAGGAAAGTACTGAAAGTACCAGAGAAAATCAACATGAATTGCCAGGGAAAACTCACATAACAACTCATCTAACAAAATTAGTTTTGCTTTCTTCAACCATGGGTTAAAGAGAAAACTTAAGTTTCATTTATTTGCTGCTGGCTGTCACCTTTTGATTACATATGGAGATGGAATATTTCCAACCCAGGAGTCCTGTGATATGGGTTCCATGTTATTACATTTTGTCTGTGCTTTTCCATAACGGGATCCCTTCCTTACACTCTCTTTCCTACATTTCACATCTGAGGTTTCCTTCTTATGCTACCTATGCAACATGGGAATTAATCAGACACAGTTCCTTTTAGCACAAGTCCTGGGCCATATTTGAAAAGTTCTGGATAGAAACTGGGGCTGAATTGACATAGGGAAGGTTACTGCCTTGCTCTTCTTCACATTATCCTTGTGATCAGAGCTATTGTGAGACCATTCCTTGAAACAGTAAAAGATTGCTGAACCTAAAGCCTAGACAGAAAAAAATGAAATGCAAAGGTACAGAATGGGGGACGCGTGGCTCCAGAGCAATACGTGTGGTCCTTGTGGACAACAAGTTAAACATGAGCCAACAATGTGATGCGGCGGCAAAAAAAAGCCAATGGGATTTTGGCCTGCTTCAATAGGAGTATAGTGTCTATCTAGGTCCAGGGAAGTCATGCTACCCCTCACACCTGGAATATTGTTTCCAATTCTGGGCACCACAATTGAAGAGAGATATTGACAAGCTGGAATGAGTCCAGAGGAGGGCAACTAAAATGATCAAGGGTCTGGAGAACAAGCCCTATGAGGAGCAGCTTAAAGAGCTGGGCATGTTTAGCCTGTAGAAGAGAAGGCTGAGAGGAGACATGATAGCCATGTATAAATATGTGAGTGGAGGTCATAGGGAGGAGGGAACAAGCTTGTTTTCTGCTGCCCTGGAGACTAGGACGCAAAACAATGCCTTCAAACTACAAGAAAGGAGATTTCCCCTGAACATTAGAAAGAACTTCCTGACTGTGAGAGCCATTCAACAATGGAACTCTCTGCCTCAGAGTGTAATGGAGGCTCCTTCTTTGGAGGCTTTTAAGCAGAGGCTGGATGGCCATCTGTCAGGGGTGCTTTGAATGCAATTTTCTTGCTTCTTGGCAGAAAGGGTTTGGACTGGATAGCCCATGAGGTCTCTTCCAACTCTATGATTCTATGATTCCACGGCAGTGTGGTGCGCATGTGCAGGTGAGGGAGAGAGTGTGAGGTTTGAGGGAAGTTCAAGCATGTCTCTTCAAGGCATGGGGGTTCTGTGTGATAAGTATGGCCCAATTCTATCATTGGTGGGGTTCAGAATGCTCGTTGATTGTAGGTAAACTATAATTCCCAACAACAACTCCCAAATGTCAAGGTCTATTTTCCAAATTCCACCAGTGCTCATATTGGGGCATATTGAGCATTGGTGCCAGGTTTGGTCCAGATCCATCATTGTTTGAGTCTACAGTGGATGTAGGTGAACTACAACTCCAAAACCCAAGGTCAATGCCCACCAAACCCTTCCAGTATTTTCTTTTGCTCATGGCGTTCTGTGTGCCAAGTTTGGTTCAATTGCACTGTTAGTGGAGTTCAGAATGTTCTTTGATTGTAGGTGAACTATAAATCCCAGCAACTATAACACCCAAATGACAAAATCAATCCTCCCTCAACCCCACCAGTATTCAAATTTGGGCATATCGGGTATTTGTGCCAAATTCGGTCCAGTGAATGAAAATACATCCTGCATTTTCAGGTATTTACATTACGATTCGTAACAGTAGCAAAATTACCGTTATGAAATAGCAACGAAAACAATGTTATGGTTTAGGGGTCACCATGACATGAGGAACTGTATTAATGGGTTGCGGCATTAGGACGGTTGAGAACGACTGGCTTAGAACTAAGTGCACACCTTGAAGAAGAGTAACAAAGATGATGTAGCAACACGACATCTGAACAGACCAATATATTTTAAAAGAAAGCTTGTTTTTTTTTAAAAAAAAATGGGGTTCCTTTGGATCTGTACATCCAATGAATGTTTTTATGGTTAGCAATTCCCTAATCAGACACACACCAAGACACACACATAGAAGAGGAAAATGATCTTGAGTATTATATTTTTACATACCAAGAGACAATTGTTTTAAGGAAATTTAATACGCTTTGTGGCTGCTCCAGACAGCTGAGTAATGGCCAAAGCATCAACAGCTGGCAAATGATTCTGCAGATCTCCCCCTTCTTAAAAAAACAGACTCCTCTTTGAAGGAGTCAATCAGCATAAAGTCAAAATGTCACAATAACGTAGGGCTGAGCAGGTAATTTGACAAACTGTGATGTTGGCCTTAAGTAATTTGACTGGCTATCAATTCTCAAAACAGTCTGAAAGAGATCTGTGATGCAGGCTGATTTCCGTCTAGACAGGGAAAGGAGTGTAAAACACATTAGGTACGAGATACAACTTAGCAATGACAAGAAAAACCTGTTTCATAATCACTTGGCTGCATGAATCTACAAAGCGGTTTTCTCTCTCCGCTTGACCCCGGGAGTGACTGGCCTTCTAGATGCAACAATGGCCCAGCCAGGGGCTGATGTGTGGGGCAGCCCTTGGGGATTAATAGATGCACAGATGAAAGCTGTCTCTTTGCTTTCCTCGTCTGTTTGTCACACCAATATATTTAAAAATCTAGCCCATGAACAAAACATTTTAGGAATAGAGGCAGAAAATTCCAGAGCTTGGTAAAGCTACTCTTTCCCTCTTAGATAGTGACAGGTGGGGGATTTTGGAAATTGTCATTCAAAGTTGTCAGCTGAATTGTAACATAGAATCATAGAGTTGAAAGAGACCTCGTGGGCCATCTAGTCCAACCCCCTGTCAAGAAGCAGGAAAATTGCATTCAAAGCATCCCTGACAGATGGCTATCCAGCCTCTGCTTAAAAGCTTCCAAAGAAGGAGCCTCCACCACACTCTGGGGCAGAGAGTTCCACTGTTGAACGGCTCTCACAGTTAGGAAGTTCTTCCAATGTTCAGATGGAATCTCCTTTCTTGTAGTTTGAAGCCATTGTATTTTAGACATGTCTGCACTTCTTTGGAAGTCCTTATTTGGGGACAGGGAAGCCCTGGGAACTGAGCCAGGTTTGCCTCATCCGTAAGTCAACTGGTATCTCCACCTTCACTTCCACATAATGGCAGCAAGCATTATAATGGCTATTTATTAGGCTTGTGCAATCATGCTTGAAATGTTCACCACCAGAACTTTAGCAACACTGTAGAAGCAAAGCAACAGCGCCATCTAGTTTTCACCCCCAGAATTTTAGTTTTGTAAGTACTTTAGAAACATTTAGAAGTATGCTTGCACAGGCCTACTATTTATTTATTGTGACAGAAGCAAATTGAGGATACAGTTGTAATGTAGTTAAAGACACAAAAAAGTTTTAAAGCTTGGCATTATACTAAATGTCCTTTGACCAGTAGCTGGCCACTTGGAGTGCCTCCGTTGTGGATGTGGCAGGGCTCACACTGTATTTTATTTATGTATCGTGTCAAGCAAACCAAACAATTGTATTTTATTTAAAATAAATAAAATAAAATAAAAAACACACAAAGGTTGCAACCTTGGCATTCTATTAGATGTCCTTTGACACATGGAGTGCCTCTGGTGTTGCTATAAGAAGATCCTCCATTGTGCACGTGGCAGGGCTCAGACTGTATTGTAATAGGTAGATTGTGGTTTGCTTTTCTCCACACTCACATGTTGTGGACTCCTTTGAGGCCCAATTTCTTAAGGTTGACTCTGCATCTCATGCTGCCAGAGTGCAGTCTGTTCTACACCCTCCAAGTCTGTGGGAGTCTCTCATTCGGTATCAGCCATGGCTTGAGGATCCAGGTTTTGACCTCCACTTTTGGACTCTTGCTTGCTGAGGTATTTCTGTGAGTATCTCTGTAGATCTTAGAAAGCCATTTCTTGATTTAAGGCATTGGCATGCTGGCTGATATCTGGACAGGGGATAAGCCAGATATGTCACTGGCTTGGTCCTTTCATTATTGGCTGCGACTTCTCGGTGGATGTCAGGTGGTGCAATACCAGCTAAACAGTATAATTTCTCCAGTGGCATAGGCAGCCTGTGATAATGTGGCATGTCTCATTAAGAGCCACATCCACTGTTTTAACATGGTGATATGTGTTCCACACTGGGCATGCATATTCAGCAGCAGAGTAGCAAAGCGCAAGGGCAGATATCTTCACTGGGTCTGATTGTGATCTCCAGGTTGTGCCAGTCAGCTTTTGTATGATATTATTTATAGTATCCACTTTTTGATTGATATGGGTACTATAAATAATAGCATACAAAAGCTGACTGGCAGTTATAATATCAAAATATGATTGAATTGATAGTTATACAAAAGTACATCAATTTTAAAAAAGGACAACCCACCAATGAAAAGCTCCTTTCAGATAATTGTGATTTTTGCCAGTCAATAAAAGTAAAATAGAGTCAGGGGCCCTAGCCTCTTTTTAAAGGAGTACCAAGAAGGCATTTTTATGCTAATGTAAATAAAGTCAAAAGTGATAATGGAGTACAACTCTGAGCAAATTGAAGAGTTAAGTGATGTTTTAAGAAGTACCATCTCACTGCAGTGGTGCAGCGGGTTAAACCACTGAGCTGCTGAACTTGCTGACCAAAAGGTCGGTGGTTTGAGTCTGGGGAGCAGAGTGAGCTCCCACTGTTAGCCCCAGCTTCTGTCAACCTAGCAGTTTTCAAAACATGATGTGAGTAGATCAATAGGTATCACTTCTGTGGGAAGGTAACAGTGCTCCATGCAGTCATGCTGGCCACATGGCCTTGGAGGTGTCTATGGACAACGCCAGCTCTTCAGCTTAGAAATTGAGATGAGCACTACCCCCAGAGTCAGACACGACTAGACTTGATGTCAAGGGGAAACCTTTACCTTTATCTCACTGCCTTAATATGGAAGCAACTATTTCCTATAGTGTTCACTTGTATTCTATCGAGTTGCAATTGTTACAATAAGTATTATTGTCCTATATTTTAAATGAAAGAATGAAGGCTACCCAAAAACAAGCTCCAAACTAAGAACTTCCTGATTCCTAGCCCCTATAATGCTCGCAAATGATATGAAATGTTATGAATGAATAAATATGTTTACATTTATGTGTAATGCCAACCTCTATGGGTACATGTACATTCACATAGCCTGCCAATTTATGGCAGCCATATGAATATCATCGCCGGGCAGTGGTTCTCAACCTGTGGGTCTCCAGGTGTTTAGGCCTACAACTCCCAGAAATCCCAGCCAGTTTACCAGCTATTAGGATTTCTGGGAATTTTGAAAGAGTTCCTTTTTATTATAATCTCCAAAAACAAAGTTCTGAACACCTAGACATGCTGTCTGGAAAAGTATGAGAGTTGTTATCCAAAAAGTAACTTTTCTGACATCATGATTCTTTTAGAAGGTTTTTACTGGCTGGTGCTGATGCAGCAGCAACAGCATTAACAGGACCAAAGAGTCTGTTTGCCCAATTAATGCACATATATTACCCTGGGTAAACAGGAAGGATCCCTATGACGTAACATCTAGGAACTTCAGTCACATACCGTAACTGCAGAAATATCGTAAACCAAACACATGCACAGAAGTTCCATCGCCCCTTTTATTTGAGAGCTGGCAAATTTTAAATGTTTCATACTACCATATATACCTAACTAGGAAATTTTGGTAATTTTTTTCCCAAGATAGCTCTACTTCAGATGAATACTTCCAGAATCTGAAGACAACATTGTCCGTTTTCATGTTAGTTTGGAAGTGTGGAATTTGGAATCTAAAAATAATATTTCCCAGGCTCTTCATTTAACTCAGGGGTCAATCCAGAAAGTAAAATATAGTTTTTCACAGTCTGGTTTCATAATTTGATTTAATAGAAGCTAATACTTGGTTGTCATAAATCACAACGGACTCTATTGTCAAATCAGAAGCTGTTGTATGTACCATGAACAATAAAAAGACAATAGTCTGAGAACAAATTAAGCATAGACTTTATCTAAAATTATTAAAGTGCAGTACTGTAGTTTGGACATTTCATGAGACAATAGATCCAACTGAAAAGATCATGAAGCTTGGCAAAGCTGAAGGCAGTAGCAAAATAAGAAGACATTTTTTTGTATGAGGAGCGACTTGAGAAACTGCAAGTTGCTTCTGGTGTGAGATAACTGGCCGTCTGCAAGGATTCCTGGATGTTGTGGTGTTTTACCATCCTTTTGGGAGGCTTCTCTCATGTCCCCGCATGGGGAGCCGTAGCTGATAGAGGAAGCTCATCCACGCTCTCCTAGGATTTAAACCTGCAACCTGTCAGTCTTCAGTCCTGCTAGCAGAATGGTTTAACCCATTGTGTCTCCGGGGGCCTCTACAGAAGAAGACTGTATTACTGTATATGAATTGATTCAATCAAAAAGTTTATTTTGACTCACTCATTCACAGAGGCACAATAGGAACTGCAGTGGCACAATGGGTTAAACCAGTGGTTCTCAAAGTGGGTGGTACCACCCCCTGGTGGGCGGTGGGGCGATCCAAGGGGGCGCTGGGAGGCTCAGGAGAATTTGGGGGCCGCTGAACCCCTGTAAGGGGGCGGTGGCATGAGCCAGGCTTGCCACTTGCAGGGTCGCGCGCTTGCGAGGACGTCCCCATTGGAAGAAAGAAGCCAATACACAGGACTTGATGGGAGGAAGGAGCCACGCGCTGCAGTTTCCACGGCAATGCCTGCCCGGGGATTCCAACTCGCAGGGACACAGTCGCAAGCGCGCAATCCCCGGGCAGGCATTGCCGTTTGATCCATATCTGTCATTCATGGGGATCTTAGTGGTCTGTGGAAGTCAGAGCTGAATTGGCTGAAGGTACTGCAAATCCCATCATCTGTTGCTCATACTCCCCCAAACATATTGTTTTTGTGATTATTTCTGGAACTCAATGTTTGTAATTTACACCTTTCTTTACTATATTTTACGAAAAAGGTAGAAACATTAAAACATGTATCTTTCTGTTTAATTGCTATTAAAATTTAAAAAAATAATTTCTAGGGGGCGCTGAGGATTTTCTTTTCTGGAAAGGGGCGGTAGGCCAAAAAAGTTTGCGAACCACTGGATTAAATCTTTGTGCTGGCTGAACTGCTAATCCAAAGACCTGAAGGTCGGCTATTCAAATCTATGAGACGTGTGCGCTCCCACATGTCAGTCCCAGTCCCCATTCCCCAGATTCGAACTGCAGGGACATGAGAGAAGCCTCCCACACATCCGAGCAACCCCTGGGCAATGTTTTTGCAGACGGCCAATTATTTCAAACCAGAAGTGACTTGCAGTATATTCTCAAGTCACTTCTGACACAATAAATAAAAAAAAAACAAACAAACAGAGGCACAATAAACTGAGGTTGACTTGATGGTAAATAACAACAATAAATTTCATGGTATAAAACCAAAAGCAAGGCAACGGAGGTGGAAGACCGAAACATTATTTGAGAATCAAAAGGGATGAGCCACTGGGGTTTCCCCACTTTAGTTATGGAACTATTTGCTGTTTTACTAATAAGGGAACTGATGTAAACCACAGGGTAGCATGTCCTGAAGTCTGTGACAGGAGAATAGACTGCCTTGAAAGGGGTTTCATGTTACCACTCCCTTGCAGAAACATTAGGCTATTTAGCTTCAGTGCAAACACAAAAAGCAAGCGAACAAAAGGAATGTTCGTTCACATGATGCTTACCAGGTTCAGCTGCAGACCGGGGCTCTGCTTATCCCATCATCCGAATGGAGAATAGGGAATAGAAGGGAAAAGAACAAGATACATTAGAACGCATTTAAAAAGCTGAAAGGTTCCATGGAGAAGTAATATTAGACAACTAAAATAGCTTGATAATTGGACAGTATGACAAAGGCAGTTAAAATTATAGTGAAAAGAAACATCCTGAACATGAATCCGATGATGATACAAAAGAAAACAAGACTGAAGTGCATATTCCTACTGGTGTCTTTAGAGCGGGCAGATATTTGAATAAAAAAAGAAGCCTAGCACTTACTTTTTTGAAGGATTCGGAAATCTGGAGAATCCTGAATTTCTGTCCCTTGCCGAAACCACATGACATGCAAAGGAGGTGCTCCCCTCACTCTGCACTCAAGAACAACCACTTGTCCTTCGCTTGCTGTTGAATTTTGCAGTTCCTGAAATTTCAAAGAGATTTTAATAAAATTGACACACACCTCTTTATGATTTCCAACCTCACCATTAACAATGTACTCTAAATAATAATTCACACCATCTAATAATGGTGTAATAACTAACTCTGCAAAACTTCTTTTGAAAATTAGAATTGTATCAATACAACCTACCAGCAAAAAGACTCTCTGCTAATCTACAGGGCAGATGTCACCCTATTTAAAATGGAGTAGCTTTTAACAGGATAATAATAATAATAATTTATTTATACCCCCACCACCTTGTCCCCGAAGGGACTCGGGGCAGCTCACAAAAGTTCCCAATAGTGCAAACACACAAAATACAACAAGTGCATAAACAATTGTACAACAGCAATAGCACCATAAAAACCCCACTAGTTAAAAATTCAATAAAATGCAACAATAGTCGCAGATATAAAACAACTGCAATCAATATCGGTCCTATAAAGTTAAGGTGAAATAATCACTAAGTGCTCAAGTATAACCATTAAGGATTCCTCAGAGGCCTGTTTGAAGAGCCATGTTTTCAAATTTGTTTGGAAATCTTGGAAAGTGGGGGGTTAATCTAATCCTTCTAGGGAGGGCACTCCAAAGCCAGGGGGGAACTATTGAGAAGGCTCTCTCTCTTGTTCCCACCAACTGTGCTTGAAACGGAAGTGGGACCAAGAGGAGTGCCTCCCCGGCAGATCTCAAGAGCCCACGGTGGTTCATAGAAGGAGATGTGGTCTCAAATATAGGTTGGACCTGAGCTGTATTGGGATTAAGTCATCTTTGTGTTAATATCTTATTGTGCAATGCAAACTATTAGGAACTACCACTTAGATATCAATGGTAGCGTCACAACATCAGCACTCCTTTCAGAAGGACTTTCACAACACAGGTGCCAGGTTGTTTGTGACAGGCTTCTTTGTCACACTGGAAGCACAGGTTTTGTCACCTATGTAATGGTTCAGTGAAATTGTAACAATGATGATTCAGATTAATTAAAATAAACAAGTACATATTTCTTCTAGATGTAATGTAGACAAACAGCAGCAGAGGTTCAGATCTTACTGGTGTTTACGTGTTTTTAAATCCTTCCAATAATTTGGAAATTTCAATGTGATTTTTCAATTAATTTTTCAATTAATTGCTTTTTCAATTAATAACATTAGTTCAACCGAGCTCTATTTTTTATGCTCTCTGTAGAAATTTATTTCACGAGGATCTCTGGTGTTTGCAAGCACACGAGAAGCTGCCAGGCAGGAAACTGAGAGGCATCAAAAGAAGCAGGAGTTATATAAGAATTGGAGAGCTTTTCAAAAGATGAATAACAACGCTTGGATAAAAGGTCAAGCCAAAGCAGAGGAATGATGGGGCGAGGTTACAGGCATGGACACATTATTGCATCATACATTAACTGAGAATCATGGCAACGTCCAGAAATAAATCATTCTATTTCTGATGGGATGCTAACAGTTGAAAAGTGGGGTTTTCCATAAAAAGATATCTGGCTTCAAAAAAGCTAACGTCTGACCTTGCAGAAACATTTTTATGGTACAAAACTGCTAGATAACTAATTGTCATGGTTACTATTTTATCTCTTTAAAATATGCATAAATGGCAATTTGAACATAAAGATTTTAACATATGTTTATACATTATGAAATCTGAAGGAAAAGAAATGAGCAACGCGTTCTTATGTAGTTATTACAGGACACACTTATCTGAACATCTGACATCTATCTGTACAGCTAACAAAATCCTATCAAGTTAGGAGTGTTAATATGAGAAAGCCAGCATGGTGTAGTGGTTTGTGTGTTGGATTGCAATTCTGGGAACCAGGGTTTGATTCCCTGCTCAGCCATGGAAAAGGAATGTTTTTTTTAAAAAAAAAATGTCGGGAGTGACTTGAGAAACTGCAAGTCTCTTCTGGTGTGAGAGAATTGGTCGTCTGCAAGGACATTGCCCAGATGATGTTGGGATGTTTTACCATTCTGTGGAAGGCTTCTCTTACGTCCCTGCATGGGGAGCTGGAGCTGACAGACTGGAGCTCACCCCATTTCCCAGATTCGAACTGCTGACCTTTCAGTCAGCAGTCCTGCTGGCACAAGGGTTCAATCCATAGCACCACCAGGGGCACTTCTAATGGGTGACCTTGAGTGAATCATACACTCTCTGTCCCAAAAAACCCATGATATGTTCTCCTTAGGGTAGAAATGACTTGAAGGCACAAAACCAAGAAAGTGTTAATGCAGTTGAAACTATCAATGTATTTTTAAAAAATTCTTATAGTTTCAGGGTGAAACAACTGACATGTTGAAATTCCAGTAGAGAAATCAAACCTTTGTAAAAGTAGGTGCAGCATGACCAGGTTTTGATCCATCTAATCTGCAGAAGTATGAAGTAGGACTTTGTACCTGAAAAAGAGTTAAGAAACAGACATTTGCAAAACCATTAGTAATATAGAGTTTTTATAACAATACTGTAAACCTCAGTTATACATTTCACCCAATGCAGCAAGGATTGTGAACGTACACCTGCTCCATGTCTTGCCAAACAAAACCTACTGACATCACTGGTGAGAATTACAGCTGAACACTATCTGGAAGTCAGGACACACACGCTCCACCACTTTGTCTGGTATATCATGGACAGAAATCGTTTCCAGTTTTTCCACAATTTTTTAAAATCATGTCAGAAGTGATTTGAGAATATACTGTAAGTTGCTTCTGCTGTGAGAGAATCGGCTATCTACTGAGACATTGCACAGGGGACACCCGGATCTGTTATCATCCTGTGAGAGGCTTCTCTCATGCCCCTGCATGGGAAGCTGGAACTGAAAGATGGGAGCTCACACTGTCTCACGATTCAAACCACCGACCTTCAGGCCTTCAGATCAGCAGGTCAGTCAGCACAAGGATTTAACCCAGGGCTGTCCAACTGGCGGCCCCGGGGCCGTATAAGGCCCCCCAGCCCCTTCCCTCTGGCCCCCTAAGCTTTTAAATAAAAAATAAAAATGAAAAATAAAATAAAAATTAAAAATTAAAAAAAAATACCTACTTCCGGGTTGAAGTTAAATATATTTAATATTAAATTAAAATAAGGGGAGAGGGGAGGATGGAATTAAATATATTTAATATTAAATTAAAATAAGGGGGGAGGATGGAATTAAATATATTTAATATTAAATTAAAATAAGGGGGGAGGGGAGGATGGAATTAAATATATTTAATATTAAATTAAAATAATTTAATATCTTATCCCTGCATTTTATCTCATTAAAATATTATATTTGACTGTATGGATGCCCCTTTTATTTATTTTATTTATTATTCGGGCTTCTATGCTGCCGACTCCCTGAATTCCCACCCTGCATTTAATGTTAGTAAAAGATTATATTTGACTGTATGCATGCAGGGGCGGGGGCGGGGTGGGGGCAGAGCCAGGGAGAGGGCGGAGCCAGGGGTGGGGAGGAGGCGGAGCCGGGGGCGGGGCAGACCCTACGGCCCCCCAGGTCATCAGTGACCGGAATTCAGGCCCCTGAGCCGGTAGAAGTTGGACAGCCCTGATTTAACCCATTGCACCACCACAGCTCCAAATGTTGACAACTTATAATTACCAATATTCCTGTAACTGTACCAGGAAAAGAACTTTGTGATGAAAACCTTTGTAACTCTGAATTTTGAATATCAATGTGAAGAAGTGCAAAGATTATAAGTTAATATTTTAATGCAAAGTGTGTATTTAATATTTTAATATAAATGGCAGAGAAACAAATAAAAAACAAATAGTTGTGAGAAGTTTTGATGATCCATGGTACTTAATGCCATTAGGACAAGGGTGATAAAAAACCATTTGTGACACCTCCTCTTGAGGGTTAAAATAAATTTTAGCTAACACTGTGGAACTTTTCACTTGCTGGCTGGAATGAACAGTGGCTCCATTCAATGATAGATATTTATGTGAATCCAATAGGTCCTGGAACGATTGTACCAGAAAACTCATAACTTTACATTCCTTCAGGAGTCTCTGGGAATACGAGGGTTGAATGAAAAGTAATGCCTCCACCTTTGTTACTTGGGTTTGGATGGGAATATTTTAATAACTCAAATGCAGAAATAATTCGTAGAATGTACTCTTTAACTACCACTATTCACTTTTCCACATAATCACCAGACAATTGAATACATTTCTACCAACGATGAACAAGTTTTCTGAAGCCGTCATGGAAGAAGTCTGTGCGCTTTCAATTCGGGTGTCAGCATCCTGGGTACCCATTCTGCACAGATCTTCCGATAGCCAAGCAAAGCAGTAATGTGACCCACATGTTCTTGTGAAATGCCGATTATGCTTGAAATTTCTGAGTGTTACGACAATAGTCCTGAATCAATCTGTTAACCTTTTGCTTGTGAAACTCGGTGGTTGCTGTCACAGGACGTCCAACTCTTTGTTTGTCATGCAACTCAGATGTTCCCACCTCAACATTTTTGAACTTACTCGCCCAACGATGCACAATACTCACATCAACACAATCACCCTAAACAGCTTGCATTCTCTGATGAATCTCCTTTGGGGTGACACTTTCTGCTGTCAAGAATTCAATGACTGCACATTACTTAAGTTGCATTGACCGACCGTCTGCGAAGTGTTCCATACTTCGCACTTTAACAACACAACCATTCAATACAAAGGCTTCCTGCTAAGATGGAACTGTAGAGGAGAATCAACTGAACAAGCCAGTACCTGCCGCATACCAGTACTGCCATCTATTGAGGAGTTACGTAGGTGGAGGTATTACTTTTCATTCAACCCTCATACATTAGCTCTTAGCTTCTTTCATTACTTGGGAGTAAGTCTCATTGAGCATAGTGGCCCATACCATCAAATATACACATGTGGACAGAAAAGGCTGTGCTACAGCTTTAGTGCAAATGGCTCATCTTCTTGTAAAGTTGCAATCAACAACATAAGGCAAAGCCCACAGTACAGGACACCAAATCCCTAGCTCTCCCCCCAAATTGTGATCAATGACACTTCATTAAGTGCATCTAAAAATGGAAGTTGAAAGAGCAAAGATTATTTTGTCTGCACATTGTTTGAGTTGAGACTCTGAGGACATGAGTAAACTTGTGTGCCTAAAGCATGCTTACCTGCTGACGAGGCACTGCTATAGGCTGGATTACAGCTGTAGTGATTCCAGCCTTTGGAGCAGAAGGTCCTATTGTCAAAGAAACAGAAGTGCTTTTCTTTTGAGCCCTGGATAAAACAATTGATTAAAAAGAAGAAGAAGAAAAAGGAAAATTAGCCAAGGTAATCATGAAGTGGCAGACACTGTAATCCAGCACATCTGGAGAGCACCAAGTCAGAGAACCTTGGTCTGTTTTTCATGATCAATTCAAACAGTCTAAGTCACAGAAATCACAATTCCCACAGTCAAGGTCACAAATTATTGAAATTTCCTATGTCCTGATATAACCAGATAGCAGAGGAAATGGAACTACTGCAGTCAACATGTGCAATACAGCATAATTATATAATAAATAGTCAACCTTAACATTCCTTGGCAAAATGACAAGTGTTTTATTTGGGCAATTCTACTGGATGGGATACAATCTGCTAGTTATGCTTGGAAGAAACCCCATTAACAATTCCATGGAGATGATTTTCCTTTGTCTGCAGCACTTGCAATAAGATATTACCTTTCTCTCCACACTATCCATTTCGCCCTAGCTTTTTGCACTCTTAAAAACTTTGCCTTGGAGAATTTCCCTAATTTTGAGAGCAAATATTGGAAGTGCTGTGTGTGTATGTGTGAACATGTTTATGGAGAAAGTCAACTCTTCTGGAAATGCCTTCCCAATTGGATCCTGAACTTTGGCTTTTTCACACAGGCAAATTTCAAATATTATTCATCTACAGATAACACTCATAATTCATCACAAAAGTTGGATATAATACTGTGACATACACATTTTATCACACAAGATAAACAAAATGAGCACCTTTTTCCATTTTTATTAGAAGCTTTTAAATCTTTAGTTACTACAGGCCCACAGTGGTGCAACGGCTTAAACTGCTGAACCTAAATATTGGCAGTTCAAAGCTGTGGGTTGGGGTGAGCTTCCACTGTTAGCCCTAGCTCTTGCCAACCTAGCAGTTCAAACACATGCAAATGTGAGTAGATCAATAGGTACCACTTTGGTGGGAAGGTAATAAAGGCACCCAAGCAGCCATGCCGGCAACACAACCAGAAGGTGTCTATGGACAACACAACAGGCTCCTCAGCTTGGAAATGGAACAAGAGCACCTCCCTATGGCCAGAGCAGAGCACTGCCTCCAGAAAGCCAGAGATGAAAGGGGAAGCCTTTACTTTTGTTCTGTGTATTTGTATGTCACTGTTATTCTACTGTATTAAGGCACTGAATATTTGCCTATCTGTGTATGTTGTAATCTGCTCTGAGTCCCCTCAGGGAGTGGAATACAAATAAAGTGTATTATTATGATGAATTATTATTATTATTATTATTATTACAACACAGCTTCAAATATAGATGGATGATAGGTTTAATGAAGAACTGATAATTATTTATTTCTACAAAAACATAAGTATAAAAAAGAACATTACAAAAGTCTGCTTGACTATTTCTTCCAAACTGGCTTTGAAAGTCCAGCATAGATGTTCTCTAAATGGAGACTCTGAACCAGAATTTGGACCTGTGTCATCCTATATTTAAATATCAGTATAAAATTCCAATGCAGACGGATTGTTAATTAACAATGGTTAAACTCTCCCTCCCCCAAGAGTCGCCGAAGAAGAAATAGGCGAAGTAGAACAGCTTTATCATTATCATCGTAGAGAGACCTTCTATATAAACGTACTGTGGCATGGCTCCAGATCTTGAGCTGAAAATTTCACTGTCAGAATCTGAGGAGCTGGCACCTGGATAGGGTAGAAAACAGCAGATTTAGGGGCGATACAAGCTGTCATGAAACTTAAAACTCTCAACTTTCTATGTTTATGGAATCACAATTCATATTTATGGCTTATGCCAAAATTTCAACGTTTAATATTTCTTGAGAAATATTGGTAACCATAGCTATTCCTGCTGTATCCTGTTACAGGAAACAGGGATTATGTTTTTCTACTATAAAAAATAATTAAAAAGTTCCTACCACCCCAAAGGCCTTGGACTGCTGCTTGTGGCCTATGGGCTACCCTTTTGTTATTCCTGTTGTAGATGCTGAAACTTTATAGGCCTTACAAAATATAGATATGCCCTTTTATAAAAAACATAATCATTGTATATAAAACACATTGAGCATATTAGGTCTAGATCTGTGCGAAACTGGTGGGCCACAGATGAGTGCCAAGCTCCAAGCTATTACTTGCCAGTCCTCATTAACTTTCTAGGAAAACAAGAAACAGCTGTAATGAACAGCTGTATTCAACACACATATCATACAGATCCCTGGAACACTGGGGAAAATACTGTTTCAGATCACTTGGGATGCACTCGTTTAGAATAGTGCTTAAACTTTTCCCTTTTCCACCTGAGAAATTTGTTTGCAACCCCAGGTGTTTATTTATTTATTTACTGTATTTGTATACCGGTCTTCTCAGCCTATCGGCAACTCGAGGCGGTAAACAGGTATATAAAATAGGTATAAAAATAAAATGGACAGATAATAAATTAGCATTTGCAAGGCTTTCTAAAGAGGCCGATTTTCCTTTTTATGAAGTGCAGCTGAGTCTACAGCAAACACTACATGTTGTTGCTAACAGATTTGTATAAATGTCTTGATGGTGTTCAGAAACCTTTTACTGTTGCCAGGTCTTTGTGACCCAATATTGACTTACAGGGACCCAAATAAAGAACTGTGCTTTAGAACAGTGTTTTTCAACCTTTTTTGAGCCACAACACATTTTTTACATTTACAAAATTCTGGGGCACACCACCAATGAAAATGACACAAAATGACACTCTAATACAGTAATACATATAATTAATATGTTTTTAAATGTATTTATACACTCAGTGTGAAACCTGGGCCTGTTTCGATGAACACAACATAGATACCCTGGCAGGAATGGCAGAAAGACACACACAAAGGTCTTGCTCAACAGCTGGAAGTTATAGTTCACACACACTCAAAGAGCGTTCTGAACTCCACCAATGATGGAATGGAATCAAACTTCCCACACAGAACTACCATAACCAAGAGAAAATACTATAAGAGTTTGGTGGGCATTGACCTTGAGTTTTGGAGTTGTAGTTCACTTATATCCAGAGAGCACTGTGGAGGGGAGGGAGGAAGACATGGGGGAAGTCTGCGCAGTAGCGCCCGCATGGGTCATGTCTTCCTCCCTCCCCCCTCCCGCAGAAGCAGCAGCATGAGCAAAGCGAGGCAAAGCAAGCAGAGCGAGGCTGGGAAGAAGGGAGCCTGAATGGAGAAGAAAAAGTGTTCGGCAGGAGGGGGAAGAAAGGGTATTGGAGGTTCCAATTTCCCACGGCACACCTGATGATCGCTCATGGCACACTAGTGTGCCACGGCACACTGGTTGGGAAACACTGCTTTAGAAGACCTAGGAAGACAGAGGGAATGGTACAAATACAAACATGTTATTGCAGTTGTGTATCAGTTGCACAGGTTTGAACCTTTCCTATAAATATATTAGAACAGTGGTTCTCAAAATGTGGCTCCCCAGGTGTTTTGACCTACAACTCCCAGAAATCCCAGCCAGTTTACCAGCTGTTAGGATTTCTGGGAGTTGAAGGTCAAAACATCTGGTGACTCACAGGTTGAGAACCACTGCTCCAGAGGAGCCTGGAAAGTCCAGGAGGAAACCTTTTCCTTCCTATTGGTGGTGGGTTGAGAACCACTGTCTTAGAACCAAGACACATGATACATGATATATAAAATGTGTGGCCATGCTTTCTTACCTTCAACAAATAGTTCTGCTGATGTAGAATCAGAGCCAACAGAATTTGAGGCCAGGCAGCAGTAGCGACCTGTATCTTCCTCAAAGGCTTCTGTTATAACTAACGTATGAAGTCCTCCACTTTCACAACAGATCTGTATATCAGGGGAATTCTGTAGTTGTTTTCCTTCACAAAACCACCTGTGACGAATGAAAATACAAAAAAATAGAGCCAGATTAGGATAGAATAGGACCTTAATTAAAGTCTGTCACACAATCTTTAGAAGAATGACTTCTGGTAGCAAAAATACTCAAGAGCTCTAGAAACATTTTCTTTCAGACTCCACTGTAAAGAGGTATTACTTTCAATATGATAAGTACTGAGCACACTCGTTACAAGAACTCTACATTTTTTTGGACAGGTCTGGACTGAACAGTTGGCATAGATTACCAAACAAGGTAATGTATAAAAGATGCTATAAAGTTTCATGGAAGAAGATTACTTAGGGAATTTCATTCCCTAGTCCTGTCTTCTGGAACAGCCCGAAAAGGACAGACCAGAATTGGGAAAGAGATAATGATGTTTTTACACACACACACACACACACACACCTTCTCTGAGTGCCAGAAAAACTAAAGATATGTTCTCTTTCTTTGACTTATTGTTTTTGTTTGTTTGTTTTGTTTTAGTATTACAAAATCTTCTTGAGGAGTTATGCCACAGGAACCTGAACTTCCAGCGTATTTCACATACCAAGTCTGTACAGTAAGATAATCAAACCACGTTATTTAGGGCCCATATGCTTTCTCTCTTTTGGCTTTCACATATTGTTGTGTTTTCTGTACCATTCATGTGCTGCATATCTATGAGATGCAGATTTGTGTACCTGTAACAATGTGTAGATCATTTTGTATGTACACAGGCATTCATGCTTAGTCTGGGAAGCTGGTGTGCACATACCAATGCATCTAGTAACACAGATATCTATATCCAGTGAACAAACAACAGTTAACATTTGTTTGTGCAC
The DNA here is from genome assembly GCA_030556195.1 of Anolis apletophallus. Taxonomy (NCBI): domain Eukaryota; kingdom Metazoa; phylum Chordata; class Lepidosauria; order Squamata; family Anolidae; genus Anolis; species Anolis apletophallus. The sequence continues at coordinate 46,529,271 of JARBWK010000012.1, forward strand.
ATACCAATGCTCAGTGGTAGGATTTATATATGTAAACATGCACATATGCAGTTCAATCCTACTAAATAAGACTTACATAGAACTTTTGTTTCTTTCTATTACATCTGAATGTTATGTATATTGATCATTTTCACTATGAAAACCTGGCCATATGTCTAAATCAGTGGTTCTTAACCTGTGGGCCGCAGACCACTAGTGGGCTGCGGGGATGAAAATCTGGTCCATGAGCCTCCTTCCTTGTTATTTTATTACCGCTCCTTTCACGCTGCCTGCCACTCCTTCCTTGTTGTTGACCATGGCATATGGTCTGTATCAGAAACAAGAGTTGATGTAGTGTATTCAATGCAATTTTCTGAATCAGAACTCCAAACTGAATCTAAAGTTGACCAAAAACTGATTTGTAACCCTTTTGGTACTAATGTTGGGGAGTGGTCCCTGGTCAAGAAAAGGTTGGGAACCACTGGTCTAAATGAATCCCATTTTGAGCATTTCATGGATCCAATGGCATGTCTCCAAAGACTGTTTCCTTTCCCCATACTGACTTATCTTTAATCTTACTATGTCTGGATTCTAAAGTGCTCCTGGGCCACTCAGGGAAATAAAGAAAACAGACAGTAGGCAGTGGCAGAACCTGAGAAGAGCTTGTGTTTACTCAGTTATTTATTAATATTAATACCTAAATTGTAGGGAGGGAAAAAGAATCACAGTCCTCCAAATGTTGATCATATATAACTTACAAGGTATACATTGTCTTATATTAATGCATATGTTGGAAAAAGTACTATGTGAAGAAGGTTTAGGAACTTGAATAGAAATTAATGTCTGGATATTCTGTTTTAAACTTTACATCCTTCCGGTTCAGAAAAACTAGTCAGTAACAATATGCATTCATGTTGAAAATTAACAGATTCTTAAGCTTCAGCAGAGTGTTAATCCATAATTTGCTTTAAACAGTAACTTGAAGAAAATTAAAAAGAGGTTACAAAGTCCTAAAACATGTTGCAAGAGATGTTTGTTTCTCGGCTACATTACAGATACTTAATGGATACTTAATGGATGAAGTCATATTATATATTATATGCTCCCAGCCTTTGAAGGTGTATAATTTAGAGGTTAAATCCAGCAAGCATGATCACATAACACTAGATACTTTTTGTCATAGAAGACTTAGAAATCATTTTTAGTAGTCGTGCCCTTCCTTTTCCAAACAGGGCTTGCAGACTAAATTTCAGTCAAAGCATTGACGTATAAAACTGTAGAGTCTGTTCCCATTAAAAAACAAAATGAGAATTATTTTCCTCACTCCAAGATCAACTTATAGCAATCCCTCCCCATGTTCTTTGTTACTATTTCACATGATTGCAAGAAACAGGGCCAAATTTGAAATGGATAACTATTAAATGTCGGGTTGGCTATTGACTTCCAAAAATGTTTCCTTGACTTGTCTGACTGTTATTCCCAAGTTTTGCATTAAGCCTGTGGAATAAGATAATTCACCTCACATTAGTCAAACTACCAGTTAATTGCATTCAATATTGTCTGCACCAGAGACAGGCGTCCTTATGCTCTCCAGATGTTGTTGGAGTACAACTCTCATAATCCTTGATCATTGGTCATGTTGATAGAAACTGTAATCCAAAAGATATGGAGAACACCAAGTTGTTTACCTCTGGCTTACAGTGAGAAGCACTGCATCTCCTGATTTCAGCCAGGTATCTCTCTCCAACCTCCCCAGATGTGCCAAAGACTGAATTTCTGCATTCAAGTGATGTGTTCCACCACCAAGGCACATTCCTCTATAGTATTTTTATACAACATTCTTTTAATATTCTCATAATCGTTTCCTTCCAAGTTAGTCACCAGCCTTCTCAACAAGATATTTTAATTTGATGCTGACCATTTCACTTCCAACTGCTCTTAAGGAACAGGAGTCTATAACCCACTTGTACCTTAGGTTACTATCAAATTAGTTACCTATTATAATTTCATATGAATGCAACTCAGGTGAATTTTATTTCACAAATCTGAAGACTACAGCTCCTGTTAATTTGTCCAGAATATTAAAATGGAGAAAAAAAATCTGGGATCATCAATCAAGCATCAAAAATTTACAAAAATGTCCATTGACTGCTGAGCTAAAACAATCAGATAGCAATCTTCTGCTTGGATCTAGGAAAACAGACTTCATTGCAAGTTTCCTTAAGGTGGAATAATAAATATTTGGTTTATGGAACTCATGCATATCTTAAAATGTTTTGACACATGCTAGGGACCCCAGAATGATGACTCTGTATTTGTTCCATTTCCTTTAAGATAAGGATATTTTCACCAGTTGCTTTGTTTACAAGTAGGCATGTAGCTTGAGGCAAAAATGTAGCTGCAGAACTTGTTGACAATTCATGACTCAATGGTAATGCATACTTGAATCAATTATCTGATTTTTCCACTATGGGTTGGGAATTGTGGTTAAATAGTTAATAAGGCTGATGCAGAAAACATGTGAACATGCACTTTAAAAAAGAGAAGAATTTGAAGTGATCACATGGCAGCTCCATTTCTCAGACACTCTGAGAAGATGGATTTTCCTTCAAGATACATAACACTTGTGGGCATTTCATTATTGCTACAGCACTTGTAGAAGCCATTTTTTTGCTTTCATTGTCCTACCTCATACAACAAACATCAATAGGTGAGCTATCTATGAGAATGCAATTGTATCCTTTCCCCTTATTTATACACATATGTGTGTACTGGAAGGTGTTAGATAATGAAAGAGAGACATGTGGGTTGAGGGAAGGGAGACACTACTGACTAGCCATTACTTTTATTTGCTTAATCAACATGGTAACAATGATGGAAAAGAACGGATGATTTATGATTTTATCCAGTTGCTAGTTCTGCTAGTTGGTTCAATGTTAACCATAACTATGGAACAGTTTCTGAGTAGTTACGTATTATATGCCACCCTGGCCAAATTCTGTTGGGTTTTTTGTTTGTTTGTCCTTAGTCTATCTTCTCATAAACATCAAAAAAATTGTTTACCCACCCATTTTAAAATGCTTTACAAATACACATGGCATGAAAAATCATCCCACTATCAGACCATCTTAGGGAATGTGGACTACATGCAAGTACCCCAAATAGGAACCTCCACAAAGAGAATGCCACATGACAAGACCGTTTCTCTTTGTATACGGTTAGTAAACTAGCAATATGAGCCTTGGCAGAAAGAATACACAGGGGAAATAATGTTTATTTTTTGTTTAAGATGGTCTCCACAATAGAGCATCATAGCCTCTAATCAATGTACAATAGGGTTATGCATGCGGAGTGACTCCCATTCTAACTAATGAAAAAGTATGTATACAGTTCCTCCCATGCAGAAGAAAGAATAAACCCTACATCCCTCAAGGCTAGGAAACCATGATAGATTGAAGCAAAACATTATACCATTCCTTTCTTGTAATTAAAGCCCAACCATCTCTCATTGTGTCCCATTTTGCCCAAAGAGAACATATCACTTCTGCATGAAACTAATAAACTTCCTTTGTTTACTCAGTAGCCTCATTTGGCCTACTTTTGCAAACAGAGACTGGAAACAAATGTATCCTGTGAAGTACGCTGCCAGTCTTTTTCTACTTTCCATGCTTTTCTCTTTGCTGTAGTGGCTACTCACACTACAATTTCTCAGCTTGGATTTTACAAGACCTTTTCTGCTGAGTTTTATTTTGATTACATGGAGGACGGCGAGGATCAACAATGTTGTATTGCATCCAAGATCCTTTGGTTTTACATAAATATAGCATGAATGGGGCTGTGGATCAGACCACTCTCCATGTTTAAGAAGGGAACAATGGTGGGAATTTAAGCAAATAACTCTCTTCTGGGCACCACTTGCTCAGGACGAGCAAAGACAAAAGCAAAACTTATTAGACTTCTGCTAATCACTTGCAGTGACGCAGCCTCCGAGGGCTGCTTTGCCATATTCCAGCAGCTAAGCAATCAACATGGTTATTTTAATGCACAACCTTAACCCAATCTTCTTCAGCTTAATCTTGATCACATGGGAAATGGTGGCCTAGCTAGTACCAGTTTCACACTGTATTGAGAAAGATGGGTAGAGGTTGGAAGGGGACCATTGAGAAATCAGACTATACAGAGCTTTATCAGCAAAGAGGGACTAGAGAAATGCCTTGATGGATTACAACCGTGAGGTTAAACATTCAGACATTTCAAAGTAAATAGTCTTTTAGTTCCATAAGACCACCATACATAAGCTGTAACATTGCAGTATACATAGAGCAAGCAATAGTAAAGACTTTTGTGATGACTTTGTTGATTCAACATCCTGTCGTTTGTTTTTTCACAATATAAATTCTGCTTTTCCCATTTCCTTCCTACAATAATTCCCATCATATATACTACTTCTGATTGCACACTATTTATTGTAAGATGACAAAACCATCAATAATTATTAGTGTCAAAAGATAATTGTTCTGTTGTTTGCTGCTGAGTTGGCTCTTCAAGATGAATTGGAGAGGTACACACCCTTCCATTCCATTTCTTTCTCTTTGAAGGAAGGATGTTGGCAGCCATCCAGTCCCATACTTACATGCACTTATGTACGATTAACATGCATACAAAACTATAGCATGGGACAGAACTATCACTTGTGAAATCATACACTCTCTTCATAAGCATAAAGATTTTTACAATAGCCATTTTTCTGTGTGGAAACATACAACTCATGCCAATGCTAGAGTATGTCTTACCAAGACTAATACAGCATCACAGTAAACTGTATCTTCTATATTCCTTGGCAACTTATTATCACATCAAATATTAGGTAGTAAAATGGAACACTCTATAATATTTGATAGAATCTGTTAAGGATGCATGTGGATAAAATTTATAGTCGAGTATATACTTACAGTATTTGGTTGTGGTCACAGAGTTATAGAATCATTGGAAGAAACCTCATGGGCCATCCTATCCAACCACCTGCTAAGAAGAAGGGCAATCGCATTCAAAGCACCCCCAACAGATGGTCATCCAGCCTCTGTTTAAAAGCCTCCAAAGAATGAGCTTCCACCACACTCTGGGGCAGAGAGATCTACTGATGAACAGCTCTCACAGTTAGGAAGTTCTTCCTAATGTTCAGGTGGAATCTCCTTTCCTGGTGGATGCAGGAATTCAGTATTTCCATCTGCTACAACTCCTGCCCTGAACCAGCTGTCTGTTTTCTGTCCATTCAGTGGCTTGAGAGGACAAGAGGTAGCTAAGTGACAAATAGGAAGAAAGCCACCACTACCAATAGGAAGAAAAATATTTCCTCCTGGACTTTCCAGGCTCCTCTGGAGGTCTATGGAGGATGCTAGGATCTCCTTCTGGTTACAGAGACAGAGCCAGGTGGATGCTTGTCTAGCCATCTTGGCTACACTCATCCTCTCCTGACTACTGAAGACCAGCCGGAAAACAGAAAGGTCAAGCATATAACATAACTCCAACTGGTTTGCAACTTCTTGGTGTGATGTTGAAACTGTACCATTATGTTAAGGGCTCCTTGTGTTCTCAAGATCCAAAACAGCTGGAAATGTAACTTTTTAGGGACCACATCTTTAAGGCAACGATGCTGGGTTAGTTCCAGCTTCTTTGCCATTTTGATAAGGAAGCCATACTTGTCCATTCATTGAAATAGGCACACCGAGTCTATATAACTAAAGCTTGGTATTCCATGTTAGCATCCAGCTTAAAACTAATAGTATCAAAGTAGAACAACAGTGTTTGAAGGGGTGTTGAAAGTAATCAGCTCTGATCCATGGTAATCGATCTTAGCTTTAAAAATGTTTAGCTAATGAAGAGAACAGTCAGGAGGGGCAATAGATAGTGCTAGTACCACACTACACATGGAGGTAGCTAGACATGGAGAGTGATTGTAGCAAACATTTTCTGCACCAAAGCTTGACCATATAAACCATGAAAAAATTAAACATGGGCAGAGTACAATTTTATTCTGAATAAGTCACTTAGTTAAGTGACATACCCTGTTCCCCCAAACCCCTCCAGTATTTTCAGTTGGTCATGGGAGTTCTGTGTGCCAAGTTTGATTCAATTCCATCAATGGTAGCGTTCAGAATGCTCTTTGATTATAGGTCAATTATAAATCCCAGCAACTACAACTCCCAAGTGACAAAGTCAATTCCCCACCCCCACCCCAACCCAACCCCACCCCACCAGTATTCAAATTTGGGCGTAACAGGTATTTGTGCCAAATTTGGTCCAGTGAATGAAAATACATCGCACATATCAGATATTTACATTACAATTCAGTAGCAAAATTACAGTTGTGAAGTAGCAAGAAAAATAATTTTATGGTTTGGGGTCACCACAACATGAGGAATTGTATTTAAGTGGTCATGGCATTAGGAAGGTTGAGAACGACTGCTCTACTAGGTCTTGATTTTCAGGGGATGTCTTATTTTGGGGGAAACAGGGTATAACGTGTTTCTGATCAGAGAATATACACCATGTTCATTTCTTATATCACATTATGAATTTGTTCTCCAAGCAAATGTCTTCTGCCCATTTGCCGAGGGTGAGATTATAATGACCAAGACTACAATGAAATTTCATAAAGAGCAATTACTTTCTGCTTGTACAAGATATGTTAGGAAGCTATGAGATATCGTTCAGATACTTCCCACCCTTCAGACAGCAAAGAACAAATCCTTTTCATACTCCTTGTGTGAGATACTTTTTTGATAGTTATGTTTCCGCATCATCATACTTTGTTCATACATGATTTTTTTTATTACAAAAGAACACTGAAATCATGTAAGTAAGCTCCTTTCCCTACATATTACAGCTCAAACAAGGTCTTACAATTTCAGAGCTGCTACACCCAAGAGAGTGTTTGTAGACTCAAGTCTTTACCTGATGCATGAAATTCCCCATGGTGCCACATATTATGACCCTATATGTTGTCAGGAGAATGTCCCCATTACATTTTGTTCTTGGTAGAAATGTCTAAGGCTAGAGTATTTGTCACTGCCAAGTTAGTTAATCGGACATTCCAACAATGATTTACCATTAAATACATTTTTTCCTCCTTTCTGTTTTCCCCCCAGTCGTAGGAGTCCATAAGTACAACGGAGACCTGTCTTGGCAAATTGAAGGATACACAACTTTTGCTCAAGTGTGACAACCGCTAGAAGACAATAAATAGTAGAAGTCAAAGTGCTTCTATTACCTCCCCACCCCCCAAAAAAGGAATCCTCATAATATATAACATAGATGAAACAGTCTTTTCTTGACATCTCTACAAGCCAAGGAGGATTCTGGCATGGAAATACAGTTAAACAAGTAGTCTTCTGTGTTTATTCTGAGATGACATGATATCATCAGAACTAATATGAACTGGTTCTTCCAAGTAACATGACAACATCTCCCTGCTGGAGTATTACCTATGAAATCATATGCCAACAAAACAGCCTGCTTCCTGCACAATGTATGATTAAAGTAATGTTAAAATATGTAATTTAAAAAGACAAATAATAATCCAGAAACTAAATCAGATTTTAATGTGAATATATTGGAAAGTCTACTTGGACTCAGTGCTTTGACATCCTTTATTCTCCTTTCCAACATATGAGAACTTTTCTTGCATTGATAGCTTATAAAATACATTTTTAATATACTATTCCAAGGCTTCTAGAAGGCTTCTGTGATTATTATATATATAATAATCACAAAATCATCTCCTTGTTTTGCAGTAAGAAAAATCAACCACAATAGTAAAGGTTTTCCCCTGACATCAAGTCCAGTCATGTACGGCTCTGGGGATGGTGCTCATCTCCATTTCTAAGCCGAAGAACCAGCGTTGTCCATAGACACCTCCAAGGTCATGTGGCCGGCATGACTGCATGGAGTGCCGTTACCTTTTTGCTGGAGCGGTACCTATTGATCTACTCACATTTTGCATGTTTTCGAACTGCTAGGTTGACAAGCTGAGGCTAACAGCAGGAGCTCACTCTGCTCCCCAGATTCAAATCTGTGATCTTTTGTCAGTAAGTTCAGCAGCTCAGCGCTTTAACCCACGGTTCCACTTGGGGTTCCATACTGAAGACAACAGTATTGAAGAACTAATAGTTTTTTGTTCATTAACATCAAGCTAAACCCGCTGCCTGTTGTGGTTGCCTCATTCTGCCTAATAGTAGAGTCAGCAAGAAGCATCTTTAATATCAATTCAGTCATATAAAAATAGCATGAACACACATAAAAATGCAACTAAGATTATACATCAAGAATAAAAAATGTCAAAGGAAAAAAAATCAGTAATACTGAGCCACCACAGGCCATGGTAATAAGAAAAATAATTCAGATAGTCATTTAATGCATAATTCTGGCACAACCTGTATTTGGCAAAGATGATTAAAAAATAATGAATGCTCTTCTTTCATCCACTTTAAAAATATAATTTAATGAAACAGTTATTCTGAAATCAAAGGACAAACAGAAGAAATGATGTTTATTCGTTCAGTCGTTTCCGACTCTTTGTGACCTCATGGACCAGCCCACGCCAGAGCTCCTTGTTGGCCATTGCCACCCCCAGCTCCTTCAAGGTCAAGCCAGTAACTTCAAGGATAACATCCATCCATCTTGCCCTTGGTCGGCCCCTCTTCCTTTTTCCTTCCATTTTCCCCTAGCATTATTATCTTCTCCAAGCTAGCATAAGAGAATTGCAGTTCTAACCATGGCATTATGTAAAAAGAAATTTTTTTTAAAATGAAAATAAAACAGTGATGTAATGGCTGGAATCACTGGGTTGTTGTAGGATGTTGGGCTATATGGTCATATTCTGGAAGCATTCTCTCCTGACGTTTTGCCTGCATCTATGACAGGCATCTTCCGAGATTTTTTTTTCCGGGTCGTGTCAGGAGCAACTTGAGAAACTGTAAGTCGCTTCTGGTGTGAGAGAATTGGCCATCTGCAAGGACGTTGCCCAGGGGATGCCTGGATGTTTTTGATGTTTTATCATCCTTGTGGGATGCTTCTCTCATGCCCCCGCATGAGGAGCTGGAACTGATAGAGGGAGCTCACCTGTGCTCTCCTCGGATTGAAACCTGCGACCTGTTGGTCTTCAGTCCTGCTGGCACAGGCATTTAACCCAATACAGGCAAAACATCAGGAGAGAATGCTTCAAGAACATGGTCATACAGCCTGAAAAACCTGCAACAGCCCAACAACAGTGATTTTACATCTACTAGTGCCCCCTCCCCCAAGTACTTTTCTATAATGCAAGATGAAATGCAGTTGCCCTTTAATTTAAACATATTTCACAGTCTGGTTTTTCTAAACTCAAAACCCTTTCTCAGCTGGTTTTATATTGATACTCATCTTGCAAAGTTCAACTCCATTTATGCATTATTTTAGGAATGAGACAAGTGTGTGTGTGTTTAAAGGACAGATCATGCAACAGAGCCCACATTTTCTTCAGAATAACTCTGTGAAATTTAAGACTTGCACCCAAGCCAATAGCAGAAGCTCCAATAAAAAGCATCCCCTTGCTTAGTTGCTGCCTCTATTAAAAAATAATGACAAATACATTCACTTGGCAGCTACATTTGACCTATATCAAGGTTTACAAGCAAAGCAGAGCTTGGAAAAAATACTTTTTGGACTATAGTGTCCAAAATGGGTAAGCTGGCTGGTGAACTCTCAGAACTGTAACCCAAACAGTAAATTTCCTAAGCCCTGAAATATGTGGATAGATATACTCTTCCACCAAACACTTGGATAAAAGTTATTTTTCCGACCTGTGCTTAGTTGATGGGCAATCCTTGGCAGTGTAGCAAAGTTAAAGCCATGGGCGGGCCACCTAAGTGTCCCTTGCCCCAGAATACTATTGGGTTTCTGGGCTTTCTACTTGTTATTAGATTTCTAGCTGTCATTGAAATAGTACAACTCTATTCTGATTTGGTTACACCTCAATGGAGTACAGTGTCCAGTTCCGGGCACCACAATTCAAGACGGATATGGACAAGCTGTAACATGTCAAGAGGAGGGGGACGAAAATGGTCAAAGAGTTGGAACCCAAGCCCTACAAGGTTAAACAGCTAGATATCTTTAACTTGGAGAAAAGAAGGCTAAGAGGAAACATGATAGCGGAGTTTCAATATTTAAAAGGATGTTGCATTGAGGAGGGAGAAATCTTGTTTTCTGCTCCACTGGAGAGTAGGCACTTCATCACATTCATTAAATACCCACTTAAGAAATGGCAACCTAATGTATTCATCAAAAGACATTGGCTTCAAGTGTAGGGTAGAGCTATCTTGGCATTTAAAAGAGGTTGCAAAAGGTTATCTTTTCAGATATTTTCTAAGCTGGTTGGCAAGTGACTTTTTTTTTGCAAATTATCTGGATAAAGATTGGCAAAATGGCCAATTCTGTCATGTGATGGTATTTGTTGTACTCAGCTTTAAAATGATAGAGTTATGCAATTTGTGGGAGGAGGTGAAATACCCTTTTGAGGAAAAAGCTCCACCATTACCTTTTGCTCACAGAGGAGGAATGATCGGTAGTATGTTGTGTTCCTTTCTGTCTCATGCACTTTCTGGGGGCCTTCCTTCCTTCTTTGTGTTGTGTGTGCCATGTGTTACCTCCTTCTTCTTTCCTTTTGGCCCTTTTTCCTTCCTTCTTCCAACATGGGGAAGGGGAAGGAGAAAGAGAGAGGAGGATCGATGGAATGGCAGCAAAGGGAGAGTCCCCAGAGGCCCCTTTCACTTCTCCTTCTCCTTCGGGTTGACCCCAAGGGCCTTCTAGTCCAACCCCCTTCTTTCTGCCATGTAGTAAAGGCACAATCAAAGCACCCCAGACATAGGGCCATCCTGCCCCTGAATAATAGTAACAATAAACAAAATATGATCCTTATTCGCAAGTGTTATTTCCTGTTTAATTGTGTAGTCTTTACTTTGAAGGTAGTTGTTGTGCTCCCAAAAATTTGTTTTTGTGCCCACCAACTATGTTAAATTGGTGGAGACTCTACAAGATATCCAATCATTGAGAAATTAGAGCAAAATGTGCTATAGCAGGATGTCCCTCCTGCAAAGACAAAGTTTTTGCAGTTCAATAAACTTTTCCCATGTGTTTATGATAGAACCAATTAGGAAATGACATGTATAACCCAGGAACAAAAATCATAGTCCAGGAGAGGAGGTGCTTCTTTCCACAAAGAAAAAAGGGGATGGACAGTGTGGGCGGGAAAAACTCTCTACAATGTGATGGTAAATCAACTGAGAACTTTGGAATAAAATGGATAGTTTGCTAGTGTGTGATGGAGGTAGGAAAATCATCCATTTAATTTCAAAACGGAGTATGCCTGAGCTGTATGGCAAACCATCTCTTCCAAACACTTGACATGTTCAGTGGGGTGAAGTTATAGGACATGGAGCAATGGCTTCAAATTGCAGGAAAATAAATTCCACCTAAACATTAGGAAGAACTTCCTGATGGAAAGAGCTCTTTGGCAGTGGAATATTCTGCCTTTGAGGGTGGTGGAGTCTCCTTCTCTGGAGGTTTTTAAGCAGGGATGATGGATGGCTATATGTAGGACATGATTTTATTGTGCGTTCCTATGTGCCAGGGGGTTAGACTGGATGGCCCTTGTGGTCTCTTCCAACTCAATGATTCAATGCTAATGATTAATATTGAAGACAATATGTCAGATTATATTTTAGATAACACAACTTATTTGCCTATAAATTGTACCCTTTGTCCTATTTCTGGGTAGTTTGGCATGTTTCCTGTATTGAAAGTAGTTGAAGGCCGAGGCTATTTCATTCAATTTGAAAGAAAATAACCAAGTTTATATGAATCAACCTGTGAAATCAATAGACCAATGAACACAGAAGGGGAAATGAGTTGATTTCTGAACAAGCAAGAAAGAGAATGTCATCAATGAAAAGTTAAACAAATGATATTTGAACATTTATGGAGAACCATGCCCCTTCTAGACAACCTTACAATACAGTTGGAGGAAAAGACATGGAAACCACTTCCCCGTCCGATATGAAAGGGTTTCCTGCTTCACAGCATTATATACACATAAAATGTTAAGTGATAGTTGATCACTGCCAAAAGGTTTAGATAACATGTTCTAAATAATGCAGGTTTGAATCTGCATATTGAACAGGAGGCAGCTGTACACTTGGTGCTCATTTGGTAAGAACAGGAAACAGATCTTGCACAGAGTTGGAGGGGAAAAAGTCCTACAAGAGTTTCTTTCTACTAGTCTAATCCCAAGCATAGAATTTGAATTGCACATAGACCAACAAGAACAAAATTACTTTCAAACTTCTGAAATATAACAAATTTTGCATGAATATTTGAAGATCCGTACAAATACATACTTTGAAACTTTCCCTCATTTGAATCAGAACATCCATATATTAATTGCAGATAGGGATTCTCACTTACATGCTCCTGTATGATGACCACACTTACTACTATAGAGAGGTTGGTCCTTACTGCTTTAGAAAGTAAGTTTATGGACTGAATGAGGTCGATCTAATTGGGTCTAGCAATTAAATTTGGCCAAGAATGGATAGCATCCATGACAAGGCATGCAGGTCATGGATGTCCTCATGATGGTGGCCCTGGGAACCTTCGGGAAGAGAGGACATTCTAGGAATAAATTATTATTATTAATTCCTATGTAAATATTAGTGATTCTATATTTACGTCTCTTTGTGTATGTCTCCAAGTTGCTTGATCACTTACTGCAACTCCATGAATATCAGTGTTCTTAGGCAAGTAGTTCTCAGAGGTGGTTTTGCCAGTTCCTTTGTCAGAAATGTAGCCTATGGCACTTGATACTTGGGAAGCATCCCAACCAAATACTAACTAGGGCTGGCCCCATTTGGCTTCCAAGATCAGAGAAGATCTAGTGCCTTTATGATATCTAGCCAGACACATTTGCATCTTTACTGAATAAAATTAACATCTGGAAAATTTATGTAAATATGTACCTCATTCTGATTTCTCCTCATGTTAGTTACACTGGATACATAGTATATAATGAGGACAATATGTTTATGAACTGCAGAAAAGAAAATTGCAATTCGGAGGGTTTCAATTAGTATTTACAATTCTTTGTATGTTACTTCAAAAAGAACTGTAATGGATTATTAGACACATAAGGCTTTGTGGATAGTGAACACATATTCATTTGATCATTACTATAATTCTTTCCATGTGTCTAAGTCTCACTTCATTAAGCTTTATTTGTCTGTGGACATCTACTGAAGGCTATGCAGATATGGATCCCATCCAGACAGGAGCCTGACTGAGGGTAATCACATGTCCACCTCCAAACGTTCCATGATGGAAGAGAGGCAGGAGGAAGGTATGCTAAATTAAACAAAGTAAAACAATTGAATTCATCTTTAAGTTGGGTTAAAGTCTTTTTAAAAACATGAAGTATGCAAGGATCCACCTAACCAAACAAAATACTATAGGTTAAATATGCAAGGTATTTACATTATCTCTTTGGAAATGTGATCAAAAAGCAACATGCCATGTTAGCTCCAAATCTTTTAAATAAACAGTATTGTTGACCTCACTGTTGATAAATCCTAACAGATATTATCAGCATATCTGAGCTGAACATTAGTCCACTCAATTACTGAGCTCAAGCATTAAATGAAGAAAGTCAATAGACCATCTGATGGAGAAGGACACATTAACTAAAAAGCCAGGTATTAGTATTAGCATTAGGCTGTGTCATATAAATACTAGAGTAGCTCAGTGTAACGGAAAAGTTAATTATAGTGGAGTTTTATTGTCTGTTTAGTTGTGTTGATAGTATGACAAGGGCAGTCAGGAGTTGGTTACATCTGATTGGTTGTTGGGTTACCATGGATACATATTCTTTGCAGTAGAAATGTATCCATTTGAGAGTGGCTAGCAAGAAAAAGGGGCAGAGCTAGATAAAAAGAGAGGGGAACATTTGAAAAAGTAGGGAGTCTCTAGCCAGGCGTTAGAGAGGAAAGGAACAGTATTTAAGTTTGTAGCTTCCACTGCTGTACTAAAGACAAAGTTAATATAAATCTAAATTATCAGTTAAGTAGAACTGAGAGACAGAGATTCCTTTGGGAATAGGTTTTTAGTCAAAATATTGACGGAAGAGAGTGACTAAAAGTTAGTCATAAGTTAGCCAGCCATGAGGCTGAAGATAAATATATTTTGAAGGAGAAGAAAGTGGCCTAACAAGAGAGAAACAAGTTAAATGTTTGAAAGATATATAATAACAATTTTATGTCTTTAAAGGGGTGAAAGACAGTTGCAGTAATATCAAAGTAGAACTGAAGTAAAGTACTTTGTAACAGATAAGCTTATGTACCAAAGAATTCATGAATAAACATTTCTTTGTTTCAACATATATATTGAAGTCTTGTGTCAAGTTACAGGACTAAAGTTATACGGCTGGAAGACAGTCTGTGATTACATTGAACCTCAAAGTGGGCGGTACCACCCCCTGGTGGGCGGTGAGGCGATCCAAGGGGGCGGTAGGAGACTCAGAGGAATTTGGGGGGCAGTGAACGCTTTTAGGGGGGCGGTGAACGATTGGCCATTTAGGAGGGGTCACGCGGCCCTCTTCTTTGGCCCCCCCTCTTCGTGTTGGCCTGCATATTAGATATTTGGATTAGAATTCGTAGGAGTAGCAAAATTATTTATGAAGTAGCAACGAAAATATGGTTGGGGGTCACCACAACATGAGGAACCTTATTTAGCGGTTATGGCATTAGAAAGGTTGAGAACCACTGCATTAATACATATATCTTTCTGTTTAATTTCTATTAGTTTAAAAATAATAATTTCCAAGGGGGCGGTGAGTACATTTTTTTCTGGAAAGGGGGCGGTAGGCCAACAATGTTTGGGAACCACTGCACTGAAGTAACCTGTGAGGAGAATTGGAAGCTACATATTGACTCCAGGTTTGGATTATACATAGAAGAAATATACACAGACATACTGTATAAAGATTGCCCCCTGTATAACAAACACATATTAATAAAGGTGCCACAGAGACAGAAAAAGTGTGTTCCAAGCATGAACTACAGGTCACTGAGTTAGTGAGGTTTGATTCCTCACTTCCCCTGTATCGCCTCATCGTCTCATACATATATGTTCTATGTAGATAGGGGTGGGATATCTAGGGTCGTAGTATAGTACTCGCCCTGTCTGACCTTCGACGTTGGGACAGCGTTATAATAATAATTGGTGGTAGTGTTATACTCCGCAACCCCCACAAGACAGAGCTTTGCATGCCACAACTCCCACTGCCAATGCTAATGTGAGACTTTGTTGCGATTCTTACTTGCTTCTGTACATGGGAGGAACGTGTGCATTCAGGAAGCAAAAGATCTTGAATTAGCTGCCTTACCACTGATAGCTTTCCCAAAATTGCTAGGTGACCTTATTTAGTTGTTCCAAGTGGATCTTTAAAAGTATGACAAATATTAGCTTATCAAATGGAGACAGGCCTAATGGACCTCAAATACATTTAATACTAACAAGTATAATAGATATATATTCCATTACTTCTGGGTTCCAGTCTACACTGGTGCTCCAAAGAGTATCACGGCCAATGACACTGATAAACACCAAGAGGCCACAAATCCATAAAAAACCAACAGAGTAGGCATTTGTTCTGATAATACTATGTAAGAACTGAGAAATATTTCCCATAAACCAGTATGTTTTTATTGCAGACAAGAAAGAAGAAATATATTATGACTTTATCTGTATGATCTCCAGACATTTCGCTCCTTTTGACAGGTAATTAAGTTGAATGTTTTTGTACAACTTCCTCTTTGTTGATGGAATGTCTTACCCTGAAGAGAAAGTGTGGTAAGCTTATCTACATTTTCAAGGGCTTTCATTAATTCATTTGTTGATGTCAGGCGCCTCCCTCCTATCTGCTTCTGTTGTCCTTCTAAAGGGGGGGGGAGGGTGATTTATTTGGTGTTTGGCTATAGACAAGTAAAAGGAGAGACAGAAACTGGAGGATAAGAATTACAAACTGTAGCTGCTTCTTAATTTTTCCATCTTCTCTCTACCCTTTTGAATAATACATATAATTTTCGAACTTCACAGTGCTTCAACTGAATTGTTGAAGGCTTTCACAGCCGGAATCACTGAAATGTTGTGTAGTTTCCAGGCTGTCTGGCTATATTCTAGCAGCATTTCCTCTGACATTTTGACTGCATCTATGGCTCGCATCTTCAGAGGATCCTGACATTTTGACTGCATTTGTGACTGACATCTTCAGCCACAGATGCAGAAAAAAGGTCAGGAGGAAATGCTGCTAGAACATGGCCAGACAGTCCGGAAACCACACAACACTTCAGTGCCTCAACTCATTACCCATATCCTCTTTCATACTAAAGGTAAAGGTTTCCCCTTTACATTAAGTCTAGTCAAGTCCGACTTGGGGGTGGTACTCATTTACATTTCTAAGCCGAAGAGCCAGCATTGTCCATAGACACCTCCGAGGTCATGTGGCCAGCATGACTGCATGAAGCACTATTATCTTCCTGTCTGGGTGGTATCTAGTAATCTACTCACATTTGTACGTTTTCAAACTGCTAGGTTGGCAGAAGCTGGGGCTAATGATGGGAGCTCACCCCACTCCCTGGATTCGAACCACTGGCCCTTCAGTCAGCAAGTTCCACAGCTCAGTGGTTTAGCCCACTGCACCACCCCAACCCCTTTCATACTAAATAGCGGTAAAATTAAGCAGGATTGCTCATGGATTTTCCTCAGGCTGAACTGGGTCATGTTTAGGATGTTGCTGCTAATGTTATATGCCATCAAGTCAGCTTCAACACTGCAGCCATATGAATAAGAACCTTCTAAGAGATCCTGTTATTAATACGCTGGCTGTTGCAAACTCAGGGCTATGAGCTCCCTTGACTGCAATGAGGTCTTCATCTTTTCCTGTTGCCTTCAGCATTACCAAGCATTATAATCTCTTCCAATGAATTATATCATCTCACAATTTTCTCAAAGATTTAAATCCTACTTTAGTCCTGACTCGCCCATTGAATCCATGGGATTTAAGTATGTGTTGACTCACCAAGCAACAAGTAATTGATTGAGTCTTTTCTAGTTGGGGTTAACCAAGAGGATGCCAGCCAAAATATGATAGCCTTAGTTTAGTAATTTTGTCTTCTAGTGAGTGGCCGCACATGAAATGAATTTGGACTTGTTTACTGTTAGAAATCCTAAATTAGCATTACGGAAACCGTTTATAAAGGAGAGAAGACTAGACATGTTAAAAGTTCAGGAAGCTGTCATTTTCTTCATTGTAAATAAAGGTTGAGACCACGGATGAGTAGGCCAATGTGGTATAGTGGTTTAAGCACTGGACTAGTACTCTAGATACCATGGTTGGAATTCCCACTAGGTGATGGAAACCCATTGGGTGACTGTGGGCATGTCACACTCTCAGCCTCAGAGCAAGGCAAAGGTAACCCACTCTGAACAGATCTTGCGAACATAGCCACATGATTGGTTTGCCTAATTGAAGTGAATGCAGACAACAATAAGAAAAACCTCTTGCCAGCAGCAAGTATCCATCCAGTTGTGAGTTTCTCTGTTAGTCTTACTCAAGCACAGCCCCATAGAGAGCACATCACAGTAGTTTAACTAGATCGCCCTCGTCTAAATTCTTGTACTGTTTTTATACTTTGTTTTATTATGTTATTGTTACTATCTTATTGTATAAGCATTTTTATTTGTTGTTGTGTGTCTTCTTTTGCTTTATTGTAATTGTTTGGGCTTGGCCCCATGTTAGCCGCCCTGAGTCCCCTCGGGGAGATGGAGGTGGGGTACAAATAAAGTTATTATTATTAATTAACTAATTAGGTCACACTAAAAATGGATTCTAGGCAAAGGCACTCCTGTAAACAACAGCTACCTTTTTGAAACCATCACCCTAAAGCAGTGGTTCCAGACCAGGGACCACTTTGACCAGGGACCAAAAGGGTTCCGAATCAGTTTTTGGTCAACTTTAGATTCGGTTTGGGGTGCTGATTCAGAAAATTGCATTTGATAGACCACATCAGCTCAAGTTCCGGAAACGGAACATATGCCATGATTAGCAACAGGTAAGGAGTGGCAGGTAGCCCAAAAGGAGAAGAAATAAAATAAATAAATAAATAAATAGGAAGGAAGGAGGTTCACGAACCAGATTTTTGTCTTTGTGGCTCACTGGTGGTCCATGCCCCACAGGTTAAGAACCACTGCCTTAAAGGAACGGGAACCACTATAATACAGTTCCTTCAAAACCCACAACAACCAAGTGGTCTGGAAGAATGCAATGATTACTGATGACACTGTAAGGTCCAAGAGCAAAGAACTCTCTCATCCAATACCGAACACAAATAATTCACCAAGGTGACCAAGATTTCCCATAATCAATCCTGAACACAAAAGTGAATTGATTATTTAATTTTTTTCAGGTAAGAAATCCTGGAATTGTGCTGCCACCACTCACTCTTAAGACTTTCCTTTAAATAGAGATTATAAAGTGATCACTATCTGCAGTAGGGTGGTCCAGTGAAAATCTCTTCAACAAGGGTCCCACAGTTGGTTCTTTCAAGGGGAGCTGGAAGCATTTATAACCTCTACAATCTAACTGGCCAACCTTCCTCTGTTAGCTCTGATCAGCCAAGAAAGACAAAGATCTAACAGACAAGTGGATGTTCTCATTTCTCCAAGGAACTTGTCAGCACATCATGTAGAACAGTGGTTCTCAACCTGTGGGTCCCTAGGTATTTTGGCCCACAACTCCCAGAAATCCTGGCCAGTTTACCAGTTGTTAGGATTTCTGGGAGTTGAAGGCCAAAACATCTGGGGACCCACAGGTTGAGAACCACTGATGTAGAACAAACTGAAACTCGAGATTGCTGTAAGTTTTTTCGGGATTGCTGTAAATTTTTTCGGGCTGTATGGCCATGCTCCAGGCGTTTGCCCTCCTTTTTGCTAGAGATCCCTGTGTACAACTAGTGGGCCACTGTGTGACACAGAATGCTGGACTAGATGGGCTGAGGCCCGATTCAGCATGGCTCTTCTTATGTTCTTATGTTCTTATCTATGGCAGGAATCCTCAGAGGTTGGGACTTCTCATACAGCCTGAAAAACTTACAGCAACCCAGTGATACTGCCCATGAAAGCCTTCAAAAATAAACTGAAACGCGATCAAAACCAGACAGGCCCAAACCTCAATTATTTCCCAAAACTCAATATGAAGTCTAAGTCAGAATGAATCCAAGCAATTTCCCCACACAAAATATTTGACAAATTGATCACAACATATTTCAGAGCACTTCCTCTGCACAGTGTGAGGTCTACAATTCAGCCCTTTTACTACATGAAACAACTGTGCTGGACAAATGTAAAAGAAGTAGAATCATTTCCTTGCTGCCCACATTGCTGCAGGGAAATGGCCTTTACCTTATGCTCAACTGAATTCGTCCAAAGTCTTCCACATCCCTGCTTTAGTCAACTTGATAATCATAACAGGCCACCATCCCAGTAAAGGAATGACCACATTCACTGGCATGCACCCCCCCCAATCAAAAGATTGCCCTCTTCTGGTTTAGATTCTAGAAATGTGACTTCACAGGCTCCACATTTTGGTTCATAATAGTGATCATGTACTTACCTTAGCTGCATGAGCATGTCTCAGAAATATTTAGTCCATCTCACCATGTGAGTGATCACTGACGCAACCTGAGTTTTTAAAAAATCTTGGTTTCCATTACAGCACACTAGTAAATCTAATAATAAAGAAGAAGCTTCCAAAGGGGGATTACTAGATCTTGGCATATCCCATGGTCCATCAGGCACAGTCAAATATCTTCAACATGAGCTAGAAAGGCTGAAAGGCACATGTGGATACCAGCCAGGGTTGCCAAGTCTCGGGGAATTGATCGAAGTTATGCTTTCTTAGGTCTTCCAGGCAAGGATACACTCTCAGGGCAAGTGGCTCTGGAGACAGAAAGTGATTTTCATGTGTGGAGTGGATTTAAAGCCTGGACACCCACCACTACCCATTTATAGATGATGCCATGACGGATTGGTTAAGCATGAAGCTCTCTGTACATGCTATGCTCCTGCATGCATGCACGCATGTACGCACACAGTGGTGAATCTCTTACAGAGCTGAGGATGGGGATTGCAGCATGTTTTGAAGGTAAACTTTTCCTTCTCAGGGTAAATTGTGCAACAGTAAATCAGATGGGAAAGCAGCCATCTCCTCACAAAACAGAAAGCTAAGATGTCAGACATCAACTGAGTGTTAAAAGATTCTTGGAGGTTGGATCTATCTAGGGCAGTCTTTCATGCATGTCAGGGCAACAGAACCACTGATTATGGGAAATTACCAATCATGTTGGTGTACATGAACCCAACATTTAATTCACCTGAAGCTAATAAACTACTATAGACACTGCTCTCTAATGCCTCTTGTATTGGTGGAATGATTAATCTGATCCAATTTAAGAGAACTATCCAACCATATTGCCCCATCCCCCAAATAGGTTTAGCATCTTAGATAGCTATTTATTTATCGTATTAGGAGCGAACCCATCTATTTGAGAAAACACAAAGTTCAAAACCTTAGCATTCTATTAAATGTCCTTTGACCAGTAGCTGGCCACTTGGAGTGCCTCTGGGGTTGCTATAAGAAGGTCCTCCATTGTGCATGTGGGTTGCATTGTAGTAGGTGATCTGTGGTTTTCTCTTCTCCACACTCGCATGTCGTGGGCTCCACTTTGTGGCCCCATTTCTTAAGGTTGGCTCTGCATCTTGTGGTCCCAGAGTGCAGTCTGTCCAGTGCCTTCCAAGTTGCCCAGTCTTCTGTGTGCCCAGGCCTTTCATTATTGGCTGCTACTTCTCAGCGGATGTCAGGTGCTGCAATACGAGCTAGTCAGTGTCATTTCTCCAGAGATGTAGGATGTAGTCAGTCTGTGATAATGCATCATGTCTCATTAAGAGCCACATCCACTGTTTTAGCATGGTGAGATGTGTTCCACACTGGGCATGCATACCCAGCAGCAGAGTAGCAAAGTGCAAGGGCAGTTGTCTTTACTGTATCTGGTTGTGATCCCCAGGTTGTGCCAGTCAGCTCTCATATGATATTGTTTCTAGCATCCACTTTTTGCTTGGTATTCAGATATAGATAAATAGATAGCTGAAGTCCAAAGGAAAACCTAGAGTAGATTTGCCATCTCACTGGCCCTTCCACACAGCCATATGACCCAGAATATCAAGGCAGAAAATCCCACAATATCTGCCTTGCACTGAGTTATCTGAATCCACAGCTGTGTGGAAGGGGCCCTCATCTCCAAACTCTAATGGCATAAGAATAGTCAATAGCTTTGGGGGGGAAATGCAGAATTCTTCTTCCGTTTCTTGAAGTATTTTCCTTTGAAGAAATTAATACCAGTTAAACCCAATTGGTGAAAAATAAAATCGTATTATATCATATAGTTTGAAAGTGCAATATTCGGTCAAAATGATTTTCTGTGATTTAGCTCAAAATGACATGCTAAACACTCACATAAGATGGTTATAAAGTTTAGCAGCTAGATAACTTCTTGAATTTCAGGCATGAATCACATGAATAAGGCTAGGAGATACACTAAAAGTAACATTATTGGGCACGATTCATTTACTTTTATGAATAATCGGGGACAATGATTTACATATGGATGAGAACACTATGCTTTAGTCCAGGGTTGGTCCTCTTTCTGTAATAAAGAACATTTAGCACCCATTATTCTTGACTTCTGTAGAAAGTGGCCAGAGGGCACGGGGTTATTTTCTTATTACAGTGTTCCCTCGCTACTTTGCGGTTTGCTTATTGCGGACTCGCTGTTTCGCAGATTTAAAAAAATATTAATTTAAAATATATATCATGGTATTTTCACTGTTTTGTGGGGGTTTGCCATTGCCGCTCTCCAAGGCGCTTTCGCCTCTACAGTCCTCCCTCTCTCCCTCCAGCCTTGAAGGGCCTTTCCTTCCTTTCCTTCACTTTATTTTAAGTTTATAAAGACCTAAAATAGTGTATAACTACTAAAATAATGCATAAATAGTAAAATAAATAGAGCATCGCTACATCGCCGTTCTTCACTTATTGCGGGAGGTCCTGGAACCTAACCCCAGCGATAAGTGAGGGAACACTGTACTACTTCATCACCCTAGAGAATGAATCCACTCCTGCAGAATTCTGGGGTCTGTAGTTTAGTGAGGCTGTTAAAGGCTCCTCCCTAAACTACAAAGCCCAGAATTCTGCAGGTGGCAGCAACCGGATTTAAAGTGGATTCATTCTCTAGTGTGCTGAGGCCCTTAGTGCTAAAGAAAAATCTTAGGCTGCTAAGAGAAGAATGGGAATGCAGGTGGATATGTTACAGCAGGAATACACGTATTTGAGTCTCATACAGCTGTTCCAGATTGTATATGAATAAATGGGATAAAATCCAGGACTATGGAGGCTGCTGCACAACTCTGAACAGTTGCAGAAGGAATGGCTATTAAACTAAGGACTTCATCGCGTCAAGCTACTATTCCACTACAGTTGCATTATTGACAATTGATATGTAACAGGTTTGAGCACCATCCATACTACAATTGTGCAATTGTGTCAATTCACCATTCCATGACCCTGCAATCTTATTTTAATGGACCCTCATAATTCTACTACTGCAATTCCTTAATTTTGTTATTATAACTTTTAGCAAAGAGTCGGCTTTTTTTTCCAAGGCAAATGTATGTATACAGGGAAATAGCCGGTTTGGGAATAAAGAAGGTGAATATAGAAAGAAGCAGAATCCTCTTTTATTGTATGTTAACTATAAATTCCAACAACTACAACTCCCAAATGACAAAATCAATTCCTCCCCCAACCCCCACCAGTATTCAAATTTGGGCTTTTGGGGTATTTGTGCCAAATTTGGTCCAGTGAATGAAAATACATCCTGCATATTAGATATGTACAGTAAGCTCAGAGAGAGAGTAAGCTCAGAGAGAGCTCGGTTTTCCAACTTAAAGACCGGTGGTTGCATCAACTGGAATCATTATTTACAGTATGATCCATAATAGTAGCAAAATTACAGGTATGAAGTAGCAACAATAATAATTTTATGGTTGAGGGTCACCACAACACGAGGAACTGTATTATAGGGTCGTAGCATTAGGAAGATTGAGAACCACTGCTCTACACCAAGACAGGCACTAATGCTAATGTGACAGCATTACAAGTAACTACTTTTAAAGCATTAACGGAATAAAACACTGTCTGTTAGTTGCAAGGGTAACAAGTAACCAAATGGCTTACTTTTTAAATAAAAGTTAAAATTCCAATATTTGCCCAGGATAATGGGAGAATTACCAACTGGAAGCTGGGGGATGATGGAGGAGAACAGGTCAGGAACATTTTCAGCCACCTCCCTTTACTTTCTGCTCCAACAGATGTAACCCTGTCAGCCCGCTGGTGCCAATTAGACTCAGGGAAACACTGACTTTAGGTATCACCTTCCTTTTCTGGGTATCTTGTTGCCCTGTACAAAGTAGGGCTTGCGAGGCAAGTTTTCCTTTTATATTTCTCTCTCGAGAAAGTAAGCGTAAGCAGTTTGTTTCCATCTTGACAGTTTGGAGATCTTAAACAGAACCCTAAAATTTGCCTCAGAGGTCTGTATTTTAACTGCAAGACCACCTTCCCTTCCATTCGCTCTGCAGAATTAGATTTGACCCTAAATGTATAGAATTACTAATATTATTAGCCTCAAAGTTATTCAGCTCAATTCCTCCCCACTCCACCCCACCCTGCAGAATGGTGAAATGAAGAAAGATTTGCATACATGGCATGCAAGTTCTCATGTTTCTTGATGAGGCAATAAATTACAGCCAGTTATACATATATATGCGGTGGAGGTTTGCCTATTAGTATATAACTGTACAGGCTACTTCTGTTAATGTTAAAAGGAAATCACATATAAATCTCCTATAAATATTTGGGGGGAGAGAAAGGCACCATGGAAGCTGTATGCCCTTCCACCAGAACATACAGAAAAAAACCTGGTTAGTAAGAGCTCCAACCAGAAGTTACTGACAAATGTATATGTGTTTCTTTTAGTGAACGTATCCCAGGAAGGAGTACTAGAAACTGGAATTCATCCTATAAGAGGAGATGGGAAGAAGGACAAAATAGGAACAATATGTTTCAACTACATTTATTAAACTACACAATAGCCTGCATAAAAACTTCCAGTTTGAAATGTCACTTCAATTGAACCTTGGCTCATAAATAGCTCTGAAAAGCCATCATCATGCATTTGTTCAATACCTCTAATTTATATTTATATTTTTAGCCATTTGAATGATTAGGAAAAATGAACAACTGAGCTGGACAACAATCAATTGTGTCCCTTCTGGTGCTATTCTATGGTACGCGGCCACTGAAAGTTAAAGACAGAACCACTCTATCTAATGTAATCTCCAGGCATCTTCTAAATTTTCCACTGTGATTTTTAGAAATCATTTGTTTCAATAGGTTCATTATTATCTGAAATTGTATATGTTCATGGTAAGTCTAGGAACATATGGATACCAGGGGTCAAACTGTCTTTGCTCACCTTAGGATAACTTCTATCAAGAAGGAGGGCCAATGTGGTCCCAATCTTCAAGAAGGGAAAAAAGGATGACCCAACCAATTACCATCCGGTCAGCCTCATGTCAATACTAGGCAAGATTCTGGAAAAGATCATTAAGGAAGTGGTCTGCAAACACTTAGAAACAAATGTGGTCATCACTAATAGTCAACATTGATCTATTTAAAAAGTCATGCCAGACTAATCTAATCTCTTTTTTTGATAGAGTTACAAGCTGGGTGGATGCAGGGAATGCCATGGATGTAGCATACCTGGATTTCAGTAAGGCCTTCAACAAAGTCCCCCATAACCTTCTGGCAAACAAACTAGTCAAATGTGGGCTAGGCAAAAATATGGTTAGATGGATCTGTAATTGGTTAAGTGAATGAACCCAAAGGATGCTCACCAATTCTTCCTCCTCAACCTGAAAAGAAGTGATGATTGCAGTACCAATTCTGGACAGTTTAAGGGAAATGTTGACAAGTTAGAATGTGTCCAGAGGGGGGCAACTAAAACGATTAAGGGTCTGGAGAACAAGCCCTATGAGGAGCAGCTTAAAGAGCTGGGCATGTTTAGCCTGCAGAAGAGAAGTTTGAGAGGAGACATGATAGCCATGTATATATATGTGAAGGGAAGTCTTAGAGAGGAAGGAGCAAGCTTGTTTTCTGCTGCCACTGAGACTTTAACACGGAACAATGGCTTAAAATGACAAGGAGATTCCACCTGAACATTAGGAAGAACTTCCTAACTATGAGAGCTGTTCAGCAGTGGAACTCTGCCCCAGAGGCTTTTAAACAGAGGCTGGATGGCCATCAGTTGGGGGTGCTTTGAACGTGATTTTCCTGCTTCTTGGCAGAGGGTTGGACTGGATGGCGCACAAGGTCTCTTCCAACTCTATGATTCTATGAGGCCTTACATTTGAGTAGAGACTTTGGGGTTGCATTGAAAAAGGACTGACTTTTGATTGATTTGTACCATTTAGCGTCTAAAAGAGTATAGCTCTTTGAGCAGTTCACAGACTTTTAAAGAGATTTTCCTGTGGATCAGATGCACAACAAGACCACCTTGGGACCACACTAACATCCAAAGTATTAGAGGTATAAACATGCTAACATTGTCCGATGTATGAAACATAAATGTTTTAGACACTTGGTGTTATTTGCATTTTTGTGCCTCAGGGAAAATAACTAAACAATGTAAAGGAGACCTCCAGTCTGCTCACATACATCACAAAAATGTTTGTCTTCCCCAAAGACAATTTAATATGATTCCTGCTTATAGCAGGTTCCTTGAAACACACTTATTTAAGAAATACCATGCAACAAAACACACATACAAATATGTACTTAGCATTTAAATTTGCTCTAATAAACAGTGATATTTTAGTGCCTAAGATGTTTTAAATTTACTTTGTCCCCTTTAGTACCCTGGAAGAAATAAAATTCTCTCATAACAACTTATTTCCTCCCCATCTCTTTGTTTTCAGTATGTAATATGGTTATTTTGGGCACACTCCAGAACTGTTAAAATCAATGAGAGTTTTGCCATAGACTCCAGCGGGAGGCAGATCACCCTCACTATTTGTTAACTCAAAGCATATTTCAAAGTCAGAAAGGCTTGAGGCATTATTTTATTTTTGCAGAATGACAAAGTAGTGTCTACAGAGGGACTGTGTAAGGAAAGACTAGGCAAATAAATTATTAAAGCCAATTGTGATATCATTTTTCTAGAAGCCAATGCTTTGTGTTATTTCATGCTTAATCTCTTACCTAATTCATTCTTCCCCATTTTATTAGTTTTTGGTCTTAGAAACCATTACAAACCCCCTTATGCTTCCCCAAGCCTTTTTCTAACCTGTCCTAAGTTAAAGACAAGCAACCAAAATGCAGAAATTAGTCAGAACTAAACATTACTACCCACTTATCCCAAACAACCAAATGGTTCAAGGAACATATTTCAGAAAGATGGAAAATAGTCAATGACTTTTTCCAGACAGAGATGGGCAAGACAAGGTGGGTGGGCCAAATGTGGAGCTTGAACTTATTTTCACCCATCCAACCACATACCCCATACCCTGCTGTATCCATTAACCATGGAAATAACTGCCAAGATCAGGCTAAGAAGTGCCATTTTCTCCTTTTTCTCTTGCTATTTTCTTTAGTGAGAAATTCCTGAAACTCAGGAGATATTATATTCACTTTTTTCATGTCAGAAGCGACTTGAGAAACTGCAAGTCGCTTCTGGTGTGAGAGAACTGGCCATCTGCAAGGATGTTGCCCAGGGGACGCCTTGATGTTTTCATGTTTTATCATCCTTGTGGGAGGCTTCTCTCATGTCCCTGCAGGAGGAACTGGAGCTGACAGAGGGAGCTCATCCGCGCTCTCCCCAGATTCGAACCTGAAACCTGTTGGTCTTCAGTCCTGCTAGCACATGGGTTTAACCCACTGCACCATTGGGAGCTCCTCATTATATTCAATAATCTCAAATGACTCTATGGCACAAAAGGACAACCTCACACTCTCTTACACCAGAAGTGTAGATACTAGTGGTTAAAGAGTGAAATGGGAATGTGGCTGCTCCATAAATATGTCACCCTCAACAACCTTAGACTGGCCTCACACAGGCTTCATATTTATAACTATTTTATTCAGACACACTTTACACAATGGTGTCCCATCGGGAAATCTCTTCATTGTTAGGGGCTATTCAAATTCAGCATTTCTGTATTGTTTTCAAAAGGCATGTTAATAAACCAGATATGAACATCATATTCACATTTTAGTATTTCAGTTGTCATTTCCTTAAATCAGTTTCCAGTTACAGTGTTCCCTCACTACTTTGCGGTTCGCTTATTGCGTACTCGCTGTTTCGCGGATTTCATAAATTATAAATTTAAAATATGTATCATGGTATTTTTGCTGTTTTGTGGGGTTTTGCCGCCACTTGCTCTCCAAGGCACTTTCCCCCCTTAGTCCTTCCTCCCTCCCTCCAGCCTTGAAGGGCCTTTTCTTCCTTCCTTCCTTCCTTCCTTCCTTCCACTTTATTTTAAGTTTATAGACTTAAAGTAGTGTCTAACTGCTAAAATAATGTATAAATATTAAAATAGAGCATCCCTACATCGCGGTTTTTCACTTATTGCGGGAGGTCCTGGAACTTAACCCCAGCAATAAGTGAGGGAACACTGCACATCCAAACTAGGAATAGTGCTTTACCAATATATTACTTAACCAGGTCAAATACTAGATTAACTTCTCCAACATTAACATAACAAGTTGGGTAATCCTGGGGCTAATACTGTTGCTCAAAGCTACACGCATATCATCACTTACTTTCAATCAATTCCTGGACTTGTTTTCAATTACCAGCATAGCTGAAAACCCTTGTTCACATAAATAAGTTGTGGAGAAGAGTATAAGATAGCACAAGGTGATTCCTCGAATTTTAGTATAAAATTCAATCAACATTAAATAAGCCAAAATTAATATGAATATTGAGGAGTCACAATCAGAAAAACTACTGGAGCCATCAAATCACTAAAAGGCAAAACAGAATCATTGACACAGCTGAGCAAGACAAAAGACTGCATGTGACTGACAGATGCTGGGTGGCATGAGTACATGTCACGTGACATTAATTGCTTGCCCTCCCCCCGGCCTCCCGTGTTTTCCAATGTCCTCGCCAGTGCCACTGACGTAGCAACAATTCATTAAAATTAATAAAGGTTTAAAAACTTTAATGTTTCACGAACAATATTTTAGTTCTTGTGGATCACTGGTGGTCCACGGACCACTGGATGGGAACCACTGGTTTAAATGCCCATAAATCCTGTACTGCAAGAGTTTGCCTTCCCTAATTCTTCTAATATTTGATAGCTTTAATATTTTCAGGAATTAAAGTTTTGTCTCCTTTGTAGTAAGTCTATACACAACATGTTTGGAGCTGAAAGGCTCAAAGCTTTTCCCCAATTTAACTAGGGATTATTAAGACAGTAATGTTATGCCTGGATGGCGAACCCATGGATACAGAGGATCAGGCCATTGGTTTTTTCATGTTGTAGTTGGTGCACTTTATTTTTTTAGCAAAATTGGATCCCCAGATGTTATTGAATGGCAATGCCCATCCCTTTTGATTATCTGCCCTCTGCACTTGTGGCTCTGAGATTAGGGAAAGGTTAAAGGTTAAAGGATGTTGTAACATCAGATTATATCCACAAAATGAGTGTCTAAATTCAAACCTCTCTATCCTGACTAAACAGAACAAACTGCAGCCTTCCAGATGATAATGTATCACAACTCCCATGATATCTAACGGTGAGAAATATACACACTGGAGTCCAGCATCTGGAGGGTCGCATAAAATGACATGGCGGGCCAGATTTGGCCCATGTGCTGTAAACACATTGTTATAATAATAATTCTGAACTTTTAGAATAGGACGGCTCTTCTTCCTGTTTTACTAAAAAATTTAAAAATCCTAAACGGTTTTGGTCTCAAAGGGATGTTTAGTTTGTAACACTTTGCTGTAGAGAAAAAAAGAGAAACTTTACATACATGGCTACAGCATTCATTAGGATTTTTAAAATAGAATATTTCATAGAACATCTATATTAGTGGTAACTAATACATGATATAGGGGCCTCACATAGCCCATTAAGTTCTCACTTTTGGACCGCTACCTCCCGGCCAGGCTCATTAGTTACAACCCGTATGTGCTCAAAATTGCCACAGCAGCTCTTTTGGCAAGTAGCCATGTTTCCCAACTTGCCCCAAAGGAGCTGATGTTATGTTTCGAGACTGATCCGTGGCTTCCAAGGTAGCTATTTCTACCCCCCCCCCCCCGAACTAGGCTTGGTCAAATTGTGTTCTTATCATATGAATCTGAACATTTAAATAAGAATCTTACCTATTATTAGTGGGCAGTGCTGGGTAAATCTCATGCAAAAACATGCACAAAAGATACTCATCCTCATGTGTTGGGGGGGGGGGGGGAGAGAAAGAAATGCATTGGTCAAACTTGGGGTAAAGGTATAATTAAGTCATGATTCATACACACTTTTTAAAACATCATATTGTTCATAAAGAATGGATAATGCAGTGCAATCCAATCTCCCGTGAGCTTAAACAATTTCCATCTGGACATTCAAAGGCATTTTACAAGTAACAATGATTCCAGCAGCTTTTGTGGTGATAACTGTAATTGGCAGGCTAGAATTGTACATTACTAATGGTTACCATCTACTAGGAAGAGAAGATGTGTGTCTTCCATCCTCTAATATTGTAATCAGCATATTATATTCAAACAAGTGATATGTGGAGACAGGATAATAATGACCCTGCTAACTTTAATTCTGTTTTGACTGGATAATTGTTCACTCTTGTAAGACAACGAAAAATGCTGACAATCTGAACATCAAATCAGTTGAGATGTAGAGTTTAGGGGAAAGGGGGACTGGGGAAGGGGCTCTGGCTTACTGAACTATCCAGGCATCTTAGTCAGTCACCATGCTGGGGGATTCTGTATGCTATAGTCTAAAACCAAGAATGAGCAACACAGTCAGATGATACCAGTCAGATTTGATGGCTGAAAGCGAGGAGGAGCTGAGAAGGTGAAAGAAGAAAGTGCAAAAGCTGGGTTGTGGCTAAACAAAAAAAAACCAAACAAACCAAGATTATGGCAACAAGAATGATTGATAACTGGCAAATAGAGAAAATGTGGAAACAGTCACAGACTTTGTATTTCTAGGTGCAAAGATTACTGCAGATGCAGACTGCAGACAGGAAATCAGAAGACGCTTGCTTCTTGGGAGGAGAGCAATGACTAATCTCGATAAAATAGTGAAGAGACATCACATTGCAATGAGGATCTGCATAGTTAAAGCAATGGTATTCCCCATAGTAACCTACGGATGTGAGAGCTGGACCTTAGGGAAGGCTGAGCGAGGAAGGAAGATAGATGCTTTTGAACTGTGGTGTTGGAGGAAAGTTCTGAGAGTGTCTTGGACCGCAAAAAGATCCAACCAGTCCATATTTCAGGAAATAAAGCCTGACTGCTCATTGGAGGGAAGGATATTAGAGGCAAAGATGAAGTACTTTGGCCACATCATGAGAAGACAGGAAAACTTAGAGAAGACAATTATGCTGGGGAAAATGGAAGGAAAAAGGAAGAGGGGCCGACCAAGGGCAAGATGGATAGATGGTATCCTCGAAGTGACTGGCTTGACCCTGAAGGAGCTGGGGGAGGTGATGGCCGACAGGGAGCTCTGGCGTGGGCTGGTCCATGAGGTCACGAAGAGTCAGAAGCGACTGAACAAACAAACAACAACTATATTGCAAGTTCATTCTCATATGACCAAACCAAATCATTAGCTCTATTTGTTTGTCTTGCATCACACTTCCTCCTACTATTTTCTCTTTTCTTCTCTACTTAGGCTGAGGGGACATCTGCACTATATAATTAACACCTACTTAAACTGTTTTGGCTCAATTCCATGGAATTGTAATTTTGCAAGGCATCAGCACTCTTTGGCTAAAGATCTTGTAAAACTACAGCACCTATGATTCCATAGCATTGAGCCACGACAGTTGAACTGCATTCATTTTACAGTGTGGATATACTCTGAATTCCCTCCTACAAAATGCCAGGGCTGCTCCCTTTTCATTATCCTTCTGTCACCAGAGGACCACTTTTCTAATCCAAAAGAATTTTAGGAACTGACTTTGAGGTCTTTCATACAGTTGATCAATAAGTTTGCTTGCGTCTTTTTAATAGATTAAATTTTATAGATCCTTTAGCTGCATTTTTTTGAAATTAGTTTTTAAAAATATTTTATTGAAGGATTTTACTACAGCCATCATGGGGGGGGGGGGGGTAAAATAAAACAACAACAAAAATATCAAAGTTAAAAGGGAAGAAAGAAAAAAGAGGATTAAAAAAGGTCTCCATGTTGAGGAAAGGTGTTTAAACACACACATTATTAAAGTTATCATTAAAATCCTTTAGCGGCATTTTAATGATAACTTTAATAATGTGTGTGTTTAAGCATTTGTGGGAAATTATCTTAGCTTGTAATGCCTTTAGTTTATCATGTTGTAAATGTGCTAGGTCATGTCTTTTTATGTTTAATTTTAAAAATTATTTTTCGTCATTTGTAATTTTATATTAAGATTGTTTATCCACTGTTTTGATTTGTTATTTGTTATCTTGAGTCCCAATTTGTGAGAAAGGTGGGGAGTGAGTGAACGGATAAGCAATGAATGAGCAACAGCTGAAGATGATGATGGCCAAGGACAAACACTTCTTCGGGCTTGGTCAACATCAATGCTATGAGGACACTATGCTTAAGTCATGGGAGAGATTTCAACCTTTCACACACACAAACCCTCCCAACTACAATTCTCCAAGAGTTTTACCAACCCCTCCAAAAATTCAAAGTGATTGCAGATATGCTTCTTTTTATTTTTAAATGCTACTCCAGGAACAAGAGAATGGCTTGGGACTCTTCTTGGCTTAATATCAACTCTTTTTCTCTGTCTTCTCTAGCCCTCTTTGCTCCCTGAAAACTTGTTCTGGAAGGCTTCTGAGACCCATGAAGCAGATTTTGATGACACCTAGGAAGGAGTTGCAAAGAGGAAAGAATATGAATCACCTACTTTCTGCTTCCAATGATAAAATAATTCCATCCATGAAATAATTCTGCCTGATTCTAATTTATCCATCACAAAAGCAAAAGCTCATTCTTCAAATTAGCCAAAAGTGTTCCCCTATCAGCCAATTCTAAATAGAACCTGCAAAGAGAAAATCTTTGTCTGTATTCACCTTCTGAACAACACGTATACATTATATGGCTTTTCCAGATGATAAAACACAGGCTTCCTCCTTGGCACCATTTTCCTGGGTGCCTTGATCCAAAATCAGTACGGTAATCACCATGTAATGGAAGGTGCTTGCTTCAGGAATAATAACTGTACTCATGTTTCTGCTTATATATAAGAAATAACATAAAGGAGCCCAGGAAAATATATACTCCAGTAGCAATAAAGGGTAATCTTTCAGGTTTGAAGAACCTTGGTTTGCAAAAGCAAATGTGTCATTAAAAGTTTTTTGCAAGGAGGAGATAGTTAAGTTACTCCTTTTCTTTATAGATTACACAAACCGTTCTGGCATATTAAGGCATTGTTCAATGTTTAGAAACAACAGATTTGGAGCCAAAGAATTTGTTTTGACTATCAAGTCTGAATAAAGGTCATTGGACTACCACACAAAACCATACACCTAGTCATTCCAATTTATTTTCATTCAGCAGTACAGTATAATGTCAGGCAGAGAAAAATCATTTTGCTGGTGTTGTTGTTTAACTGGGAAATTTTAAACAATCCCTTCTACGGTAGTAAATCATTTGGAGACCTAAAAGTAGCTTTTAGATTATTTCTGTCCTAGACCCTTACTGCTTGTGATATTGCAGTAACATTAAAAGTTTGACATCACACACAACAGTCCATTGACATGGCTATTTAACATAAAAGTGTTCTTCCAAGTCCTGGGAAGGACAGTAAGTAAACTAGCTATCAACTTGTCTTGAGCAACCTTGGGTAAATTTTTGGAGCAATGCTATCGGAGATTATTCCCATGTTTTTGAAATGACTTATTGGAGTTTGCCATTAATGCTTCAACATACATGGCAGAATTATTTTTAAACATTTCTTATGGTGGCGCAGCGGGTTAAACCACTGAGCTGCTGAACTTGCTAACCGAAAGGTTGCAGGTTTGAATCCGAGGTGCGGCGTGAGCTCCTACTGTTAGTTCCAGCTTCTGCCAACCTAGCAGTTCAAAAACATGCAAATATGAGAATAGGTACTGCTCCGGTGGGAAGGTATTACTATTTCATTTAAGAAAAAGTTATCTTGAGACAGGATAAGAAAGACACTTTTCATTTTAGAAGCAGTCCTCTCCTCTACCACCATTTCAATACATCTCACACGTTAAAACAGTAGATGTGGCTCTTAATGAAACATGTCGCATTATCACAGGATGTCTACGTCCAACACTGTTGGAGGAAATTACGGTATACTGTTTAGCCAGTATTGCACCACCTGACACCAGTCAGGAAATAGCAACCTGTAATGAAAGGACCAAGGAAGTAACATCTCCGGCCCATGCTCTGTTCGGTTATCAGCCAGGAAACCAATGCCTCAAATCAAGAAATAGCTTCCTAAGATCTACAGATATACATGCAGGAACACCTCAGCAAGCAAGAGTGCAAAAGTGGAAGGCTAAAACCCAGAACCTCAATCAGTGGTGATACCAGATGAGATCCCCTCCTGGACACACAGAAAACTGGGTGACCTGGAAGGCTCTGAACAGGCTACGCTCTGGCACCATGAGATGCAGAGCTAACCTTAAGAAATGGGTTTACAAAGTGGAGTCCACGACCTGTGAGTGCAGAGATAAGGCAAGCCACAGACCACCTATTACAATGAAGTCTGAGCCCTGCCACATGCACAATGGAAGACCTTCTTACAGCAACACCAGAGACACTCCAATTGGCCAGCTTCTGGCCAAAGGACATTTAGCATAATGCTAAGTTTTTAAAACTTTGTTCGTGTTTTCAAAGACATAACTGTACCCTCAATTCACTCCTGACACGATAAATAAAGCTGAACCCTAAACTGTGGTTAGTCTAAAGTAGAAGCTTCTCATCTCCTTGCTACTACTAGACTGAGAGGGAGAAAGGATAGGAAATAAAGAGCCCAAGGCTTTTTTCCACCTGTGCCTGTAATGATAAAACAATGGTTTACATTACATGCAAACTGTTCCAACTTATAAACACTTCCAGAGATAGATTTCATGTATTCCGTTTAATATGTATTTTGGGCCATGGTCTCTTTCATGACACTGTGACTCTAAAATTAATTTTGCTGTACGTACAGATACAATATGGTCCAAGTTGTATAGTGTTTTGTGCAATGAGATCTGGACTCTGCCGCATAGACCTCAGCCTGCTGTTAAGACTTCACTTATGCATCACATGCTCATCTACTACAATGAATCAGAAGTGCCTGAAATACAAGGTCCTCTGTCTGGCAGCATCCTGAAAAGACATATAACTTAACCCAAGCCTTCTAACATTAAACATACTCTCTGTCTCTTTCTCCAAGCAATTAAAAAGAAAAATACATTTCAGGCAGTGTAGCCAAACATGTCTGCTTTAAAAAAAGATGTCAAATTGGAGACATGTGGTCTCAATAAAGCATAAAATTAACACACAAAAACAATATTCTGTAAAAATGCACGCTGCATAGTCTTTCCTCTATATATATATATATACACCAGCTCTGACCACAAAAGTCATTTGATGGCAGAATCTTTTAAGCACTGGAATGTGCTTGAGTCAACAGATCTGCACCAGAATAGACTTTTGGGGCAGCTTCCACTTCCCAAGGGTTAAGAGTCATGTCCAGAGCAGAATCCCACAAAGGTTAAAGCTTTAAAGGTAGAAAGTGACATCATGGCTCAGTCAGCCGGAGCGGAAAGAATCTGGTGTTGTAAAGTCACCACAAGGTACTACAAACCACAGCTGCTAGAGAATGACTAGGCAGACCAGTTGTTCTTGGGTTTGTTTTTCTTCCTTTAACACAATGATACCACAAGAAGTTGGCAGATGTACTCAGGGATGCAGATGACCAAGGAAGGTTTTTAAATCTTAAAATGGCAATTAGAACTCTGATCTACCCACATTTAGCTTTTTCCCTAAGTGGTTCTTCTCCACAAATTTACACTGTAAAAATACTGTGGGCTTCCATTATAATGGGTTACAGATGTAATAGGGCTTTGAAATGCACTCTTTTGAATTAACCATGTTGTGTAGGGGATTCTGGGGGCCCTTCTACTTTGCTTTGATCTAAATTATATGGCAGTGTAAGTCTAGTCGTGTCCAACTCTGGGGGTTGTGCTCATCTCCATTTCTAAGCCAAAGAACCAGTGTTGTCCGTAGACACCTTTAAGGTCATGTAGCCAGCATGACTGCATGGAGTGCTGTTACCTTCCTGCAGAACGTAACGGCACTCTACCCACATTTCCAGGTTTAACCCACTGCACTATCAGGGCCCATATGGCAGTGTAGACTCATATAATACGGATTATCTGCTTTGATCATCTGGATTATATGGCAGTGTAGAATGGGGAGTGGGAGTTTAAAAAGCAACTCTAATATGTAAACTGAAGTTCATATATTTTCAGGCAAAATGCCTCGAAAGCCAGTGGACTGAATATTGGACCAGGCTCTGGTCCACCTAAGTTTAAATCCCCATTCAGTCCTTGAATCCCACTGGCCCAAGGCCACTCTTTGAAGAAGTCAACAGCACACCTCCGCTGAATAAGCCTTGCCAAGAAAATCCTAGATTAGGCAGAGCTGATTTGATGGTATACAACAAAACTTGACATAAATTTGACCTAATGGTGTTGTTGAGGTATTCCACTTTTTCTGCCCCATTAACAAATTGATACATGGGTGGTTATATGCAGCTTCTGCCAATCACTTCTCATTGTAGCCTGAGCTAGGGTGTTTCAAAATTCAACTGGGTACAAATCAGACATACTTCTGTAGCACTCCCTTCCTCATTTTGCAGTCTGTTTTCACTTCTAACAGCTAACATTGGGTTGTCACATAATTCCCAAGAAGGCTGAGCTCGCTGAATATGTCAACACATGTATCACTTTGCCTGTGAACTTGTAGGACAAAGAAAAGTGGTGAAAACTTACAAATTGCTGACACATGCATTACATACTTGAGACTACCATCCATCCTCCATATTTGCTTTTATGGGGGCATAGGACCCCCATAAAAGTGGAAAAACCACAAATAAAGAAAATGGGGTTTTTTAACCCACTACAGTGGCACTGCGGGTTAAACTGCTAAGCTGCAGAACTTACAGACCAGAAGCTCAGTGGTTTGAATCCACAGGATGGGGTGAGCTCCCGCTGTTAGCCCCCGCTTCTGCCAACTTAACAGTGCAAAAACATGTAAATGTTGGCAGGACGGTAACGGCGCTCCATGCAGTCATGCCAGCCACATGGCCTAGGTGGTGTCTATGGACAATGCTGGCTCTTCGGCTTAGAAATGGAAGTGAGCACCACCGCCCAGAGTCAGACACAACTAGACTTAATGTTGAAGGGAAACCTTTATCTTTAATAATAATAATTATTATTATTATTATTTATACCAGTGGTTCTTAACCTGTGTTCGATTGAACCCTAGGGGTTCGATGAGTCGGCCTGAGGGGTCCTCTGCCGCAGAGGTAAAGACACACTTGTGTAAAGCTGTGATGACATGCCCCGCTTGGCCATCACTTGCTGCAGATCATATTTTATTTATCACTAAAGAAGGGTTCAGTGAATGCGCATATGAAACTGGTGGGTTCGGTACCCCAAAAAACGTTAAGAACCACTGATGGACACTTATCATTTAGCTAGTACAAGAGCCACTGTTTCCAAAGCATAGTTTTACTATGTCAAATCATTTGATATAAGAGTGTTAATTATTTACAAGCAAAGCACTCGGATAATAATTAAGCATTGCAACTGATGCATAGCATCTGCTTCCAGAGCTGTAGCACTCCATTTGAAATAGCAATGTCAATGTGATAAATGACCTTTGGCATTAAACACCATGTTTAAAATACCTTACCATGTGAGTAAACAAACAGCAACTGGGCTAATGTGTTCTAGTGATGAGTTTATGGCTATGGAAACGCAACTTCAAGTCATTTCGTGGTCATGAAGCTCAGTGGGCTAGATAGTACAGTCACTATCTCTCAGCCGAATCCATCTCTTTGGCTTGTTTTGAGGATAGCAATAGTAAGGCAAACTATATTCACCACTTTGGGATCCTTGAAGGAAACGCAAAACAAAATGTATTATATATTTTAATGTTTTTTTCATTAATGTATGTGTGTGTTCCAAAACACAGGGAACAAAAAGGCGGTTTGCAATTCAAATATTTAGATGCATTTGATGTTGTGTAAATGTATCTTTACATAACAACAACAACAACAACAACACTTTATTTGTAGACTGCCCTATGTCCCCGAAGGGACACAGGGTAGTTTCCAACATATATGGCAAACATTCAATGCCTATATATATATATATATATATATACACACACACACACACACACACACACACACACAGAGTATATATTACTACTGCCATCACAAGACTGTATGTGCAAATGGGATGGCCATTTGCCCATTGAGGCTCTAGAGCAGTGGTTCCCAAACTTTTTTGGCCTACCGCCCCCTTTCCAGAAAAAAAATTACTCACCGTCCCCCTAGATTTTTTTAAAAATTCAATAGCAATTAAACAGAAGTATATATGTATTAATGCAGTGGTTCTCAACCTTTCTAATGCCATGACCCCTAAATAAGGTTCCTCATGTTGTGGTGACCCCCAACGATATTTTCGTTGCTATTTCATAAATAATTTTGCTACTCTTATGAATTCTAATCCAAATATCTAATAAGCAGGTCAAACCAAAGGGGGCGGAGCCAAAGAAGAGTGCCGCGCAACACCTCCTAAATGGCTAATCGTTCACCGCCCCCTTAAAGGGGTTCACCGCCCCCCAAATTCCCCTGAGTCTCCCACCGCCCCCTTGGATCGCCTCACCACCCACCAGGGGGTGGTACCGCCCACTTTGAGAATCCGTGCTCTAGAGAATAGACATGGGCGAACTTTCTAACTCGGAGCCGAATGGCAGGCTAGAGTGGGGTGGGAGGGGCTTCTTCCCAAGTCCCTTCCCTGCCAGATGGACTGGCAACACAAGGAGGAAGAGAGCTTTTCCCTCCTGTTACACCCACCTTTTTCACTCTCTTTCTTGCCACACACCAATATGCACACACCTCTCCCCTTGGAGGCTCAGCCTTTACACAGAAAGGGGTGTGTGGGAAGGGGGTCCACTTGAGACAGAGATAGGGAGAAAGCTGAGAGACAGCTGAAGAAAGGAGATCTGAGTTTCCTTCCCTCCCTCTTCTCTTTTGGAGGCAGAAAGTGAAGGAAAGATGGGAAATGTTGGTCAGGATAAGATGGTGGAGAGAGAAAAGTGTATCCATTAGATTCTATACTGCCTACTCCTGATATATAATCCTAGAATCCTAGAGCTGGAAGAGACCTACAAGGGCCAACCAGTCCAACCCGCTGTCATGCAGGAAAGCACAATCAAAGCAGTCCTCTGTGGAAAATCTTCCAAAAAAGGAGACTCCACCACACCCTGAGACCACCTATTTATTTTATTTAGTTATTTACTGCATTTGTATACTGCCTTTCTCAGCCTATGCCAATCCCCTGGAAATTCTTCATAATCTTTTCAGGCAGATCTCTTTCCCTGTCATTTGAACCCATTGCTCCCTTGTGCCCTGGTCTCTAGAGCAGCAGAAAATCAGTTTTCCCCCTCCACCTCAATGGGACACCCTTTTAAGTCTTGAAACATGATTCTCATGTTCCCTCTCTATCTTCTCTTTTCCCAGCTAAACATCCCTCAGGAGAAATGGAGGAAGGAAAAAGAGAAGAAAGGGTGGAAGAGAGAGAAGGAAGAAAAGACAAAAGGGAAGGAAGGAGAAAAGAGAAAGAAAGAAGGAAGGATGAAAGGGTGGAGGGCAGGATGGAAGGAGAATGAGGGAGGTAAAAAAGGAAGGGAAGGATGGAAGAAGGAAGGACAGAGAGAAAGAAGGAAGGAAGGATAGGATGGTGTGAGAGTGGAGGGCCTGAGTAATGAGCCCAAGGGGCCACATCCAGCCCCCAAGCCTGAGTTTGCCCATACCTGCATTTTTACTTCATTTCTAGGAAGTTCTGTGAAGTTCTGAGCTACGCTGGCGGTGGCATAATAGCCACCGGTAGGGCCTCCCATGCCACACAGGTCACAACGGAAGGGTCTGACCAAGAGCGTCAAAGGGCAGGATGGGCTCTCTAGCCTTTTGGCAACCATCCTAGGAGAAAGAAAACTCTGATTTCAAACCCAGGCAGGTGGTGCTCGTCTAACCCTGTAAGGTCAACCATCTAGAGAAGGAAACTCATATCAAACCTACGACCTGAGGGCCTTGCTGCCACCGTCCAAGCTTGCTAGGCCCTGGCAGACGAACCTTTGATTTAAAGGGTGAGGCCAGTTCTGTGCACGCTGCACTCCACCAGAAAAATCCATTGCCCAGGCTCAAAGGACACATCAAACCTCCTTAGTCATCAATGCGCTTGTAGAAAGTGTGGGATGAGTCCTTCCTAAGAATCTTCGTTCGCAAAGTAATGCCAGAGAGAGAGAGAGAGAGAGAGAGAGAGAGAGAGAGAGAGGATAAATAACTTGTGAATGCATGTGCTTTTAAGTAGCCTCTCGATTTATGGTGACACTAGCTGTACCCGGCACACGTTGCTGTGCCCTATTTAGGAGATGCGAGATGTAAGATTGGAAATGATGTTACTTACGATCTTGGTGGGGGTCATGTAGGCATGAATTGCGCACTTTCTATGTGTGCTCCAAATGATGTCATCTGGAAGCATGAGTTGCATTGTCTTATATAGCGGAGGAAGTGTTTTGATTCTGGAGTGTGTCCACTCAGCAAAAGTCTGTAGTGGTTGTGGAGGAGTGGTGCGCTGCTGTTGTGTTGCATTTCTGCGTCTTTGTTGTTCCTGGCTGCGCGCTTCTTCTTGTCGTGCAGTTCTTTGCATTTGGTTCTCAGCTGTGCGTCGTGCAGTGACCTGTTGTCTGTGTCTCTGCTGCGCAGTGTGTTTCTGTTCTGGCGTGTGTTCTGCCC
Source organism: Anolis apletophallus (assembly GCA_030556195.1). Classification (NCBI taxonomy): domain Eukaryota; kingdom Metazoa; phylum Chordata; class Lepidosauria; order Squamata; family Anolidae; genus Anolis; species Anolis apletophallus. The sequence goes on from JARBWK010000012.1 coordinate 46,569,781, forward strand.
TTTTTTGTTTTATGTATGTAGCGTTGTGAGTGTGTCGTCCGATGCTGTTATTTTTATAAGGCATGGCTTGTCTTTTGGGTCAGTTTATGTCTGTGTGGAAGGAAGGAATGGTTTTAGTTTGTGGTGTTGTGGTGTTGTGTGTACGGGGTCCCGTAAGGTTGGTGGGATGGGTTGTGATTGGAAGTTGTGTTGTGTTGTGTGGGTAGGAATTTGCTGGAGAATTGCTCCCTCAGAGTTTGGTTTTGGCAGTTTAACCTCAAACACCAACTGAAATCTCTCAGCATTCTATCCTAGCCTTGGATGGCTCTTGCCAGCGTTGCTATGGTTACAGCAGTTATGCAAATCCGCCCTTATTGGCAGCCAATCATGTTGTTCAGAATGTAGAGGCTGGGTGAGTCGTTGGCTGCCCCGGAGGATACTGGGAAATGTAGTTTTATTTTTACTCGTTGTTTTGGGGGCCTTTTAGGTTTTAGGGGGGAAAGTTTCTTTGCTACAAACGTACCTTGCTTGAGGCCTATTTCTGTTGGCAAGTATTGTTTTTCTGCATTGTATGGTTTCTTTGTTTGAGGTATACATCACATGACGTGAACCCATTTATATAATAGATTGTGGATTCCATAGGGTTTTCTCAGGCAAGGAACACTCTGAGGTGGATTGGTCAATTCCTTCCTCTGCTTCTTGGCCTTTTGACTAAGATCAAGTGTAATCCCTGCAACACACACTACATTATCTGGTATTTGTTGTTAATCTTCCATCCAAGTACTAACTAGGGTTGACCCTACTTAGCTTCCCAGATCTAGACCCCATTTGTCATGTGATGGGAGAGAAGTCAGACTTTGACTTTCCTCCTTCCATTATTCAAAATCGCAGAAGTGTTACTGGGAGGAATGTGCTTGTGACATTTTGCTAATTCATGCCTTCCATTTGTAATGTTTATTTTACTATAGCTCCCAGACTTCCTTAGACGGTATGAACGCTGTGACAGGTTTTTTTTAAAAAAAAGAATGTTTTTCCAAACTATCATTAGGCTTTCTGGCCTTGTCAAGCTCAAATGCAAAGCAACACCTGAAATTTAAAACTCCTTTACAACAGAAAACAATGTTTGCTTATTCTGAAATAAATCCTGCTATGTTTAACAGTTTAATAATCCCTAGGAAGCATATTTTGCATTGCTGTCTTAATAGAACTGCAACAACAACATCTGAGTCCGGAAGGGGAGCAGTAGTAATACAGCACCTCTGGACCTGGAGCAATTTAAAACACTGCTGGAGCTAATGCTATCAGAGGAGGAATACAATTCCAAAAAGGATCATTCCAATTTTAGCTCTGAACAGGAATCTTGGGTAGTTCTAGTCTCCAGTTCCAACTGAGCAAATTCTCTTTTATAAATAGACCAAATAACAGCATGCTAGAGGAGATACTTGCTTGTTTTTTTAAATCACCATCACAGTGGAATTATAGAATGAGACTAACCTTCATGCACATTAAACGGGAACTCAAAATCCCTATTAGTAAAGCAATGATTTGATTAAGAGAACACTTGCTCATTATGTGCCTCTACAGCACACAAAAGATGCTGGAATTCTTATTCAGGCTCAGCCAGTGCTGCTTTGGGTTACGGTTTTGCCAAGGCAGCACCAGGATCAGGTAGCATTACGATTGTAGTTAACATCAATATTTCTCAGACATTTGAGAATCTCTTAAGGGGAGATTCCTAGCTCAGTTATCAAAATGGTGCAGCCAAATAGGTATAGTGAAATATTTTGAAGGCATTTCTCCACGTTCATTTCAAATCCTGTACTAGTTGCTGGATCCTTTATCTTACCAACTTGAACTCCCTGAAGTGAAAAGAATCCTAAGTAAAGGTAAAGGTTTCCCCTTGACATGAAGTCTAGTCATGTCCAGCTCTGGGGTGGTGCTTATCTCAATTTCTAAACTGAAAAGCTGGTGTTGTCCATAGACATCTCCAAGGTCTGCATGGAGCGCTGTTACCTTCCCACGTGAGGGGTACCTATTAATCTAAGTATCTCTCCTTATGAACCTTCTAGGACGTTAAGATCTTCTGGGGAGGCCCTGCTCTCACTTCTGCCTTCTTCGCAGATGCGTTTGGTGGGGACGAGAGACAGGGCCTTCTCAGCGGTGGCCAACCAACTGTGGAATGCCCTGCCTAAAAAGATAAGATCAGCTCCCTCCCTCCTGATTTTTTGAAAGAAGGTGAAAACTTGGCTTTTTGAGCCAGCCTTCCCAAATACGGCATAGCTAAATGGAATTATGGAACTACTCAACAATGCAATGGAATAATGATTTGACATGGAGACGCTCATGACAACGTTTTAAGGATGTGTATGTTTTTAATATATTTTATACTATTATGTTATTTTTAATAGAATTTCTTGATTGTTTTTACTGTTTAATTGTTATGGCATCGAATTGTTGCCAATTTGTGAACCACTCCGAGTCGCCTCTGGGCTGAGAGGGCGGTATATAAATATAGTAAATAACTAAATAAATACTTCCATTTGCATGTTTTCAAACTGCTAGGTTGGCAGAAGCTGGGGCTAAACAGCGGGAGCTCACCCCACTCCCCAGATTTGAACCACCAATCTTTCAGTCGGCAAGTTCAGCAGCTCAGCGGTTTAACCCGCTGTGCCACTGCGGGCCTTAAAAGAATCCTAGCTGCTCACAAATACATTCCCAAAGTTTCATTCATTCTACACCCATTCTAATCGATGTGTCCCAGCTACAGAGAAGCATGCATTATCAAGTTCCATGGCATGACATTTGGCTTTCTCTCATTGAAATCAGTAGGACTCCAAAATATTTCAATATGGTTTGACTGACACCCAGCTTGCTGATGTTAAGACTAGACTCAAGTCCATTTTTTTAAAAAAGTGAGAGTGGGGAGCAAGTTGAACAAAATCCCGAATAAGCAGTTTCTTTAGAGTCTATGGTCCAATAAATATGGCAACACATGCTCTGACATTTAGATACCTGGCAGGTTTGGTTTTCATTGGCCGTTTGTGTGACTTTTGATTTATGGGGATCCCGAAGCAATCCTAGCCTGAGCAAGATTTATTCAGAAGGGATTGCCTTTGCCTTCTTCTGGGGCAGAGAGTGTGTGACTTGCCCAAGGTCACCTAATGCAGTTTCTCAAGTCGCTTCTGACATGCAAAAAACCTAGTAGGTTTCCATGACTAAACATAGAATCCCAGAGTTAGAAAAGACCATAACCCCATTGCTATGCAGGAAAGCATAGTCAAAGCATGCCCAGCAGATGCCCATCCAGCTCCTGTTGAAAATCTCCAGAGAAGGAAACTCCACCACACTCAGAGGCCCCTTCCACACAGCTGAATAAAATCCCACATTATCTGCGTTAAACATGGCAGTGTGGACTCCGATAACCCAGTTCAAAGCAGATATTGTGGGATTTTCTGCATTGATATTCTGTCCTTATATCTCAAGCTATAAATTATTTGAGTCTCCACTGCCATATAATCTGGGATCAGATCCTGGAACATAAGGACAGGGTAGAAAGGGCCTGAGCCCTCTTCTACATTATTGGCTACACAGATAATCCTACCTTATCTGCTTAGAACTGGAATATAAGGCACTGTGGACTCATGGCCCTTCCACACAGTCCTATATCCCAGAATATCAATGTAGAAAATTCCACAATATCTGCTTTGAACTGGGTTTTCTGAGTCCATACTGCTATAAAAACAGATAATGTGGGATTTTCTTCCTTGATTTTCTGGGTTATAGGACTGCGTGGAAGGGCCCTGGGGCAGCATATTCCACTGCCAAACAGCTCCTTCTGTCAGGAAGTCCTTTCTAATACCAATTTAGGTGCACCATTTTGATAACTGAGCTCGGAATCTCCCTTAAGAGATTCTCAAATGTCTGAACATTATTGATGCATACCGAAATTGTAATGCTACTTGGTCCTGGCGCTCCCTTCTACACAGCCAAGGTAGAACAACCCACAATATCTGCTTTGAACTGGGTTATCTGAGGGCCCTTCCACTCAGCCATATAACCTATAATAACAAGACAGATAATCCACAATATCTGCTTTGAACTGGGTTATCTGAGTCCACACTGCCATATAACCCAGTTCAAAGCAGATAATGTGGGATTCTATCCAGCTGAGTGGAGGGGGCCTCAAACCACTGCACCAGGCTGTCTTTCAAGCTTTGTATAGCAAGCACAGAAGAAGAAAAGGAAAAAGTCATGGAAGAACAGAATGAATGAAGACAGTTCAGAAAAACTGCTTCTCAATGGGTTGCTGTGAGTTTTCCAGGCTGTATGGCCATGTTCCAGAAGTTTCGCCCACATCTATGGCAGGCATCCTCAGAGGTTGTGAGGTCTGTTGGAAACTAGGTAAGTAGGGTTTATGTATCTGTGGAAAATCCAGGGTGGGAGAAAGAACTCTTGTTTGCCTGAGGCAGGGGTGAATGTTACAACTGGTCAGCTTGATATCATTAAATTGCCTTGCAGCTTCAAAGCCTGGCTGCTTCCTGCCTAGGGGAACCCTTTGTTGGGAGGTGTAATCAGGACAGTACATAAAGAACAACACTCAAAAGACTGGAGAATTCCAGACAAGAAACAATGAGGGCCAGTTAGCAGCGCCCAATAAAGGATTACCCCAGGCACTAAGCAATAAGGCTTTGAAGCTGCAAGGAAAATGGAAGACATTGCAGACTAAATCGACCAGAGAGATCAGCCATAGCAGACCACCTGACGAACCAAGCTGGACACAGCATATTATTATTTAAGAATACAGAAATGATGAACCACTCTAACAACCACCATGTCAGACTACACAGAAAATCCACAATTTCAACAGAAAGAAGGAAACCATGAAAATGAACAAAATCTGTCTACCAGTATTTTTAAAAAACCTCTAAAATCAGATCAGCAAATAAAGAACAACACTCAGAAAACAGGGAATTCCAGACATGACTCAATCAAGATCAGCTGACACCTTTCAACAACAGATTCCTTCAGGAAAGAAGCAGCCAGGCTTTGAAGCTGCAAGGCTATTCAATGCTAATCAAGCTGGCCAATTGCAACATTCGCACTTGCTTCCAACAGACAAGCATTCTTTTCCCCACCGTGGACATCCCAGATTTACCTAGTTTCCAACAGACCTTACAACCCCTGAGGATGCCTGCCATAGATGCGGGCAAAACGTCAGGAGAGAATGCTTCTGGAACATGGCCATACAGGCCGGAAAACTCTCAGCAACACAGTGATTCCAGTCTGGAAAGCCTTCAACAACACATTGCTTCTCAACAGCTTCCTCAGGCATGTAGCCGGAGGGGGGGGGGACTTGAGGGGCTTCACCCCCCCCAACTTCTCAGGGTGGTCCGGGAGAAGGCCTTATTGATATATTATTTAAACCAAGGGTGCTCACACTTTTTCAGCATGCGAGCTACTTATAAAACAACCAAGTCAAAATGATCTACCTACCCACGACTCAGAGAGCCATAAAAGAAAAATATTTGGAAATTTATTTCAGTGAGAGCCATATAATATATTTTAAAACTGAATTCAACTAAATGTGAGTATAATAAATCCCTGAATTTATTCATAATAATAATGATGATAATATTCATTCAGCCTCTGCTAATAATAATAATAGTAACAACAATCGGTTCCTAGAGTAGAAGGGGACCTCCAAGGGCCATCCAGTCCAACCTCCTTCTGCCATAAGGGAAAAACACAAACCATTCCTCACAGATGACCATTCAGCCTCTGATAATAATAGTAACAATGGGTTCCTAGAATAGGAGGAGACCTCCAAGGGCCAACCAGTCCAACCTCCTTCTTAAGGGAAAAACACTGCATTCCTCACAGATGGCCATTATAACAACAACAACAACAACAACAACAATGGGTTCCTGTGGGCAGACTGAGCCTTCCTCCCACCCTGCCTGCGAGCTACCAGGACGCCTTCCTCCCACCCTGCCTGCGATCTACCAGTAGATCGCGATCTACCTAATGAGCACCCCTGATTTAAACAATTATATCATGATCTGACCACCATGTTCAATATATCCCATACGCATGGGGGTATTGGGATGATTAAAAAGGTTTGCTAGGGCAGTGTTTTTCAACCTTTTTTGAGCCACGGCACATTTTTTAAATTTACAAAATCCTGGGGCACACCACCAACCAAAATGACACAAAATGACACTCTAACACAGTAATACATATAGTTAGTATGTTTTTAAATGTATTTATACACGACATGTGAAACCTGGGCCTGTTTCGATGAACACAACATAGATATCCTGGCAGGAATGGCAGAAAGACACACACGAAAGTCTTGCTCAACAGCTGGGAGTTATGGTTCACCCGGAATCGGGAGCAGGTCATAGTACAACTTGGGCCACTGTGTGATACAGAATGCTGGACTAGATGGGCAAAGATGGCTCTTCTTATGTTCTTATGTTCTTAATCAAAGAGCGTTCTGAATTCCACCAATGATGGAATGGAATCAAACTTCCCACACAGAACTACCATGACCAAGAGAAAATTCTATAAGAGTTTGGTGGGCATTGACCTTGAGTTTTGGAGTTGTAGTTCACCTATATCCAGAGAGCACTGTGGAGGGGAGGGAGGAAGACGTGGGCCGAGTCTGCGCAGTAGCGCCCGCACGGGTCATGCCTTTCTCTCCCCCCTCCCGCAGAAGCGGCCGCGTGAGCAAAGCGAGGAAAAGCAAGCAGAGCGAGGCTGGGAAGAGGAGAGCCTAAGTAGAGAAGAAAAAGTGTTCGGCAGGAGGGGGGAAGAAAGGGTATTGGAGGTTCCAATTTCCCACAGCACACCTGATGATTGCTCACGGCACACTAGTGTGCCACAGCACACTGGTTGGGAAACACTGTGCTAGGGTAGACCCTCTCTCACTCAGACTCAGCCCCACCCCTCCAAAAAATCAAACTCAGCCCCTCCCGAATCAAAATCCTGGCTACGGCCCAGAGTTCACAGAAGGTGGGGGAGCATAAGACCCTCATATGCATTAGTACCTACAGTACATATAGGAACCTTTCAGTTACTTGTCCTGGGCACAAGAAGTCAATGAGCCTCATCACACTACCCCCCCCCCCCCAATCCACTTAAAATCCGGTTTCTGCCTCCTGCAGAATTCTGGGCTTTGTAGTGGATGGAGGGGCCTTTAACAGCCTCACTAAACTACAAAGCCCAGAATTCTGCAGGAGGCAGAAACTGGATTTTTCTCTCTAGTGCAGGTCTGGGCAAACTTCGGCCCTCCAGGTGTTTTGGACTCCAACTCCCACAATTCCTAACAGCCTACCGGCTGTTAGGAATTGTGGGAGTTGGAGTCCAAAACACCTGGAGGGCCAAGGGTTCTGGGGCTTCCTGAAACAACTTCCGAGGAGTGCGCCAAAGTTGTGCCACTTGTGGCTGGTTGAAACTCTTGAGGCGCAGCCACCGCACTGAGACCACCAGCAAGGCGGCCTTCCTCGGCACCAAAGCTTCCTCTCCTCCTTTTCCCCCGAGGAGAAGAGACCAAAGAGAGAAGGGGGAAAGCAGGACGACGCGGCTCTGCTACCCTTCAGCGGGGTATCCTCCTCCTCCTCCTCACCTGAAAGCCATCCCTCCGCTCCTTCCCGCTCGCGCTCACCATTGTGACTGAGGGAGAAGCCCAAAAGGGGAGCCCCCCCTTCACCCGTTTCCCTCTGGGTCTCTCCTCTGGGAAGCTACTTACGCTCTTGCAGCCACACTTGCTTGCGAGGAGCCGGGACGCCGTTTCCCAAGGCAGAACAAAGGCTGCTTGGCAATGGAAAGCGGGACGAGGAGGACGGCGCGCGCTGCGCTCCCCTGGCCGGCGGCCAATGGCTCGACGGGAGGAGCGAGGCTCAAGGCGCGCGGGCGGTTTGCGCGCGCTCCTCTCGCCTGGAGCGCGCGCGCACACACACACACAGACACCCTGGTCCTAAAATAACACGACGCCACCGCTTCTCCGCCCTCTCTTACCTTTCCTTTCCTTGGAAGCAGCACGCGCCCCAAAGATGTTGCCAATTCCCTTCCCGCTTTGGTCCAGACTGAGACCTCCTCGCCTTGGAGGAAGGGGAGTGTGTGCAGAAGCCTCTCACCACACAAGGCGCCTTTTATCCTCCCCTCCCTTCTTTTCCCGCCCCTCTTCCACTGCACAAAGTGTCGTTGAGGGTTTCTTTTGTCACCTCACTGCAATGCCAGGGACCACTTTGAGAGTTTGGAGGCTCGAATCCGGGGAGAGCGCAGATGAGCTCCCTCTGTCAGCTCCAGCTCCCCATGTGGTGACATGAGAGAAGCCTCCTTACTGGAGCAGACTACAGTGTTCCCTCGCTTATTGCGGACTCGCTGTTTTAAATTTTTTAAAATATATATATATATCTTCTATATATATAAAAAGAGAGTGGTCGTGGTACCAGGCAAATAGGCGCGAAAACTACATGTCCAAGACCACGAAACTCGCCAGACCACTGACCCAGACCCCGAGGTCCCGATCGGGCCCACACAAACACCCGAAACACAACCCTCCACCTCTAAAGACCCCCGAAAAACAACCTTTCCCCGCATGCACAACCGGCGCAAGGCGGCGGCGGCCGCGGCAATGCCCCGCCCCTCCTCCTCCTCCAACACACCCTACCACCCCGCCTCCCCTTGGCCCCGCCCCTCCTCCTCCTCCCTCCCACCCCACCTCCACGCCCCAAGACATTACCCCACCCACGCCGCCGACGCCATGCCCACCTCCTCCGCCGATACCAGGCCGCTCCTCAAGCCGGGACGCGCGGGCGCCGCCATCTCCCCCGTCTCCGCAGCGTACTTGCCCGTTCTCGGCGACTGCCCTCCCGATCTGAACCCAGGCCAGGATGGCAGCCGCTGAGGAAAGCCATGGACGCTTGGCGGAGAAGGCGCCACGGCGGCGCTTGTCGCCCGACGCTGTCCTTACCTTTCTCGGCAACTGCCATCCAGTTCTGGACACAGCCCAGGATGGCAGCCGCCGAGGAAGGACAAGGACGCTGGCGGAGAAGCGCCCACGGCGCGCCCACGCAACCAGGGTCCATGGGGCGCCTGGAAACGACGGAGGATACGACTACGGACAAGGAACTACACCTCCCAGAAGGCTCCGCGCCTCACTGGGAAGCAGGGGCGGAGCTTTCTGGGAACTGAAGTCCCATGCCCATATCCGCCTCCTCCTCCAACTCCCAGTCTCCCAAGCTTCCCGGACCCAACCGACGCGGCATGGGACCACGGAGGAAGCCCAGGAGGCGCCGCACCTGCCCTCCTCGCAAAGGTCCCCCTTCGACACCACCTTTGCCAGGGAAGTGGCGAGCAAGAGCGACGAGGAACGCCCACCTCCCTGCCACTCCCGGAAGACGAGGCCGAAGGGAGAAACACGCGCAACAAACTACCTCCTACCCAGGGTCCCCATCGCATCCCCCACAGTAAAAAAATAAAAGGTTATTCTTCTTGCAATTCACACACACACACACACATATACACCCAAACATACACATAAAAAACACACAAAACACTTAGTCACATCACTACCAACCCATACATACCCAGACTTCCACACATCTCCTAAATAGTGCACAGCTACCGGTTTCGGGTTCAGCTATACACATATATACACATAACCCCCAAAACACACACATATATACAGACAAACATACACATATAAACACACACAAAACACATACATCATTTCCAGCCCTTACATGCCCAGGCTTCCTCACATCTCCTGAATAGGGCACAGCAACACGTGTCGGGTTCAGCTAGTATATATATATATCATGGTATTTTCACTGTTTTGTAGGGTTTCGTTGCCACCACTCTCTAAGGCGCTTTCCCTCCTCAGCCCTCCCGCCAGCCTTATTTATTTATTTTATTCATTCGACTTGTACACCGCCACTCCCAGAGGCTCGGGACGGTTTACAAAGCCCAATAAAACAGTAGAACAATAAAACAACATGTTAAAAGCATAACATTAGGATTCAAAGGCTTGCTTGAACAAAAAGGTTTTGCAAGCTTTGCGAAAGGTCATCAGGTTTCGCATAGCCTGGGTCTCGGGTGGCAGGCCCGGATTAGCCTCTTTGGCCGCCCGAGGCCAAGACGACCCGCTGCTCCCCCAGGGCGCGGAAAGCCACGCCCCCAGAGCGCTGCTGCGCATGTGCGGCAGCAGCCCCGGCCGTGTGGCTTCCGTCACCTCCTCGCGCCCTCCTTCCGTTCGTGGGAGGAGGAGGAGGCTGGTGCCGTGCGGGTTCTGTTGCCTCCTCCTCCCGCGACCGGAAGGAGGGCCCAAGGAGGTGGACGGAACGGAAGCCGCGCGGCACGCGGGTCCACCTGCGCCTTCCTTTCGGTCGCGGGAGGAGGAGGTGGACGGAACGGAAGCTGCGCGGCACTGCTCATGGGGCTTCCGTCTGCCGCCTCCTCCACCTCCCGCGACCAAAAGAGGGCGCAAGGAGGAGGTGGGACTTCCCTTCTTCCTCCTCGCGCCGTCCTTTCGGTCGCGGGAGGAGGCGGCGGCGGAAAGAAGCCCCACTTGCAGTGCCTCGTGGATTCCGTCCACCTCCTCCTCTTCCTCCAGCAACCGAAAGGAAGGCGCGATTAGGAGGAACGGAGTCCGCCCTCCTCCTTGCCGCCTGGGCCGCCCCTTGCAAAAGAAGGAGGCGGCCAGGAGGCGGAGGAGGAAGGGGAGCCCGCTGGCGGGCATGTGTGCGCATGCATGCATGTGTGCGCATGCATGCATGCATGCCCGCCAGTGGGACAGGGCTTCCCTTCCTACTCCTCCGCATCCTTCCTTTGCAAGGGGCGGGCCAGGCGAGGAGGGCGCCATTCCCTCCTCCTCGCCCAGCAGCGCTCTCCCCCTGCCCTCTCCTGAAGTATGATGACTCTCTCGGGAGAGGGCGGGGGGAAAGCGCTGCGAGGGGGCGGGTTTTTTTTTTAAAAAAATTATGTTTTTGGGGGGCCGAATCCGCTGCCCCCCAAAACCTGCCGCCCGAGGCCATGGCCTAGGCTGGCCTTATGGGTAATCCGGGCCTGTCGGGTGGTAGATTGTTCCAGAGAACTGGGACAATGATAGAAAAGGCCCTCCGTCAGGTTGCTGTTAGATGATAAGATTTCGTGCTAGGAATGACCAAAAGGTTCTGATCTTCGGACCGTAGCGATCTCAAGGGACTATATGGGAACAGGCGATCCTACAAGTACACTGGCCCCAGACCATGTAAGGCCTTGAAAGTTAAGACTAACACTTTGAATGTAATCCGGTACTTGATTGGTAGCCAGCCAGTGCAGTTCCTGCAGGACCGGGGTGATGCGGCAACTCACGAGCTCCCCCGTGAGCAGCCGGGCTGCAGCATTCTGCACTAGCTTGAGTTTCCGGATCACAGTCAAAGGCAGGCCAATGTAGAGGGCATTACAGTAGTCAAGTCTTGAGATGACCATAGCCTGGATCACCGTGGCCACGTCGTTCCGAGACAAATAGGGGGCCAGCCGCCTAGCCTGTCGCAGATGGAAAAATGCTGTTCTGCTGACCATGGAGATTTGAGCCTCCATAGTCAGCAGAGGGTCCAAAAGGACTCCCAGTCTTTTTATTGATGATGACGGGCATAATGCCAGGCCATCCAGGGTCGGTAGCTGGACATCCCTATCGCCTGGACGGCCCAGCCAAAGGATTTCCATCTTCGCTGGATTCACCTTCAACCTACTGGCTCGCAGCCATCCAGTGACGGCTTCAAGGCACAGATGGAAATTATTGGGTGCGGAGTCCAGCCGGCCCTCCATCCTCAGAATGAGCTGAGTGTCATCAGCGTACTGATGGCACTCAAGCCCGAAGCTACGCACCAGCTAAGCAAGTGGTCACATGTAGATGTTAAATAACAGCGGGGAGAGTATGGCCCCCTGAGGGACCCCACAAACCAAGGGGGAACCCCCAGAGGTCAACTCTCCCCACCTCACTCGCTGGATCCGATTGTGGAGGAAGGAGGATAGCCAATTTAGGGCTGTCCCTCTTACTCCAACCACGGCAAGGCGGTGAGTCAAAAGATCGTAATCGACTGTATCAAACGCTGCTATGAGATCCAATAACACAAGCAGTGCCGATCCACCTTGATCAAGCTGTTGAGATATTGGTTAAGTTAAAAAAAACAAGATGCTTCCTTGAAGGGCCTTTCCTGCAGCAGCACCGGTAATGTGGCATCTGGCTAAGTGTCAGCTGCATAAGATCTCTATGACCAATAGGTCATGAGTTCGAGGACTGCCCGGGTCGAGGTGGGTGCTTGACCTTTAAGTGTAGCCTGCTGTCAACCTTTGCAGCCCGAAAGACATTTGCATCTGTCAAGTAGGAGATAAAGGTACCACATTAAGTGGAGAGGCAAATTTTGACTGAATTATGAGGCCAAAGAACTCCAGGAGCGCTGAGGAATGTGGAAGGAACAACAAGGGACACTGGGAATGCTGAGAGATGAGAAATGCGTCAGGTTCCCCTGGTGGCCAGAGTTTGCCTCTGTTCATCTATATGTGTGTAATGTATGTGGAAACAGCAGGGATTGTCTGCTAAGTATGTGAACCTGTAATCCGCTCTGAGTCCCCTTCGGGGTGAGAAGAGCGGAATATAAATAAAGTATATTATTATTTATTATTATTCCTTCACTTTACTTTAAGTTTCTCCTTCTGGCATTACTTCACAAACGAAGATTCTTAGGAAGGACTCTTCCCACACTTTCTACAAGCGTATTGATGACTAAAAGTTGGATGTGTCCTTCGAGCCTGTGCAATGGATTTTTCTGGTGCGCACAGAACTGGCCTCACCCTTTAGACCAAAGGTTTGTCTGCCGGGGCCTAGCAAACTGGGACATGTGGCAACGACATCCTCAGGTCGTAGGTTTGATATGAGTTTCCTTCTCTAGATGGTTGACCTTACAGGGTTAGACAAGCATCATCTGCCTGGGTTTGAAATTAGAATTTTCCTTCTCCTAGGATGGTTGCCAAAAGGCTAGAGAGCCTATCCTGCCCATTGACGCTCTTTGTTAGACCCTTCGGTTGTGACCTGTGTGCAGGGGCGGCCTCACCTCTCCCGGGGGGGGTAGGCAAACCTTATTTTTGCGCCCCTCCCCCGGTGGCTCCTGGACGCCCTTGCGCATGCGCGCTGACGTCCCGCGCGGCCCCGCGAGTGTGTCCTGTGTGGTGGCGCGCATGCGGGCGACATCCCAGCCGGCCACGCGGTGGCGAGTGCGCCCCGAGCGGTGGCGCGACACGCGCGACATCCCGGCCGGCCGCGCATGCGTAGTGGTGTCCTGCCTGGCCGCGCGAGGGTGTCCCGCCCGGCTGCATGTACGCCCGGCGGCAGCGGCGCAGCTGGCTGCGGGCGCAGCGGCGGGTGGGGCGGCCGGCGTGGTGGCGCCCCTCCCAGTTCGCGACGCCCCTCCCAGGTACCATCGCCCTACGCGACCGCGTAGGCCGCGGAATGGGCGGGGCCGGCCCTGCCTGTGTGGCATGGGAGGCCCTACCAGTGGCTATTATGCCACCGCCAGCATAGCTCACAACTTCATTAGGGTATGCAAACCTCTCCCCCACAACAAGGGGGTGCCAACGGAGAGGATTTTGAGTTTATAAAACATAAAATTGTGTATAACTACTAAAATAATGTATAACTATTAAAATAAATACAGCATCTGGTTTTTCACTTATTGCGGGAGGTCCTGGAACCTAAGGGGTGGAGCTGGTCAGCGATGGGGAATGAGTGGCATGCCACGCGAAAGGAGCGGAAATAAAATAAAGAGGAAGGAGGTTCGTGAACCAGATTTTTGGTCCTCACGGCCCACATGTTGAGAACCACAGCTCTACAGCAATTGCAACTGGAGTCCTGCCCTATCTGGAGATCTATAGGTCCACTCAGTCTGGTGATCTCCAGATGTTTTGGACCACTAAACCAGTGGTCCAAAACAAGGAAGGGAGGGAGGGAGGGAGAGCTGGGCCAGGCCGCTCTCTTTCTCTCTCTCTCTCTCTCTCCTCAAGGCCACGGAAGAGGCAGCCCTTGGCTGGCAGGCAGGCGGGCGTGTTCGAGGAGGCCGCACTGCCCCTTTCTCGGCCCCGGAGTGATCACTCCACCCCTCTCTGCCCCTAAGGCCACTTCCCCTGCCCCTTTCCTACCACCTCCTCCTCCTTCCTTCCTTCCTCTTCGCCTGTCTCTGCCTCATCAAAATGGTGGCGGCGGTGTGTGCTGCGAAGAGGACGGGATCAGAGCGGCATCACTCCCTTCCTCCCCCCTCCGGAGAAGAGGAGGCCAATGGAAAGCCAAGGGATGGGGCCCCTGCGCTCCCGATTGGCCACCCACAAGGTTTGTTGCCGGCTGCCACTCTTGGCCCCGCCCCGCCCTTCCACCGGGCTCATTTCCATGCTTAAAGGGACAGAGGCCAATTTCCCACGGCACACCTGATGATCATTCATGGCACACTAGTGTGCCCCGGCACACCGGTTGGGAAACACTGCACTAAACCACAGGCCATTGTGAATAAGGATGATAGGAACTGTGCTCCAGAACAATTTGGAGGGTGGCAAGTTGAGGATGGCCCTATGGGGAACATTGCTGTTTGGAGTTGTTTGATCTCCAGTGTTTCCACCGCCTCGGAATCCTACCAATTTGCATGGTGTGAGTTTAGTAGCTTTTGAGAGGACTGGAAAAGCTTATGTCCCAGCTAGAGCGGATCTAACAAATGAAGTCTGAATTCCTCAAGATTTCAAAAATATTAAAAACAGCAGGTAATTTTATAACCTTCTGTTGTACCCAGTACCCTATGGCAATGTCTTATAAGAACATTCTTTTAGGCATAGCTAAACCGGGAACAGATATATCTGCTTGGCAGCGCTATGGAAAATGTCAGAAACAATTTTGAGAAGAATGAATGTTAATATCATATGAAATTATGTGAATGGAACTATTTGCTATTGCTTTAGAGCAGGGGTGCTCACACTTTTTCAGCATGCTAGCTACTTATAAAACAACCAAGTCAAAATGATCTACCTACCCATATTTTGATAGAAGAAATAAGGGACATTTACGTCATTTTTCGCAAAAATAAGGGACACTTCATCAAATGCCTCCAGACAAAAGTTCCTTCTCCCACCCTGACATCATTCCACAGATATAAAGAGGCAGAATGAAAGCAGACTGACCTTTAAGCTGCAAGGCCATTCAAAGCTGATCAAAGCTGCTGTGCAAATGAACTCCTCATAGTCGCAGATCTTAGGCTTTGGCAGAAAATGGCTGCCAAAGCCTCCTTGTTGTTGTACTCCCTCGTGGCTCCAAATGCGCATGCGCGGGCCGGGCACCCACCCCCTCCTTCCCTCTGCTGCCCTCCTTCTTCTCCCTCTCTCCTCCTCAGGTCACGCTGTGATGGCAGCAGTCGGCACTGAGGATGGAAGCGCTGGCGGGGTAGTCGCGTCAGGGGCAGCCTGAGCTGGGCAGTCCGGAGGAAGATGTGTGCCACACGCGGGGCAGAAACGCCCCTCAGAAATCTGGTCCTGGCTCCCTGGCTGCGATCGACCAGTTCTGTCTCCGCGATCGACTGGTCGATCACGATCGACGTAATGAGCTTTAGAGTATAGACTGCTCGTGCTACAGCCCTGGCTACAATGAAAACATAAAGTTCTGAACTTATGCCTAGCTTTCTCTCAGAAGATCCTCAGGATGGTTAAGACAAATTGTAACTGAAGGTAATAAATGGAAATAATGTGACAAATATTTTAAGTGCTTGTATTAAAGCAGATAGAATGAAAGGTAAAGGTTTCCCCTTGACATTAAGTCTAGTTGAGTCCAACTCTGTTGGGGGGGGGGGATGCTCATCTCCATTTCTAAGCTGTTTCCATAGACACCTCCAAGGTCATGTGGCCAGTATGACTGCATGGAGTGCCATTCCCTTCCCGCCAAGGCAGTACCTATTGAGCTACTCACATTTGCCTGTTTTCGAACTGCTAGGTTGGCAGGAGTTGGGGCTAACAGAGGGAGCTCACCCCGCTCCCAAATGCAAACCTCCGATCTTTCAGACAACAAGTTCAGCAGGTCAGTGGTTTAACTTACTGCACCACCAGAATGAAAGAGATTCAATTTTAAAAATACAAAAAGATTTTCTTTATATGTGTTTTAAAATCAGAAACTGGCACCCTCATCATAAGGAACACTTTGTTTATCATTTTGTTACCGCTATATTTCAGAGGAAGGAACAGGAAAAACCAGTTCTGAATATTCCTTGCCTAAGAAAGCCCTGTGAAATTCACATTTCAACAGGCAACTTGAATTAATTCACGCACAACGAGGAACATGTATATTAGAGGAGACAGAGATACAACCCAGCTTGCTTTCAAAGGGTATGCACCTGCACAGGTCAAAGGAGGTAGAGAGTTAGGCCTCTTCCGATTGCTAAACTTCCCTTTGTCTGGCCCTCCTGATGAAATATCCTGAAAATCATTTGGTTGCTAATATTACCCCTTCCTGATTCTTCTCAAATTTCTCACAGGCCCTTTCTACCCTGCCATATAAAATCCAGATTCTCTGTTTTGAACTGGATTATATGGCAGTGTTTATTGTTGTGGTTTATTCATTCAGTCGCTTCTGACTATTTGTGATCTCATGGATCAGCCCACGCCAGAGCTCCTTGTCGACCATGGCCACCCCTAGCTCTTTCAAGGTCAAGCTAGTCACTTCAAGGACATCCATCCATCCATCTTCCCCTTGGTTGGCCCACCTTCCTTCTTCCTTCCATTTCAGTTCACTGACACCCCTCCCCTTCCTTCCCGAATATCTATCTTTGATCTTGACATCTCACCAATAACCATGTTCAATTTGCCCTGCTTCATAGACCTTACATTCCAGGTTGCTATGATGTGCTGATCTTTACAACATCAGATTCATTGTTCGCCTCTTCTTCTGCCTTTAGGGGCCTGTAAAAAGTGGCTTATGCGAGATGGACGTGAAAGCTTTGGGCCCTGAAGGCAGAGAAAAGCCTTCCCATGCACAAAAACCTGAAAGTCTTTGAGAAATGAGTTCCAGACTTAAAATAGTGAACTCAAACAAGTTTATTTATTGAAAAACAACCAGTGAAAAACAACTGGTGGCCCAAAAAACACTTAGTTGGTTGCTAGGGTGTGAAGGGAGTCCTTTAGGAAGAGGATGCAATCCTTGCCTCTGTTGCAGAGTGAAGGTATCTTTCTTCGATTCCAGGTTTCCTGTTGCCCTCTGGCTTTGTAGGCCCACGAAGTCCTGTAAAAGCCCCAAAATCCACAGTCTATGTTGAGGACAGGTCCTCCTTTGCACTGCAGGCTTGGTTGAGAGTGCAGGGCTGGCTTTGTAGGTGGACAAAAGTGCTTTGTCTCAGCATGGATGGATTTCCATCCACGTCCATGCAGCTTCTTTCTTTGAATGGCCAAAGAGAGGAAGTCCTGCCCCTCAGATGACCTCAGAAAGGGGAGGAGTTAGGGTGGTGACGTCACCTTGGCATCAAGACACAGTCCCTCCCACCAAGTTCACATGGTTGAGGTCAAAGGACTGCAGGTAAAGGTAACCAAGTCTATGATGCAGTACTAAACAAGCCCAGTGGGGCATAACACCTCTAGTGCTGTCAGCCGCTAGCTTTCCTTTTGGCTTTGAGCTAGCTGTGTTATCACATCTAGGGCTAGTTGAACTTATCCTCTGCTCCTCCCCAGTAGCATTTTGACAATCTTCCAACCTGGGAGTCCCATCTTTCGATCGTATATCAACATATCTCTGGTTGTACCAATCCATTTAGTTTTCATGGCAAGAATACTGGGGTGGGTTGCCATTAGCTTCCCAAGGGATCATATTTAGTTTGGCAACACATTTATTTATTTATTTATTTATTTATTTATTTATTTATGGTATTTCTCACCCCGAAGGGGACTCAGAGCACCACAAGATAATATGGATTATTGGCAGTGTAGAAGGGCTTCATACTCCACAGAGAAAGAGACATCTTCCCCTAACTCCCTTCCACACAGCTGAATAAAAACCCAAATTTTCTGCTTTGAACTGGAATATATGGGAATGTCGACTCCGATAACCCATTTCAAAGCAGATATTGTGGGATTTTCTGCCTTGATATTCTGGGTTATATGGCTGTGTGGAAGAGTCCCTAGTTTCAACAGTGAAGCAATCCAAGCTCCCTCTCTTTTCAGCCTAGTTAATTACAACTAGATTTAGCTTACTTTAAGGAGACAGCATGATATAGTGGTTGAAATACTGGGCAACACTGGGAAACCAGGGTTTGAATCATGGTTCAGCCTTGGAAACCCACTGGGTGACGTCGGGCAAGTCATACTCTCTCAGCCTCAAAGGAAGACAAGAACAAACCGTTTCTGAACAAATTCTGCCAAGAAAACCTTATGACGGGTTCACCTTAGGAATGACTAAAAGGCACATAACAATATCAACAGCAAGCATTTCTGTCTTAATATACTTCTCCTAATAAAGACTAATTTAAGAAAGCTGACAGGACAGAGAATTCTCTTTAATCAAGGTGCTGAATCCAAAAGTTTATCCTCCCACGTGAAACTGGAATTTGAACATAATTGATTTTAGCTTTTAGTCTATAACTGACACTTCATAGAGCAAGAAAGATAAACCTAAGCTGGACTCTACTTCCATCAGATCTTTTTTTCATGTCAGGAATGACTTGAGAAACTGCAAGTCACTTCTGCTGTGAGAGAATTGGCCATCTGCAAGGATGTTGCCCAGGTTATGCCTAGATGTTTGATGTTGTACAATCCTTGTGAGAGGCTTCTCTCCAGTCCCCACAGGGGGAGCTGGAGCTGACAGAGGGAGCTCAGCCTGCTCTCCCTGGATTTGAACCACTGGCCTTTCAGTCAGCAGTCCTGCTGGCACAAGGGTTTAACCCATTGCGCCACCGGGGGCTCCATCCATCAGATATGACAACATTTCTCAACCTGGGGGTTAGGGGCGTCATGAGGGGCTTTCAGTTCTCTCCACCTTTCCTTTTCTTTCTTTTTAGAAACAGCTAGTGAATCCTCCCACCAAAATACCTCCTCCTGCTGTGATTGGCCGGCCTCTCAGCTGGCCTCTCAGCCAAGGGGAGGGCTGTTTCCAAGACTCCAAGCAGAGAGGGAAGAGCAAGCGTGCTCGGTACATGACAGCATGGTAAGCATGCGTAGCTGAGGGAGAGCGTGTGAGGCTGGATGAGGCTCATGCCAGTGAGTCCTTTCAAGGCAGGGGGAAAACCCCCATGTGATGTGGGACTGATTGTTGGTCATGGGGGTTTTGTGTGGGAAATTTAGCCCAATTCTGTCATTGGTGGGATTCTTTGAATGTAGATGAATTATAAAACCCAGCAACTACAACTCCCAAATGACAAAATCAACACCCCCACCCCCCCCCCCCCCGCCAACCCCACCAGTATTCAAATTTGGGCATCTTGGGTTTTTGTGCCAAATGTGGTCTAGTGAATGAAAATACATCCTGCATATCAGATATTTACATTACGATTCATAACAGTAGCAAAATGACAGTTATGAAGTAGCAACAAAAATAATGTTATGGTTGGGGGTCACCACAACATGAGGAAATGTATTAAGGGGTTACGGCATTAGAAAAGTTGAGAAACACTGAGATATGATATTTAGAGACTGGTTAGGTAGGACTTTGAGCTGATCTAAGATGACTTGTGCTTAACTGGGGAAGGAGGAGGACAGTCATAATAAATGTGGCCACTGCAATTAAAAACCTGTTATTTATGTCCGAGTTTGCTCATGTCCCCTTTAACAGAGTTTCTGGGTATTAGTATGATAAAGGTGTTTGCTCAATATATATCTTTTTATTATTCTGATTTGGTCTCCCTGAAGGTTAAAGTGCCAGAGAACAACTCAAAGAATTTGTTGGTTTCTATGTTAGCTAACTGCTCCATATGTTTTCAATGAAAAGTGTTTTCTTTCTTTCTTTCTTTCTTATTCTATCTCTCTCTCATTCTCTCTTGTTCACTTGGCTCATATACTGTATAGACCCAAGAGTGCCCATATATGTCAAGCAAATGAAATGTGTATTGATGGAGCTGCAAAACTTCACAGCTTTGCCTGTGAAAGTTTGCATGATTCCACAATATATTTTGAGTATGTTTTTAGCCTCGCTACAACATTTACAACTGTGCAAATTTGGAAGCAAATAAAGTGAGAATGGATTTATTTTCTGTTGTTGCTCATTCTTGGATAAGACTATCCATGGGGTGTTTGAGGTTTAGCATACCATGAAGACCTGAAATCCTATGGAGTAAAGTATGCAAATATTCATGATAACAACTCTCCTTTACATTTTTGATTCTAGCTATCTTAAATTGGAAAATTATCTAACATTTACCCATAAAAAAGGAAATGTACCTTTCTTTAGTAAAAATGACCCAAATTAAAAAATATTTTTTGTTTTATTTTTCTTGCTGAGTAATAACAGGAAGCTTATCAAGTAAAGTGTTAGTAATTATCATCACAGTTCCCTCCTGTTTACTCAGTGGAAAGTGGATTTACATGTAATAAATCTCTTGTATGATATCATTTTTATATTCTCTTCCAAGATCCATTTATGTTTGTACAGGTTGAGTATTCCTTATCTGAAATGTTTGGAGTCAGAAGTGTTTTGGGTTGTTCCCTCACCTGCTTTTAGGATACCTCTATTTGCTTATATGTGCATCATATAATATATTGGAGATAGGTCCCAGGTCTAAACATATAATTCATTTATGTTGCATATACCCTTTATACAAAAAAGCAAAACTGTCACTATCTCAGCCACCAATATGGACATTTTGGGTATTTTGTATTTCAGAATTTCGGATAAGGGATACTCAGTCTCTAATAGGATGTGAAAAGTAGTGGGTTTAGAATTCAGCACCTGTCTCAGAATACTGGTGTCCAGTTTATTTCATGAATTCAAGGCACATAACACAATGAAGACACCTGTATCACATCACAGATAGCATTAGGACCATCCCAGTTTACTATTTTATTCAACAATATAGTTGTTTCTTGTTTAGGCATCATATTGTTTAGTAGGCTTATGCAATCCAGACAAACCTTGATCTGTTTCGGTGTCCTGGCTTTTGGTGGGAGCCCCGATCCGTGTTTTGGGAACCTCCCGAATTTGGGAGGGCAAATATCTGTTTTTGCTCTGGAGTGCCAAAAGATCTGTTTTATATTGGCCCATTATTAAGGCGGGGGTCCCCTTCCCGCCATTTTAGGCAATTACACTATGAGTCCCCTTTGGGGTGAGAAGGATGGGGTATAAAATATAATAAATTAATTAATTAAAATTTGTTTCTAGTCTAGAGGAGAGGTGCTGCAGTCAGATGCACACACTTTCTCTTCTGGGCCTGCATGCCACAAACACCGTTTCCAAGGCATTTAAAGGAGGCAAGTTCTTAAAGCTGTTTCTTACTCTAGAGAAGTGTTTCCCAACCTTTTTTGAGCCACGGCACACTTTTAACATTTAAAAAATCCTGGGGCACACCACCAATCAAAATGACACTCTAACACAGTAATACATATAGTTAATTGACCTTGAGTTTTGGAGTTGTAGTTCACCTACATCCAGAGAGCACTCTGGACTCAAACAATGTTGGATCAGGACCAAACTTGGCATGAATACTCAATATGCCCAAATGTGAACACAGATGGAGTTTGGGGAAAATAGACAGGGAGCCAGAAAACTGAAGACCACACCTGGTTTGATTATGTAGATGAATTCCAACAGTTTTTGCTTATTACCTGGGCTAGATCTACACTGGCTTATATCTATATTCTGCTGCGCTCAGCGAAAGACGCAAGACAGCCAAACTCGGATGCCAGGAAGGGCCAGGGCCCTGCTGGGAGCCTTTCTTTGAGGCTCCCCGAGGTGTCCAGGCCCTCCCTGGCAGCTGGGATGGGCCAGCTGGCTGGCGCACAGAGGGGAAACGGCCGAAGGAGGCGGCGCCCCAGCCTCTTCTTCTTCGCCGCTGCCCGGCCCTTCCTCCTCCTCCTCCTCCCCCAAGCAGCAGCAGCAGGTAGGAGGGGGAAGAAAGGGGGGGGGGAGACATTTTCACGGCACACCAGATGATCTGTTACGGAACAGTAGTGTGCTGCGGAACAGCGGTTGGGAAACACTGCTCTAGAGGAAAGGTGCTCAGCTGTAGGCAGGCACACATATTTTAAGGAGGCTTCTTGTTCTTAAAGCTGTTATCTACTCTAGAGGAGAGGTACTCATGTGAAGGCAGGTGTGCACACTTTAAGGAGCTTCTTCCTGTTTCTACTCTATAGAAAAGGTGCTTGTTTGCAGGCAGGCATGTGTGCTTTAAGGAGGCTTCTTGTTCTTAAAGCTGTCTACTCTAGAGGTTAAGTGCTGCAGGCCTTCACTACGCCAGCAGCCACACACTCTTACAAGGCATTTAAAGGAGGCTTCCCACTTCCAGGTAAGGAAGAGTGATGACCTCCTGGAAGAGGAGAGGTAACTGTTCGTAGTTTTCAGGGAATGAAGGTTTTCTTTTTGTTTGCTGAGGAATTAATAAAAAAAATTAAACTTGATGTCAAAAAGCAGAAAAGGAGTCAAGATCAGCTCCTGATTGCTGTTGTTGCAGGTGGGTTTTTGTACCGGGAGGGCCCTCACCATTATGGGCTCCCAAAGTACTGAAGATACTGAAGGAAATGGAAGAAACAAAATCTGCGCACAAGTCTATATTTTAGGGATGATATGTACAAAAACTGTATGGGCACCTTGAATCATTTAGACAGTTCCTCCAGTTACATACCCCTGGACAGCGAATAGGTTTTTACCATGTTAATAATAAGGGTTTAGCAGTGTGAGAATCTAAGTTTACAAGTGTATGGTGGAGAGGAGATATCAATGATCACATTGTAACACTAATAAAATTAGAAGGAAATAGGAAAGATATGTTTATATGAGAGTTTATATGAGGCTTGGGATCTTGTTATTTTGAACTAAAATTCATGTCTATGCATGCCTACAGTGATCCATGTTTGAGAAAGCCGTTTTTGAACATATGCAATGTCTGCAAGAATTATTTCCAGATAAGATGTTTTTGGCAGAGATCCCACACTCTAGGTCAGCCAGGGGGAAATCTTCCCTATAGATCACCCAGCAGAGACTGCTTGACTGTACCACAGAGGTCTCCGTTCATGCTTCAACTACAAAGGGCCTCCTGCATTCATGAATCAACTTTTATATTGAGCAAGTTCATGTTGGGTGTTTGTATAGCTGTGAAGGAAGAGTTTCACCAGGCCGCTTAGTTCATCCACTTCTGGGTTAATTCACCTTTCGTCATTGGAAACAGCAGCACGACAAACATCTTTTAAAATGACATTCAAGAGGATTACCTTTGAAACAGTAACTCTTCAAAAGCACTTCGAACAAATCATCTTTCTGATGTTGATGGGATGGAAACATTGTTTCCAAAGAGTAAACTGATTTCCTAGGGAGGTGAACTAAACTTGTTTTCTGTAACCAATTTGCAGTGTAGCATTAAATAAATGGACTACTGTTGCACCTCAGCTGGGGTTCACCTTGCTCAAGCACTCACCAGGATACCCAACGTAGAAATAAACAGTTTATTGAAAAGGCACACACCGTAAAAGAGTAAAAAATCCAAATAGATAAGATAAAAGGAGTCTCAAAAAACCAGAGATAAAGCTCCAATGCAAAAGTTAAAGCATGACTATAAATCCAAGGAGCAGGGTAAACTCATGAGCTTTAATAATCCAAAGACAAGCAATAAAACATCCACTGAAGTGATCCAAGAATCAAAGAACAATACGTTAGCTTGAGTTCATGGTAAAATCCCCAAGACTTAAAGCAAAACTTGACCAGGACATGACTTGAAGCGGAAACCAAGGCAAGAGTTCCTTGCTCTAATTGCTAAGAAAGCAGTCTCCCCCAAATTAAGGACAGCAATGCATGAAAGCATTCCTTTGGCCCTTTGGACGCTTTTTTCCATCGCTTGACTTGCACCTGGAATTCTCCCCACACAGAAGCAGTCTCGATTCCCTATCTAATCTCTCTTCGCTATCTGTCATCCTGCAAAACAGTTTCATTTTCACACAGAGAGTCCACCAAAACCCTCTCCATTCTCCCAACCGGAGAATTGCCATCCTGTTCCAACATCCCCTCTGCACCTCCAGACTCCTCATCAATATCCTCAGCTGGCTGCGCTATATCAAACCCCTCCACATCATATTCAGCTGGCTGAGCTACAACTACTGCAATGGGCAATATATAGTAATCTAGAGCAGGGGTGCTCACACTTTTTCAGCATGTGAGCTACTTACAAAACAACCAAGTCAAAATGATCTACCTACCCACTACAAAAATGTGAAATATATAGCACAATATCTGCTTTGAACTGGTTTTCTGAGTCCACACTGCCATATAATCTGATTCAAAGCAGATAACATGGGACTTTATTCAACTGTGTGGAAAGGACCTCAGATAACCCAGGGCCAGCAGCACTTGGGCGGTGTCGGGAGCCTTCGGGGTGGGACTGAACCTTCCTCCTGCCCTGCCTGCAATCTACCAGGATGCCCTACACGATCTACCAGTAGATCGCGATCTACCTAATGAGCACCCCTGATCTAGAGATACAGCTAGGCCTCACAATAATATTTTAAAGTTTTTAGTACAACTCATTGCGTAAGTTGGAAGCCTATAGCCTAGTGGCTCCCAACCTGTGGTCCATGGATCACCAGTGTTTCCCAAAAACTAAAATATGGTCTGCGGCCTCACCGTTACTACACTGTCTTACGAAAACCTCTTATAGTGCCAAGGCAATGGGGATGTTGGGAAGTGAGAGGCTGACTACCCATAAAAGGCACAACAACAAGCTCCTGAATGCTGCTTCTCCTCCCTCCCTCCCTCTGAGGCCTGTTCCTGGGGTTATTTGGGGTGCGTATTCAGAAAATTGCATTGAAAAGACCACATCGGCTCTAAATTATTAAATATGGTTTTCTGTGGATGAGCAGATGGTGACTAGTGGATGGCATATGTTCTATATCAGAAACTAGAGCTGATGTGCTCTATGCAATGCGATTTTCTGAATCAGCACACCAAATAATCAAACCCTAAAGTTGACCAAAAACTCTGTAACCCTTTTGATACTAATATATTGGAGAGTGGCTCCTGGTCAAAAAAAGGTTGGGAACCACTGTCCTATCCACTGTGAAAGTGGAGAGTTGACTGTAAAACATATACTTGTGCATTTTATTTGGGAATATCTTATAACTACAATGACAAAAGAGTAGAATTTAAGGACAGTCTTAATTATCTTATAATACTTAATTCATGGGGCAAATGAAATATTACACAGCAGGCAGGCATGTAGCCAGGGGCTAAGGGGGCTTCAGCCCCCCCCCCAAAATTCTCAGCGTTGTCCGCGAAAAGGTCTTACTGGTACATTATTTAAACTGTTATGTTTATTCATATCATGATCTGATCACCATTCTCATTATATCCCACATTAATGGGGTTATTGGGATAACAATACAAAAGGTTTGCTAGGGTAGACCCTCTTCCACCCAGTCTCAGCCCCGAACCAAACTCAGCCCCCAATCAAAATCCTGGCTATGGCCCTGACCGCAGGTGTTTGCTTCCCAATATTTTTAAAAATGGGAAACAGATTTGTATGACTGGAGAGGGAGAGATTGTTTAACCCAGTTCTTCTCTGGTGAGATTTGCAATCAAAATTACTGTTAAAGTCACTCTCCCACTTACTACATAGAAATATATTTCTTTTCTTCATGAGTAGGTAGCATTAGAACAAAATAGTCCGGACAGACAGAGTTTTGCAGCCTTCTCCTCTGTTTTCGTGTTTGTAATTGAGTCTTCTCCCTGCTTTCTCTAAAAATAAACAGGCATTGCACATGCTATATATGATCTAATTGGTACCTTAAAGAATAGTTCTTTTAAAAAGAAATCATACCCATCTTATGTTGTAATCTGAAACATATTTACTGGAAAGTTCCACTGAACAGAAAGGGAGTTCCTTCTGAGTAAAAGTGGATATGCTTGCCTTTGTATACCATGATGTGCCTATTGCTGACTTAACAACCAAACATGTTTATCAAGCTTAATTTGGACCAGGTGTTACAGGTGAATGAAGAGGATTAGCTACATTTGTCAGTTTCAAGCATAACCAAATCAGTAAAATGCTTTTCAAGTATGTTTGAAAGGATTTATTTTGCTTTTGCACAAAAACTCCTTCACCTGGTAGATAATCCTAGAACAACTACATTGACACAAGTAACCAGTATGTGAAAATGTATACTGCATACTGTAATATGTTTATTATTAAGATTCTCAAGTTTGGGTTAGATCAGTGTTTCCCAACCTTTTTTGCGCCGCGGCACACTTTTAACATTAAAAAAATCCGGGGGCACACCACGAATCAAAATGACACTCTAACACAGTAAAGAACGGCTGGGGGATGGTGGCCTGCTGGGAGCAGCTGCTGGGAGTGCTGAAGCCAGAGGAGGAGGAGGGGCCATGCCATGCCCCACCCCTTTCCCTCGGCTTCAGCTCTCCCATAGCTTCTCCAGCCTTGAGGGGGCAGTGCCAAGCCAGCGGTGGCAGAGCCAGCACAATGCTGGCTTGGCACTGTCAAAAAGACACAAAGGGGTTGATCTTGTTAGAACAATGACAACACGTGAAAGCTAGTCAAGAAATACAGGTAAATATTTATTTTATTTATTTATTCTTCGATTTTGTATTCCGCTCCTCCCTACAGGCTCGGGGCGGGTGACAATAAAATACACCTGGGCAGGCCAAGTCTCGGCATGCTGCCCTACAATTAAAACAAAAGACAGTTAAAAACACAAGTTCCACGTATCGCGAGGTACAGGAGATATACAACAGTATACGAGGGTATACAGCATGTCATCCAATCAGGCTTAAGTAAATGCTAGCTCAAAAAGAGCGGTCTTACATGGTATGGATGGATGTTCCAACCGTGTGGGAGTGGTTAGCTATATGCTTATCATGCACATCAAAATTGATATCCTCAGTCCCCCACACTACTGGGCTTGGCAACAATCAGTGCAAGTGTCACCAAAGCCTGCCCAAAGGGGTGATACCCCGTGGGACAGAACCTAGGTCGAATATACAGTACAAGCCGTAGCCCTACAGCGAGGAAAATCCAGTGTCATTCAAAAACATCAACACATAAAGGCAGCAGGCCTAGAAACCATCTGACCAAGACATAAAGAATATAGCTCAAAGGGGTGGGTGTGTGAATCCCCACTGAAACCCCCAATCCCCAATAACGTCCTGGAGCCACTCCACAGTCCCGTCCGCAGGCGTATACAGCCGGCCGAGGAGCAGAAGCGGTGGCTCAGCGCGACAGGAAAAAAGCCGCGCCGCTCTTTTAGGTTGGTTTCTCACCCCAATACTCTTTGATGCTTTAGATCCTGGCAGGGCAGGAGGAGTGGACGGCTCTCCCTGCCCCTTCTGCCTGCCAGGATCTAAAGCCTTGAAGAGGCTTCATGAGGGGCCAACTTCAGCCCTCCAGATGTTTTGGACTTCAACTCCCACCATTCCTCACAGCCTCAGGCCTCTTCCTTTTCCTCTCAGCCTGGGCAAACTTGGGCCCTCGCTCCCTCAGGATCGGGGTGAGAGAGAGGCAGCGAGGAGTGAGGGGGGGCTCCTCCTCCTTTTTTTTGCTGCTTCCAAGAATAGAATACCCCCTCCCTCCCTCCTTCCCTCCCTCCTTCCTATTTGGAGAGTCCCATCTAGAATTCAGTGTGATTTATTCAAGTTTTGGCCTACAACTCCCAGAAATCCCAGCCAATTTACCAGCTGTTAGGATTTCTGGGAGTTGTAGGCCAAAACCATCTGGAATGCGCATGCGCTGGCATACGAACTACTAACGAATTTCGTTAGTAATTAAGTTACATTTTAGAAATTTTTGGAAAATTTTTTGCAAGTCTTTCTTTTACTAATCAAAAATCCCCCCCCCCCCCATTTGATTTTAGAATCGCCATTTTTGGGTTCGAAGCCATGCCTACCATTTAAGTTCTTGTTGTTAGTACTGTAGGTGTCTGGTGTCATGTCGGATAGGTAACAGTAGGAGACTCCGTATCATCCAACATTTTCATTATTCTGACATTCTGCCATCCCATTTATGTTGGATAAGTGGGACTCTACTGTAATGCAGTTTAAAACTGCATTACATGGTCAGTGTGGACCCATATAATGCAGTTAAACTGATTATATGAGTGTACAGTGACCACATAATGCAGTTCCAAACTCCATGATATAACAGTGTAAATGGGGCCTAAGAGATAGACAATGGCAGATGTCCTGTGAATAAATGTTGCCAAGGAAACACTATAATAAGATTTCCATAAGTTAGAATCAACCTGAAGTCATACAACAACACAAAATGAAGTTAAGCTTGCAATGGGTCTGAATGCCACAGAGTGAACAGCTGTTTGAAGTATGTGGTTTCTGGGCTGTATGGCCTTGTTCTAGCAGCATTTTGTCCTGAAGGTGCCAGCCACAGATGCAGGTGAAATGTCAGGAGAAAATGCTACTAAAACACGGCCATATGGTCTGCAAACCACACAACACCCCAACAATTCCAGTTATGAAAGCCTTCAATAATATCTTAAACAGCTGTTTCTTTATAATACTGAGTTCCTTTCATCAATATGTCACTGTGTGATGCATAGATGAAGAAATCCATGGGTCAATGCATAAACAAAGGTGGTTACTTGTTCCCTGGCCTTTTGTGAAGACTCCTTGCCATCATAACGTTTGGAGAAGTGATGGAGTTGTTTAATTTATTTGAAGACACTTCTTTTTTTCCACTATATAAATACTTTTTACCAGGAAAGTGTGTGAGTAATCATACATAAACAAAGTATTTATTGCTATCTCAGGATTCACCCAATCAGTAAGCAACATAGTTTAGAACAGGATTCTTTAATGGGTTTTCAGATTTTCAAAACTGGTTCTGGCATTCTCCTTTAATATATGTATGAATGAGTCAATGCTGTGGTAATTTAAATTCAGTCAATTTAGGGCCACTAACATAAGTCAGAGGCCCCCCTGGTGGTGCAGCGAGTTAAACCACTGAGCTGCTGAACTTGCTGACTGTTTGAATCCGGGGAGCGGGGTGAGCACCTGCTATTAGGCCCAGCTTCTGCCAACCTAGCAGTTCAAAAACATTCAAATGTGAGTAGATCAATAGGTGCCGCTTCTTTGGGAAGGTAACAGAGCTCCATGAAGTCATGCTGGCCACATGACTATCGAGTTGTCTATGGACAATGCCAGCTCTTTACCTTAGACATGGAGATGAGCAACACCTCCCAGAGTCAGGCACAACTAGACTTAATGTCAGGGGAAACCTTTACCTTTACTTTAACATAGTACAGAATCTACATTCTATATTTTAAATCCCAAACTTCTTTGGGTACATTTTTATGAAGATCAAAATAAGCTATGAATGAGATGGCCATCAATACAGTTGAAACTATTCCCCCCAAAAAACCTCTTTTAGCTAGTGCAAACATGAACATTACTATCATGCATTGTCCTGATGGCTCATCTAACGTTATTAATTTGCCCATCTCCAGCCTCATCCATATATGCTTAAAAGAGGCGGTGGTAGCTCCATTGCTGAAAAAACCGTCATTAGACCCTGCGGTTCCCTCCAACTACCAACCAGCGTCGAATCTCTCGTACCTGGGGAAGGTAGTTGAGAGGGCAGCAATGGAGCAGTTGCAGTCCTTCTTAGATGATGCAACATGGCTAGACCCCTTCCCGTCCGGCTTCTGTTCGGGGCACGGGACGGAGATGGTTCTGGTCTCCATCACAGACCAACTCCATTGCCAGCTCGACCAAGGCGGGTCTGCGCTGCTCGTGTTATTGGACCTCACGGCAGTGTTTGACATGGTCGACCACAATCTTTTGACCCACCGCCTGGCCATGGCTGGAGTGAGGGGGACAGCCCTGAAATGGCTGACCTCCTTCCTCCACCAGCGGTCCCAGCGAGTGAGGAGGGGCGAGGTGGTCTCCGAGGGCTCCCCATTAGTTTGTGGAGTCCCGCAGGGGGCCATTCTTTCCCCTCTGTTATTTAACATCTATATGCAGCCGCTTGCACAGCTGGTACGGAGTTTTGGGCTTGAGTGTCACCAGTACGCTGATGACACTCAGTTCATTCTGAGGATGGAGGGCAGGCCTGGATCCGTCCCCGATAATTTCCAGCGTTGCCTCGAAGCCGTTACTGGATGGCTGTGAGCCAGTAGGTTGAGGGTGAATCCAGTGAAGACGGAAATCTTGTGGCTAGGCCACCCGGGTGATGGGGATGTCCAGCTTCTGACCCTGGACGGTGCGGCGCTATGCCCATCGCCTTTAGTAAAGAGCCTGGGAGTTCACTTGGACTGCCAGCTTACCATGGAGACCCAGGTCTCCATGGACAGCAAGTCTGCTTTTTTTCACTTTAGACAGGCAAGGCGGCTGGCCCCCTATCTATCCCAGAACGACCTGGCCACGGTGATCCAAGCCACGGTCATCTCGAGACTGGACTACTGTAATGCGCTCTACGTTGGCCTTCCTCTGTCTGTGACCTGGAAGCTCAAGCTGGTGCAGAACTCTGCCGCCTGACTCCTGTCTGGCATGCCAGCTGGTAGTCACATAACACCCACCTTGCAGGGTCTGCACTGACTTCCAATCGAGCACTGGATCACCTTCAAAGTGTTGGTTCTCACCTTTAAGGCCTTGCACGGCCTCGGGCCAGTGTATCTGAGGGACCGTCTCTCCCCATATTGCCCTACGAGATCACTGCAGTCGGAAGGTACCAACCTCTTAGATGTCCCTTCTGCGAAGTCTGCGAGACTGACAGCAACCCGTAGGAGGGCATTCTCCGTCATTGCACCCACGTTGTGGAATGCCTTCCCCGCTGAAACGCGCGCCATCAAGGACTTGCTTCCTTTTAGATGGGCTTGCAAGACCTACTTATTCCAGCAGGCCTTTGACCTGTAGGTTTTGTCTGTTGCATAGCCCGCCATGTTTGTATTCATTACCTGAGGTGCTGTGTTTACACACCAGGTTTTAACCTCGCTGTTATCATATTGTGTTTTATTGCCGTGTTTTAAATTGTTAATATGTTGTTTTATTCCATTTTATCCGGCGCTTGTGAGCCGCCCCGAGCCTCCCAATAATAAAATAAAATAAAAATAAATAAATATATATGATGGTATTCTTAATAAAAGTCTTTCGGGGAAGATCTAAAGCTTTGCATTTATTAAAGCTTTGCATTCTTTTTGGGAGGCAGCAGATTATGCATGTTGATCTTTCTATATCAACATACATTTTCTTCATGCTTGAAATGTTGCCAGACACTTTTCATTTGGAAGAACACGTTTTATTTTCAATAACAAAGATGTAAGACTAAAAATCCTAAAGTTATCATAACAACCACTCTGTTTATATTACAGCCAAATATACACTAATCCCTAGTCTTGCTATAATCATATGCCAGGAATAATTAGATCTAGCTGTAACTACATTATTCTATTCTACATAAAGTATTTATCAGTTGCCATGCAGTATTTCTTACCATCAGAAATGAACAAAATCTATGAAATCTCTCCCCCCCATTCTGTTCTAAAACTGCTCATTGTTGGTTGCTGTGAGTTTTCCGGACTGTGTGGCCAAGTTCAAGAAGCATTCTCTCCTGACATTTTGCTTGCATTTATGGCAAGCATCCTCAGAGGTTGTGAGGTCTGTTGGAAACTAGGCAAGTGAGGTTTATATATCTGTGGAATTGTTACCAAACACTTTAGGATAGCCTGGCCCATAGGAGGCAGAGGCCCAGAAGTACCCCTAAAACGAGGATTTCAACAGATCCTCTGGTGAAGTTTTAAAAACAAACTAAAAATCCCTTTCCCAAATGATCTCACCAAAGAAGTCCAGAAGAAGATGCCACTGAGGTTTTTATTCTTGTCAGCTGAGAAGGATGACCACTGCAGTTTCCTTGTTGCAAAGCAGCCATAAAGTTACATTCAAACATATGCCATTTTTATACACTTTACAGAACTTGTCAAATTCAAACTTTCCCACCCCTGCATGCTGCAGGCTTCATGATGATTGGTTGGAACCTTGGAAGCCAGCTGAGATGGGAGCCAATAGCGCAACCGCGTCGCTTCCTCCTTGGTGAATGGGAAGCGAGGGGCAGGAATGTTGTTCAAAATATGCAACTGGAGTTTCCTTGATTAAATTATGTCCATATGTTAATGAAGATCCGAGGCTTTGACCTTTCGGGCCAAAGGAATTCTTTTGTTCTTGGTGAGAAACAGGAATTTGTCCTTAACGACCCTCCTTGTTGACAAAGGGCCACATGCAGATTCTATCCATGAGAAGTTTCAGCCTTGTGGATGGTAAACAAATGAAATAACTGTAGCCGTGTGCTGGTTTCCAAGGCCAGTAGTGACAGCCGATTGTGAAATATGAAATATAGTTATGCCATATGTTCTATAAACGCAGGATGAGGCTAATCTCAGAGGGTCTAGCATTTATGAAACAAAAAGGAGTCTTTCAAAAATGGGGAGAAGGGAAAGAAAAACTTCTCCAAACCAGAAAAAAGTCCTCTGTTATGCAAATTGCTCCAATGATTGAATTAAAGGGTGCAGTCAGGAAATGTGGTCACCCTGATCTCAAAACAAACAGCTGGGTCTTTCACAAACATCTAGCATTTCTTCATATTATTTTACACATGGGGAGGGGGAAAATATGCAGGAAAATTACATAGGAGAGTTTCAGGGGAATATCACCAATATCTCATAATTATTTCATATGCAAGGGGTGGAAAGAAAGTCCATATGATCTTGAAAAGCATCAAATCCATATGCTTTGGGGAAAGTCCTTCTGTGTCCTTGGGAAAACTATAAGAGAAAAGTCCTTTTGCTAATAGCCAGAGAGTCCAAACACACAGAAGTCCTTGGAAACGATGTCTCCAACACACTCTGGGCTTGCCCCTGTTGGCCTGTCTGCCTGCAACTCTGTGCTCAAAGAGTCCATGGCTTCAGGTTAAGTGAGGCAAGAAAACAGAGAGGTAGAAATGGCTGGATGTCTTTTGATGCCAAATCCCAGCCCTTTGTCTTTAAAGATGCCAGACCACATGTGCAGGAACGTTGGAACTCCCTGCTGCAGGTCAAACCAATTAGGATGCAGATGTGATCTTTCTGGGGCTTGCCTTCAGAATGTCCAGGGTGGGAGAAAAAAACTGGACATTCCACAGATATATAAACCTCACTTGCTTCATTTCCAACAGACCCCTCAACCTCTAAGGATGGCTGCCATAGATGTGGGCAAAATGTCATGAGATAATGCTTCTGGAACATGGCCATACAGTCTGGAAAACTCACAGCAACCCAGTGATTCTGGATATGAAATCCTTCAACAACCCCACTGCTCATTGTTGTTTGCCCTTAACTCAAGTCTGAGTTCTAACTAAAGGTTCTTATAGCATGGTAGCATACACATACAGCGCTGTGTACTAAACATAAGTCTCATTCCTATGATGTGGTATTTAATTCCAATAGAATTTTGGAAAGAGTGTAACATATGTAGAAGCAATGCTACATTTGTTATTCTTCCTCTTTGCTCCTCCTACGCTCTTTCCAAACATATTGTAGCTGAGGCTGTGCGAGAAAGACTTGCAACCAGTGGATTTCTGTGTCTTAATGAGTTTTCAAACCCTCATCTCTAGTATCATAGAATAAATCTCTAGAGTCATAGTCCAATGCTCAATCCATGACACCATTCTGGTTCTCATAAGCCATCTTAAATCCTAGATGTGGGGCAAAAACATCTATGTTGTATAATGTGTGTGTATATATGTATGGATTAAATAAATATCTGGCAAACAAATTGATTAATTGATTAATTAATCTATGGGGTTGCCTTTGAAGACTGTTTGGGAGCTCCATGTAGTCCAACAAGCAGCCGCCAGATTGCTCACCACAGCAATGTACAGGGAGCATACAACCCACCTGTTACTTCAGCCCCACTGGCTGCCAGTCTTCTACTGAGCACAATTTAAAGTGCAGGCTTTAGCCTATAAAGCCCTAAACAGTTCTGGCCCAACTTACCTATCCAAATGTATATCTCCCTATGAACCTGCTAGAGCATTAAGATCTTCTGAGGAGGAGCTGTTCTAGGTCCCATCTCCATTGCAGATACGATTAGTGGGGACGAGAGACAGGGCCTTCACAGTGGTGGCCCCTCGGCTATGGTACTCCCTTCTCAGTGAGATCAGACTGGTTCCCTCCCTCCTGGTCTTTAAGGGTGAAAATTTGGTTATGCAATCAGACATTTGGGTAGTGCAATGTGGATCCGGCATAATAAAGGATGATGGCAGGACTAGGTACTATGTTACTAAGTTTTATGGTATTTATATGTTTTCTTTGTTTATTTTTTTTTCATATAATGGATTGTTTGTATATTGTTGAATTGTGGCATCAAATTGTGCCAAATTATGTAAGCCACTCTGAGTTCCCTTTGGGGTGAGAAGAGTGGGAGATGTTTAGGTTTCTTATGTAGGGATAAATTTTGTTAGGTTATGCTTGATTTAATCTGTAAATATTATGTTATAACTTGTTTTTATAGGCGGGATTACTTTGGGTTGTTATGCTTTTATCTGGTACTGTACTGAGGCATTGCATGTTTGCCTTTGTATTTGCTTGGAATCCGCTCTGAGTCCTCTTGGGGAGACAGGGCAGAATATAAATAAAGTTGTTGTTGTTGTTGTTGTTATATAGTAAAGGTACAGATAAAGGTAAAGTTTTCCCTTGACATTAAGTCCAGTCAGCATGTCCGACTCTGGGACACGTTGTTAGTAGACACCTCCAAGGTCATGTGACCAGCATGACTACATAGAGTGCTGTTACCATCTAGGGTTGCCACTCTTTGAGATAAGAGTAAGGGACATTTACCTAAAAATACGGGATTTTTCACAAAAATAAGGGACACTTCATAAAAACTTCAAAATCAAATTGATAGTTTTCAAGTTTTTAATGAAATGTCCCTTATTTTTGTGAAAAATCCCATATTTTTAGGTAAATGTCCCTTACTCTTATCTCAAAAAGTGGCAACCCTATTACCATCCCGCCAGAGTGGTACCTACCTATTGATCTACTCACATTTGCATGTTTTTGAACTGCTAGGTTGGCAGAAGCTGGGACTAAACAGCGGGAGCTCGCACCACTCCCCGGATCTGAACCTGTGACCTTCTGGTTAGCAAGTTCAGCCGCTCAACGGTTTAACCCACTGCACCACCGGGGGCTCCCTATTATTATAATATAAATATGGTAATTAAAAATATACTTATTAAATGAAGCACTTTCAAACAAAATACAGCATGGTAGTGGTTTGAGTGTTTGACTACAACTCTGAAGGCCAATGTTTGATTCCTTGTTCAATCACAGAAATCCACTGAATGACCTTGGATGAGCAACACACTCTTAGCCCCAGAAAACTTTGATAATGTCACCTGACAGTCATCATAAGTTGGGTAATGACTTGAAGGCACACAACAGCAAGAACTCGCAAACTAAAATAACAAGACTAAATTCTTGGTTTAATATAAATAGCAGTCTGGGGTATATGTTTACATTACATTAATAACGTTTTACTTTGGATTTCCCCCCGAAGGCATTTGGGTACAAAATATATATTAATATATGTTATTACATATAATACTCTGATCTAATAAATATTCCATATCGGCTTCTTTTATGCAACGAAAATGTCCCAGGGAAAAGAGTTGCAAAGCCCTTGAACTTTTTATAGTTAATGATGTGCCCCTGCCGAAATTTCTGGACCCCTGGGTCAGCTTGCAGACTTCACCCCATCTGTGTGCTATATATTACTGGCTACCCCTATAAATAAACCTACTTTCAAAGGCAATTTTTAGTTTGTTTTTCACATCCTTCAAACTCAAGTGGAAAGGGGCAAGAACAAATAGATGTGTGTGTGTGTGTGTGTGTGTGTGTGTGTATGAGAGAGAAAGAGACAGAGGGAGATCTTTGGAGTACTCCTGTGTATCAAGTGACTAATCGGTGGTAGGTAACAGATTTAAGTATGCTCGTAAAACTGATGTCATGGAAGCGTGATTTATTAGGAACACCCCAGCAGGACCTCCACCTAAAAGTTATATTTGACGACGCTCGGGCACAGAGTTCTGCTTTTGTAAGAAAGCAGTGTGAAATTTCACATGAGACAGTTTCCTGTCCATCAGAATTCCCACTTAATGTTTGTTCTATTTCCAGTTTTGTTTCATGCAAGCCTATCTGACGGGTGAGTTTTCTTGTCAGGTGCTACTCCCCTGTTAAAAAAGAAAACAAGCCATTGAGATGATGCTAATGAACAGCTGCAGTGTCCATCCTTACTTGTAAATCACAATTCCCTGGAAATAACAATTATCCTTATATCATAAAAAAAGTATGAATACAATAAAAAGCCTGGTCCACAATCAAGATATGCCGCTTTGAGTCTCTTTTGGGAGAGGAAAGTGTAATGGTGGTGGTGATGATGATGATAACTATGTTTCAGAAGCATTCTCTCCTGATGTTTCACCCACATCTATGGCAGGGATCCTCAGAGGTTGTGAGGTCTGTTGGAAATTAGGCAAGTGGAGTTTATATATATTTGTGGAATGTCCAGGGTGGGAGAAAGAATTCTTGTCTGTTAGAGGCAAGTGTGAATGTTGCAATTGCCCAGCTTGATTGGCACTGAATAGCCTGGCAGCTTCAAAGCATGGCTGCTTCCTGCCTCTCACCTCTGCAGGAGTCTACCACATGATGGGATCGCCTGATTCCATATAACCCCCCGAGATCATTACGTTCAGAAGACCAAAATCTTCTAGACATCCCCAGTGTGAAATCTTTTCAAATGACATCAACTAGGTGAAGGGCCTTCTCCGTCATCGCCCCGGTACTATGGAATGCTCTGCCACCGGAGACACAGGCTCTCCGTAATCTAAATACCTTTCGCAGAGCATGCAAGACTCTTTTATTAAGGCAGGCCTTTGAATGCTTGTGATTCTTCACTGTGTTTTATTGTATTTTTACTGCGTTTTATCTATTATTTGTATCCGCTTAACTATGCTGTAAACCACCCTGAGCCCCTGGGAGTGGCGGTGTAGAAGTCTAATAAATAAGTAAGTAAATAAATAAATAAATAAATAAATAAATAAATAAAATACTATGCAGCTGTGGACAAGTCTACATAGGGGCCACCAAACGCAGCATTGCCCAGACACGAATCAAGGAACATGAAAGGCACTGCAGACTGACTCAACCAGAGAAGTCAGCCATAGCAGAGCACTTGGTGAACCAATCTGGACACAGAATATTATTTGAGAACACAGAAATGCTGGACCACTCTAACAAGTACCATGTCAGGCTACATAGCGAATCCAATGAAATCCTCAAACACGTGGGCAATGTCAACAGAAAGGAGGAACCTTGAAAATGAACAAAATCTGGCTACCAGTATTAAAAGCTCTAAAATCAGGTCATCAAATAAAAGAACAACACTCAGAAAACAGGAGCATTCCAGATCGGGAAACAATTGGGGCCAGCTAACACCTCCCAACAAAAGATCCCCAGGCAGGAATCAGCCAGGCTTTGAAGCTGCAAGGACATTCAGTGCTAATCAAGGGGGACAACTGCAACATTCATACTTGCCTAAAGCAGACAAAAGTTCTTTCTCCCACCCTGGACATTCCATAGATATATAAACCCCATTTTTTGAGTTTCCAACATACCTCACAACTTCTGAGAATGCCTGCCATAGATGTGGGCGAAACATCAGGGGAGAATGCTTCTGGAACATGGCCACACAGCCCAGAAAACTCTCAGCAACCCAATACTCTATTACCTTTGTTCACATAGATCAGAATAGATTTTCTACTTTCCTTCATCAGCCATTTATATGGAGCAACCAGATTTCAGGTGAGAGACTCTGCATTGTAGTCCAAGATATTGGACTAGGACTGAAAAGCATAGCCATGTTGGCAAAATATTATAATAATATCCAAATCCACAAAACAGCACCACTGTTATTGTCATTTGCATTCATTCTCCTGAATGAGTTTTAACATCTTGGCCTGATAAAGAAGTCAATGGCCTGCATGATGTATTTTGTGCCTTTTTGGCTGACCCATCAAAGGTAGAACTGTTATTTGGATTTTGGATGTTACTCTATTTTGCTTTATGATCAACTTCTGGATATGTAACCTAGAATTGAAGATATCACATTTTAGCTGAAACGAGGGAATCCCAACGAAGAAATCAAGGAACTGGGACTTGGCTCTTTGAAATTTCTACCTCCAACAAAGGTAAAACTGTATTTATTGGAACTGCATTTGGCAGGTTTTACCTATACGGTACCTGAAGGTTTTTCCAGATACAACAGCACAAAGGCTTTTTGAGAAATGCAATGTTCTCTGCCTAAGAAAAAGATGGGTAACCTCGGCCAAGGCAGAAGCAGCCTGGATCTCAAGGGAAGTTACATTTTCTACTGCTAAAGG
This sequence comes from Anolis apletophallus, assembly GCA_030556195.1. Lineage (NCBI taxonomy): Eukaryota > Metazoa > Chordata > Lepidosauria > Squamata > Anolidae > Anolis > Anolis apletophallus. The sequence goes on from JARBWK010000012.1 coordinate 46,608,375, forward strand.
AGTTTAAATTTTATTGCTTGGATTTTACGACTTGAGTGTACAAAGAGAGGAATGGCCTCTGCCTACATGGTTATCCCTCCAGACTACCTTAACTGACAACAAAATCAACATCTCCTGTTGGATTTTAACAACTCTATCTGATGAAGAAACCATTTGTGCTTTGAAAGCTTGCATGCTGAGTCTGTGGATTTTTATATTTCTCCCATTAAAGGTATCCCAGTTTATGGACTAGGACTGGGAGACCTAAGCATCTTTCAAAATATAAAATTATAGCAGGATCTTGTAGTTTCCTGAGGTATCTAGGATACAGAAAGCTTGAGTGCCTCATCAAACCACAAATTTCGTGGTTCTGTAGGATGTATCTGTGACGCCCCCATGGGGCTGATATTGCAGCTACATTTGTATTTCACTGCCCTACCTGTAAGGTCTTTTTTCTATTGTTGTTGGCCATGCGGTCACTCAGGGGCAGAGTTGTGTTTTGGCTCCATACCTGGCGTCTCCGCCCCCAACTCCTCCTCTTCCAGAGGTCATGTGAGAGGCAGCATTTCCTCTCTGACTCATTCCAGAGATTTCAACGGACGAAGCAAGGCTGAAACCTAAGCTTGCTTGGACATAGCATTCTTAGTTCACCTACCGAGTCTACCTGCTCTCTCAACCAAGCTGCAGTGCACAGGAGGCCCGTCCTCAACAGAAACTGCAGATTTTGGGGGTTTTAAAGGACTTCGTGGGCCTACAAAGACCAGAGAGGAACAGGACACCTGGGATCTAAGAGGGGTACCTTCACTTTGCACGAGGCAAACAAACGCTTTCCCTTTGTTTAAAGGACTCTTTGCAACCAACTCAAGCGTTTTTGAGCTACCAGAACCTTTCTGGTTGTTATACAATAAATCCTGTTTTGGTTCGCTATTTCTGAGTCCAGCACTCATTATTATAGAGATCCTGGGCCTCCCTGCATGTGGGAAGGCTCTAAACTCTACCTTCAGGGCCATAGCTTGCCACGTCCATCCTTTTAAAGCCTTTTTCAACCCGGAAGGCAGAAGAGTATCCATTGGAGTAAAAGTGGTGTCAAAGCACTGCATTATGTAAATTGTGTATTATGAAGCCCCCTGGAGGTGCAGCAGGTTAAACCGCTGAGCTGCTGAGCTTCCTGACTGAAAGGCTGGCAGTTCAAATCCAGGGAATGGGGTGAGCTCCTGCTGTTAGGCCCCGCTTCTACCAACCTAACTGTTTGAAAATATGTAAATGTGAGTGGATCAATGTGTACCGCCTTGGCGGGAAGATAACAGCATTCCATGCAGTCATGTTGGTCACATCACCTTGGAGGCGTCTATGGACAACGCCGGCTCTTTGGCTTAGAAATGGAGATTGCTGGAGCATGTAAAAATCACTTGGTGAGTGTGTTACCTGAAAAATGCAAAGCACAAAGCTGATTGGTTGGACCACGCCGAAAGGCTAGGTGAGCCTGGGAGTTTTGGCGACAGTTACATGTTTAGGTTTTCTGTGCAGGAGCTTGCCAAGACAAGTTAGTATATTTTCTGCTTTTGAGCTGCTGGAAGAAGATCCTTCACATGAACACCTAAGGAACATTTGAATCTCAAAGGATATTGTGTGAGTCACTGCAACTGTTCACGTGACTGTATATATGTTGCATAACAAAGAATAAACACCTTATCCTTTACTGATCATCCACGTGGCATATCGTTTCTCTAGCAAGACAGTGTGTGGATTGGTAAAGACATGAACTATTTGTGATTTTCATTCCGCCACAGAGATGAGCACACCCCCCGAGTCAGACATGACCAGACTTAATGTCAAGGGACACTTTTACCTTTACCTATGCATTTGAAGCCTAGTTTCATATCCTATCTTAGCCATGAAGCTCACTGAGCAACTTTGGATCAATTACTATTTCTCAAACTACAATTTGTTGGTTCATAAGATTGCTGGGGAGGAAGACCATCGCTTTTTTGGAAGTCAACAAATACATGCAATAAATAAATAGATAAATAAATACTAGTAATAATAATAATAATACATTTTAATCCAGTGCTATAGTAACTCATTTTCTCTAGCTTACAGTTTACTACATTATTCATAATGCCTTTTTGGAGGTTTAGGATAAGAGTTAATCAACTCCCTTGAAACCCATCTGGGGACTAGAAAATTAATGACTTGCCCCTAGAAAGGAAACAAAGCAGGCTTAGTATTGTCAGAGCTTAAAGGAATTTTTTAAAAAGATGATAGAGAATTCTTCAGCTATTGTTCTTGTTATTATTTTTATTCCATATTTCTCTCAATAATGGGATTGAAAACAGCTAGCAACATATTAAAAACAAAATCAGAATATTAAATTTTTATTAGAATTCTGTATTATTTTTGTTTACTTTTTCTCTCTTAACTAATATACAAAGACAGTACAGTATGGCGTTGCAACAATGCTATACTTGCATTATTGAGTCTGACAAGCTGCAATTTGACATTTATGTAAGCAGCTTTGTTCACAACTGTGCAACCAGTTTATCAGGTATTCAGATTTTCCACACTGGCAACAGGAAAAAGAAATAACAATAGTTGCATTGAATTCCATTGAAGCTGTTCAAATTACAATCCTATTCATCCACACTCAATGTATGTTATACCTGTGGCTAAAATATCCTTGGATGCTACATTATACATTATACCTGGGGCTGCCCATAGAAGCTGGTGATGTCAGTCTGTGTTGGGTTTTAGTATGAACTTTGCAGGATCTTACATCGTATGACCATAGCCAGAATATAACTTTATACAATATTTTAAATAACTTTGTGCATGAAACATAGTCTGTGTACATTGAAAGCAAAGATCTCAGCCACCCCGGTGGACAATTTCATATTTTGGAGTACCAGGATTTTGGGATTATGGATAAGGGATAATCAAACTATATCGCTAAAAAGAGACAAATTGCACCATTAACATAGAACTAATTAGAATGGACTGCCCCAGGAGGCTTATGGATCCAGATGGATTCCTGACAGTGCTTTGAATACAATTTTCCTGCTTCTTGGCAGGAGGTTGGACTGGATGGCCCATGAGGTCTCTTCCAACTCCATGAGTCTATGATTCCTGCCACCTTGGTAGGTGATCCTATCAATGCTCTGGTCACTCTCTGGAATAAGGAGATGATTAGGACAATAGATACAATTGCTCTGGAACATCCCCTCATATATAGAAGAGCTAAATCAGCTCCTTGGTTTAATGAGGAGTTGGCAACGATGAAGCATACGAGGTGGTGACTAGAGCATGTGTGGCATTGAACTTGCAGTGAGTCAGAATGAGCATGGGTATGTGCCTACATAAGGACTTATGCCACGGCAGTGGAGGCTGCAAGGAAATCTCTCATTGCGGCTAATATTGCATCTGCAAGGAACCGTCCAGCTGAGCTGTTTTGAATGGTCAGAGGGTTGTTAAATCCCATTCCACAAGGTGGGAATCTCCCTAACCATTTGGCAGCATTCTGTGCAGCATTTGCTTGGTTCTTTGTGGATAAAGTTGCTCTGATCCATTCCGACCTGGACACCACATTAATGGCAGTCTCTGAAGACACAGTGAGAATATCTGCTTGTCTGGTTTTAATGGATTCATTTCAATTGATGCAGCCTGAGGATATGGACAAGATCCTTGGAGAGGCGAGGGCAACCACATGCATCCTGGACTCCTGCCCATCCTGGATGATAAAGGAGGCCAGAGCAAGTTTGTCAGAGTTGTGGAAGGTAATGGTTAACAAGAAGGCAAAATTCCAGTGGGTCTAAAAGAGGTCATTATAAAACCGCTGTTGAAAAAACCATCACTGGACCCCTCTCAAGTGAACAACTATCGGCCAGTTTCTTTCCTTTTTGGGCACAGTCTTGGAACGTGTACCCAAAAAGGGACACAGTCTTGGAATGGGTGAGAGAGAGAGAACGAGATATAAATATAGCAAACAAACAAACAAACAAATATTATAAATTGGCCCTTAAACAACAGTAATCTGTGTGCTACTACTCAAAAATAAGCTGAATGCTCAAACAACCTTGTTGGCTGTTTTGAACCTATGTTAATTTTTTCCTTTGAATTAATTAAAGAGTTAATTTAGCCTGGAGATAATTAAAGATGCTGGCATCTCCAAAACATTATGAAGTCTTTACTTTATGCCAATGATTCCAATCCAGCTGAAAACAAACACAGTTCAGATTTACTCCCAAGTCAGTAATAAGAAAGCACCAGTCGCTGGGGAAAAAAATCGCAATGCGTTATCAATGTCAGCCTGAGTAAGGATGGTATCCTGTGATGAATTCCAGAATATGTATAATTGGAAGCTGGAAAGGCCACACTTGCTGGGAAATTCTGGGAGCTGTTGTCCAAAATGATTTTTTTTCCTGAGCTCTGATATTTTTTGAAAGCAAACTAGAATTTTGCTTTCAAAATGGGTATATTGAAAACCCATATACCTAAATAAATTTACTTTATTGTTATTTATTCTTTAATTTACAAGCACCTTCTTTGTATATCCCATTGATTAAAATAGGACCAAAGCCCAATTTTAATGAACAATGAGCACTGGGGCCCAGATTTAATGAATATTTGTCATTTTTGTGGTGAATGTTACTTGTTGTGGTGGTTTGTTGGAGATCTGTGCCATAAATTATTAGAGCGTTTCCAGACAGAGGGCTTCTCATGCTAGCAATTAGAAGGCACAATGCAGCCATTCCATCTTTCTCTCCTTCACAGAGTTTTGTGGTTAGGAAGAAAGAAGAGAAGGACTAGCGGGAAAACAAGAGAGAATGTCCTGTGAAGCCCCTGTAAAATTTACTAAACGAAGCATGGCAATGTCAGGATAAAAGCCTTATATGAACCCATTCTTAGAGTTTGTAATTTATTCCATATTGGAATACCATGCAAAATAAGAGGAAACCTCGTAAAATGAAGGATGCGGAGGTGTGCTAGCTTTCTCCTATTAAATTTATTTACATCTTTAGAAAAGATCAGTTAATGATCATGTTCTGATTAGGTAGAACACTATTCACTAGACCATCCTTACTCTGTTATTTTCTCAGATCTCTTTAATTAAGTTTGTTGAAACCAAGCCAGGCATTGAAGTGGTAAGAATATACAGGGAAATAATGATGAAAACTTAACCAGAAGCGAAGGAAGTCCTGCAGCATAGGTGTGGCATTACCACATCCTAGCTAAATTCCAACTTTGGTATTTATATGCTACTTCTTAAATAAGAATCTTCCTCCTGTTATTTTTTTTAATCATTTGCTTACATAAGTGTTTCTACAGCTACCATAGTAATAAAACAAAACAAATAGTATCACATTCTGTATTCACGGTTTAAAATGAGATACAGCAAAGTGTCCTTTCCCCAAAATGCTTGGAATAAGATTTTTTTTTCAGAATTGGGATTTCTTTTTAATTTTGGAATACCTGTATTTGCAAATACATAGTGAATGATAGATGGGGAAGGGGGCTACTCACACAGTGCAGTGTTTTTCAACCTTTTTTGAGCCGCGGCACATTTTTTACATTTACAAAATCCTGGGGCACACCACCAACCAAAATGACACAAAATGACATTCTAACACAGTAATACATACAGTTAATATGTTTTTAAATGTATTTATACACTCAGTGTGAAACCTGGGCCTGTTTCGATGAACACAAAATAGATATCCTGACAGGAATGGCAGAAAGACACAAACTTTCCACACAGAACTCCCATAACCAAGAGAAAATACTATAAGAGTTTGGTGGGCATTGACCTTGAGTTTTGGAGTTGTAGTTCACTTATATCCAGAGAGCACTGTGGACTCAAACAATGTTGGATCAGGACCAAACTTGGCATGAATACTCAATTTGCCCAAATGTGAACACAGATGGAGTTTGGGGAAAATAGACCTTGACATTTGGGAGTTACAGTTTCTGGGATTTATAGTTGACACACAATCAAAGAGCACACTGAACTCTTGCAACAATGGAATTGAACCAAACTTGGCATATTGAACTCTCATTACCAACAGAAAGTACTGAAAGGGTTTGCTTGGGAATTGACCTTGAGTTTGGAAGTTGTAGTTCATCTACACCCAGAGAGCACTGTGGACTCAAACAATGTTATGTTATGTTGTTGTTTGTTTTCTACCCTAAAACAGGCATGGAAAAACTTCGGCCCTCTGGGTGCTTTGGACTTCAACTCCCACCATTCCTAACAGCCTGAGGCCCTTTCCTGCTTGAATGGCTGAAGGGGGAAAAGGAAAAGGGCCTGAAGCTGCTAGGAATGGTGGGAGTTGGAGTCCAAAACACCTGGAAGGTCCAAGTTTGCCCATGCCAGCTTTCGACAGAGACCTCCTCCTCCCCCTTCCCCTTTACGCCCTTTCTTCCCTCTCCTGCCGAACACTTGCTTTTTCTTCTACACTGCCACTTATGCTGCCATTTTGATCCGAGGGGGCAGCGTGAGCATGTTCAGGAGGGGGGAGGGAGGAAGACGTGACATGTGCAGGCGCTACTGCGCAGACTCACCCCAGAGCAAAGTGAGGCAAAGCGAGCAGAGCGAGGCTGGGAAGAAAGGGGCCCGAGTGGAGAAGAAAAAGTGTTCGGCAGGAGGGGGAAGAAAGGGTATTAGAGGTTCCAATTTCCCACGGCACGCCTGATGATCGCTAACAGCACACTAGTGTGCCACGGCACACTCGTTGGGAAACACTGACACAGTGAGCCCTGCTGACTCCCTAAAGGAAGCCCTGCTCTACCACTGCCAGAAACTTAATGTGGGAAAGAGAAGAAGGGAAAGAGGGAGAAGACTCTGCTTACACAATGCTTTTCCAGCTGTCAGCACACAAGTAGGGAGGAAGAAATCCTTTCCTGTGAGAGCCTTTTTTCATTCTCTCTAGACTAGATACAGGTGGTCAGTGGGATCATTTTGTGCTTTCCCTCCCAGACAATTTCCAAGGGAGCCGTGCTGCCACACACCACCATTGGCTGGATGGGAGGTAAGTGCAGAAGGAGCGGAGTTGTCTGATTTGTACTGGGGCTGTGTGTAAGTGGAATCCTCTTTTTCTTCTGTCAATACTCTTTTAGGAAGAACTCAGTTGATGCTGGACATGTGGAAGTTAACAGCGATGAACAAAAGGTTTCAGTTTTGGATATGTTTTGAATTTCCAGATAAGGGGCTTCAGGTAACTCCTGCCCCATGAATGTAAAAGAAACATGTGAGTGGGCTAGCTTGGTTGTCTAATTACCTAGCAACTACTTCTCACTTTCCATACATTCCACAGCCCTGACAAAACGTTTTCTCTTTTAAGAGGTTTACACCAAAAAATAATCCTACTTCATTTTATTTATTTATTTATTTGTTAGATTTATTGGCCGACACTCCTAGCCGGCTCGGGGCTGCTTACATCAAGCACTACAATAAAACAACAAATCCACAACAGCAATCAAACAACAAGGATAAAACAATTCCTAAGAGATAACACAAGTCCTAGGGGATAGCTCATTACAACTCAAAGGCCCTCTGGAATAGGGCCGACTTGCAGGCCTTCAAAAAAGCCAACAGATTACGCAAGGCCCGAACCTCCAGGGGTAGTGCATTCCAGAGAACTGGGGCGATGATGGAGAACGCCCTTCTCCGTGTTGAAGTTAGGTGGTATTGTTTGACATTGGGCACGGCTAGACGATTCCAGTCTTCAGATCTAAATGTTCTCATGGGACAGTATGGGGTTAGACGGTCCCTTAGGTACACTGGCCCCGGACCATACAAGGCGTTAAAAATCAAGACTAACACTTTGAAGGTGATCCGGTACTCAATAGGAAACCAGTGCAGTTCCCGCAGAATTGGTGTAATGTGGCAGCTCGCAGGAGCTCCTGCGAGCAACCGAGCTGCGGCGTTCTGCACCAGCTTGAGTTTCTGGGTCACTGACAGAGGCAGGCCAATGTAGAGAGTGTTACAGTAATCTAACCTTGAGATGACTGTGGCTTGGATCACTGTGGCCAAGTCGTGCTGAGACAAGTAAGGGGCCAGCCTCCTAGCCTGGCGAAGATGGAAAAATGCCACTCTGCGGACAACGGAGATTTGTGCCTCCATTGACAGCAGAGGGTCCAAAAGAACTCCAGGGCTCTTTACTGAAGACGACGGGCATAACGCCACACCATCCAGGGTTGGAAGCTGGACATCCCTACCGCCCGGACGACCCAGCCAGAGGATCTCCGTCTTCGCTGGATTCACCTTCAACCTACTGGCTCACAGCCATTCAGTAATGGCTTTGAGGCAGAGATGGAAATTATTGGGTACGATTTTGGGCCTGCCCCCAATCCTCAGAATGAGCTGGGTGTCATCAGCATACTGATGACATTCCAGCCCAAAGCTACACACCAGCTGAGCAAGTGGTCGCATATAGATGTTAAAAAATAGAGGGGAGAGTATGGCCCTTTCTACACTACCATATAAAATCCAGATTATCTGTTTCAAACAGGATTATATGGTAGCGTGGATTCATATAATCCAGTTCAAAGCAGATAATGTGGATTATCTACTTTGATAATATGGATTATATAGCAGTGTAGGAGGGGGCCTTAGAGCAGTCTGTCCCCAGAGCTGTTCCAGATTTCCCCCTCCCTCCTGATTGCCCCAGCTACTTGTAATACACCACACCAACATTGAAGTCTGCAAACTTCCCATGCTCTTTGGGATTGCCAACCACTCCTGAGCTGAGCCCAGCCATGAATGAGACTATTAGATCCTGCATAGTTGAAAAGGCAAAACAATTTTATGTCTTTCTCCTTGAGGCACACAAGCCAAACCGATTCTGTCTTCAAAACACCTCCTTGAAACACTGCTGCCGCCTTCCTTACAAACCATTTCCTCAGCAGAGTCCTGCTTGTGCAGGTACTGTTTCTGTGGTCAGAACAAGGCACCCAGTTATGGGATCAACAGTCAGGGCAGGCTACCTTCTTCCAGAGCCAGTCCAGTATTTCAGTATTTCTGATGAAATATAAATATTGTTGTAATTCAGCCTTTGATTGTGCCTGCACCCAATCTCTCTGGGGATTCTAGGCCTGTTAGTCAGCCTGTTGACACAAGGGATTTTGGGCCTGTTAGTCATCCTACGTCTAGTTTCTTAGATACAGTATTCTTAGAAAAATAGATATTGGTATATGGCATATATTCTGTATCCCAAAAACTAGAGCTAATAGGGGGAAACTTGTGCTATTTTTAGAATCAGCAGGTGAAATATACCCAGAAACAGGTCTAACATTTGAGGCACCAAAATGTATGTTGGCCAGTATTATATAACTAGTATTTTGAGACCACCTGCATTCATCACTATTGGGCATCAAGGTCATGTATTCTCTAAAAATTGCTTATGGCAAATCAATAACTGAAGCAGTGTGTTTAAAATCTGTGACACATTTGGTTGTTTTTGTTACCTCACAAGAGGCTCAAAGGAAATATCTACTCAACTGAATGCAATTCAAGTGTCAATTGTTCATGGCAAGGGATAAAATACAGAACAAAACCATAATTTTTAGGAAGCACGGATAACAGCTGCTTCTCAATTTGACCTCAGGAGTTCAGATCTTTTAGAATATTTCCGCAATATGGTTATAAAAATGTGTCCCACAAGTCCTATTTGCTATCTTAATGGATAGCGCTTCTGGCTTGGATCTTTCTGTGGAAAAAAGGAACGATTTGTTTCATAAAAAAGCTAAAATGTTACAGACTCTACTGTGCTGAAGCACTTCGTTTTATGCCTCTCTCACATGAAGTCAGTTGAGGAGCAGAGGAGAGGAAGTCGATTTTAGTCTAATGCTTAGCATCTGTTAGACTCAATCTAGAACATCCCTGTTTCCTTAATATTAGACTGCCTCCCTCCTCCCCACCTTTCAACTATTGGACAGTTGCCGAGTGTAAAGATTTTTAAAACTATCTGAAACTGAATCAATTACACAGTTTTAATAGTTCCCTTGGAAAATGTATACATGTTTTTATATGCCAGTTGATCCTGCTACCAATATGTATGGGTACCCTTTTATTTAAAGTTCCTTCCTATCTTAATTAAAAAGTTCAGGAATTACCAACAGTACAATCTGATATTTATTTTATTTATTTATTATTTTATTTACTCTATTTGTATCCCACCTTTCTCCACCTCAAAGGGAACTCAAGGCGGCTTTACATATGGCAACGGTTCAATGCTTTTGAACAACAAACAATTAAAATACATTAAGTTAAAGATTTAAAATTAAAATTAAATGCACATTAAAAATAAGGAAGGCGGGAGAAGAGAAGAATGGAGCTCCAGAGACCTTCATTTTATAATTTTTACACTGTCCCGCCTTTGGAGAAATAAGGAAGGCGGGAGGAGAGAAGAGTGGAGCTCTGGAGACCTTCATTTTATAGTTCTCACACTGTTCCATCTTAGGAAAAAGAAAGAAGGAGGAGGGGAGGAAGGGAGGAAAGAAGAGTGGAGCTCCGGAGACCTTCATTTTATAGTTCTTACACTATCCTGCTTTTGGAGAAAGAAGGAAAGAGAGAAGAGTGGAGATCCAGAGACCTTCATGTTATAGTTCATGCACTGCCCTGCCTTCGGAGAAAAAAGAGAGAAGAGTGGAGATCCAGAGACCTTCATGTTATAGTTCATGCACTGCCCTGCCTTCGGAGAAAAAAGGGAGAAGAGTGGAACTCCAGAGACCTTCTTTTTATAGTTCCTACAATGTCCCTCCCTAGGATAAAGAAGGAAGGAGGGAGGAGAGAAGAAAGAAGGCGAGAGGGAGGAGAGAATAGTGGAGCTTCAGAATTTTAAAATATTACAATTACTATTCAAAATCACACCATCCACAATGGTAATCTGGGGCCATTCCAAAAGTCATTGCATAAAATTCCATAACTATTATTGCACCATAGTTGATCTCCAAAGGCTTGACCTCAGAGCCAGGTTTTTACTTTCCTTCTAAAGACCAGGAAGAAGGGGCTGCTCTAATATCACTGGGGAGGGAGTTCCACAGCCAAGAGGCCACCTGTTGCACTCCAGAAGGAACCAGGGCCCTTTAAATGCACTCACACAACACCAGTTGGAATAGACAGTCTTTTTATTGAATCAAACAGTTATTCAATATGAGCAGTAAAATGTATGAAGAAAAAAAGGTATACAAACAATCAATAATCCAAGGGTAATGTTCCAGGAGACCAAAGGCAAAATAGATGCTGCAAAGTCACTAAATAAATCCAAGGAGATAAGGTCCAATAGCTAGAATAATCCAGAGGAAGCAAAATCAAAGTTCATACTTGAATCTTAAAACCAGGAATACAGGTGACCAGAAACATGAGGCTTGATTGCAAAGTTGTCCACGATCTGATTTTCAAAAGCCAAGCAGAGCTGTATCAAGAAATTAGAATTCCATGGTTCCCCCCTTAATTGGCAAACTGAAACCACGACTGGAAGCAGAAACCTTGAACTGCCAATTAACACATTTTTTCTTTCCATACCAGGCCTCTTAGGCCAGGTGCTTTATCTCTACCCTGTTGATTCTCAGGAGAACTGCACTCCCTAACTGCTTTTCCCAAACGCTGTCTTTGCAAATTTCCTTCTTGCCCATTTCCATCATGCACTGTGGATCCCACAATCCCTTGCACTGTAAATCCCACAATCCCTGCTGAAGCCACAGGCCCAGCACCACCACTGAGAAGGCCCCATCTCTCGTTCCCACCAGATACACCTGCAAAGGAGGCGGGACTGAGAGCAGGGCTTGATACATGTCTATTCGACAGCAAATGGCCAGAGTCACAATGTAACCCCCACTTATATTACTCTAGTATAGGTGGTTAAGTTATGAAATACAGAAGCAAGTATACATTTCAAAATCATAGTGAAGTAGTGCAGCCACGTACAGCAAAATCCTGCCCAGCCATGAATACTCAGAAATAAATCTCACTAGTTGAATTTATTCTGATTCACTTTAAATGCAACAGAATCACATCATGTACTTAACTGTGAATCACAAAAAGCAACAATCTTACAGAATAGCATGGTTGCAAAATCTACTGCTATTATACATTAGCTTTTGGAAATATGTTGTAAACCATTAATGGAAAGACAAAGCATGTCTTTACTTCAGAGGTTTCCAAACATTTCATATTGGTGACACACTTTTTAGACATGCACCATTTCATGACACAGTAATTCAGTTTTACTAGCAAACCGGAGGTTAAACCAGTTCCTTATAACAGTGATTTTCAACCTTTTTTGAGCCGCGGCACATTTTTTACATTTACAAAATCCTGGGGCACACCACCAACCAAAATGACACAAAATGACACTCTAACACAGTAATACTTATAGTTAATATGTTTTAAATGTATTAATATGTTTTCAAAGAATTTGCCTGTTTCTCATTGTATGTAAGCGTACAAAATAGTCTGACGACTTGGTTTGAACGGAAGGGTGTTTCGTTTGGAGATGGTGTTTAAGCTTGTTTGGCACCATGGCGCTATTGGACAGCTTCTCACCACACACCAAGCACAGTGGAGTCGGTGCCGTCGCATCCCCGGTGATAGTGAATCCAAATGAAAGATAGCTTTCGCTGTATTGCCTCAAGCTCACCATCTTTTCTTTTTTCTTTTGTCCACCACTCATATTAGGGCCTTCATCTGTATCATAATTTTGTTCAGGGCCCTATTCAGCATTTGCATTTTCCCTTCTCAAAAACTTCTCCATCACTGTCACTCGCTTGTCTTGCTGTGATCCCAAATTGCCAATGTAACTTGACGCACAGCTACAGCACTAACTCTAACTTTGTTTACTTAGCCGCATCTGAGCAAATCCAAGATGGCGTGACCATAGCACTCTCGCGTCACTTCTTAGTTGACGCGAGAGTACTATCGTTCCATTTCTTAAAGGGAAATTATTTTGAAAATAATTTCCCTCGGCACACCTGATGATTTCTCACGGCACACTAGTGTTCCGCAGCACACTGGTTGAAAATCACTGCCTTATAAGACACTTGGACAGATACATACATTATAATAACAACATGTATGGGAATACAACATATCTCATGAAAACCTTTCCTTTATGTTTTTAAATATATACGATTTGTAAGGTAATAACATACATTTCCAGTTTCTTTGTCATTTCTTGTTACATTCATGCGACACACCTACATACTGCAGCTGACACATAGATTACCTAAATTTTAATGCAATGCAGAAATGGGATGATTTTGAAAGATTGCAATTGCTAGATAAATAAAACTACACATGTATGTAAACTGTTCTTTACAAAGAGTCTGCTAGAGTGGTAATGCAGCCATGCAGAAAAATAAAATAATACAGTATAACCCCATATGCACAGGATCCATACCCACAGATTTACCTATCTATATGTGACAAAATACATCATCTCTAAGGAATTTTCCAGATCCTTTAGGGCAACTTTATAATTTCTGGTGGAAGTCATTCATTTTGCTATTATCCATGGTTTCCTGTTTCCGGTGTAAGTTCAGAAACATATTTTCCATGGATTATAAGGGCCTCACTGTATCCAAAATCCATAAAACAGAAATATGTGCACAAAATATATCATGAAAGCTTGCATTATGTAATTTGTGCATTTTAGTTGGTTCAATAAAGTTATCACTATTATCTGGATTTTGAATTTGGCATGGTATGTCAGAGTGTTATTCGTCGAATACTAGATTTTTGCCATCCCTGCAAACAAACCTTGTTTTTTTAAGACAGACACAAACTGTAATTGGAAACCATAGTTTGGTGTTGGTTAATGAACAGTGATTTGCATAAACATTGTTTATTGCATTGTCTAAATCCAGAATTATGTCGTACACTTTCTAAAAGCTGCTTGTGTGTCTGTAATTGTGTTGTTTGGTTCTAGAAAGGAGGAGAGTCTCTTGCACAAGTATTGTGCGTAGAGTTTTCCCATGATTGAGAGCAGACTGATTGGTCTATCTTTCCCAGGGTTGTTGGTAGGACCTTTCTTGTAAATTGGTGCCACAATGGCTTGTTTCCAGCTAACCAGCATTTTGCCCGTGAGGCTGATCTTTGTGAATAGGGCTGCTAGTAAGGCTGCCCACCAGTGTTGATTGGTTTTGATGAGTTCAGTGGGAACATGGTCGATGCCTGAGCTTTTCCATTCTTAAGCTGGTGAATTAGGTCAATTATGGTGTTGACAGAAACTGGGTCCCACAAGGGCAAGGCATGGAAATTAGCATCCTGGTCCAATTCTGGATCAGGATTAAGGCAGCTGGTATCTGTAAAGATTGATCGTACACTTGTTTTGGGTCACAGTGGTGCAGCAGGTTAAATTGTTGAACTGTTGAATCTGTGGACTTAAAGGTTGGCAGTTCGAAGCCACATGTTGGGGTGAGCTCTGTTAGCCCTAACTCCTGCCAACCTAGCAGTTCAAAACATGCAAATGTGAGATCAATAAGTACCACTTTGGCAGGAAGGTAATAAAGGTGCCCATGCAGTCATACTGGCAACACGACCAGGAGGTGTCTATGGACAACAGGTTTAGAACTGGAACAAGAGGACCTCCACATGGTCATTGTTGAGCACCACTTCCAGAAAGCTGGATATGAAAGGGGAAGCCTTTACCTTTGCGCTGTGTATTTGTATGTCATTGTTATTTCACTGTATTAAAGGCATTGAATGTTTGCCTATCTGTGTATTTAGTAATCTGCTCTGAGTCCCCTTAGGGAGATAGAGTGGAATATAGATAAAGTGTTGTTGTTGCTGTTGTTGTTGTTGTTATTATTATTATTATTCCGCAGATGGCCATATTGAAAGAGGAGCTAACAAAAGGAGTTGTAGAAAACGAGACCAATTGTGGTTTGTGTGGTCATGGTCACATCTGGGACAACTCATAGATAAAACAATGCATAGATAAAACATGTACTTAACATGGGATGTAAATGTAGAAAATGTGTGAGAAGATGAAGTCAATCAGAAATTATGAAATTACAATGTAAAGTTTTCTAAAACAGTAATTCTTTCCATATTTAACCTGAAGCAAGTCTCTGTTTTTAGTGGACTATTTGCCAGTTCGTGTATATAAGATTACCAAGCAAATATGGTGATCTATGAAACTATAACCAGTGAACAGCTTGAGCTAGAGTAGATATGTCCATGAAGGAAGTAATCTAGATAATATTTTAATCAATACTGAGTGTCATAAAACTATTGGTCAGTTTCACGATCCTTTCTGAATGTGGGAAAATGTGGTGACTTAATCTCATTTTTATTCTTCAGTAAATAACAGCCAATGCTATCATAGCTTAGAAAGCCAACAAAGAGAGTGTGAATCACTGTAAAAGTTTTTACTATTAAAGTGGTAAAATTGCAGATAACAGTAATAAGAATAGAAAAAAGAACAATGAAACTTTCAGTGGGCGAAAGACTAAATGCAAATAAATAGACAAACAGGGGTATTACGATTTGTGCATCTCCTTTAATGCACAAGGGCAGATTGCTTGTTTGCTTTATGCATGTATGCATTTGCTTACCTTTTAGTCCCATTCATGCTTGAATGAGTTTATGTGAAAGGGGATGGGTTCCATACATTTAAAGCCCATAGCGATAGAGATTGAAACTATAAAGCTGAGGAAGACTTTTAAACCCTTTTCCAATGGATTACTTCCTCACTGAAGATCCTCCACCTCCTCCCCTGAAATCTCCGACATGTCACTAAAACTATAGCATGCATGTGTTTCCCATTCACCACGTCACATTTGCTTCTATTAGATCAAATCATTATAGCAGGAAACAGATTACCTTAAGTCATGTTTTGATAGACAACCAAGAATAATTAGAATTGTGGCTCATATCGGCATTCTTCGTGAATTCTGTAC
The DNA here is from genome assembly GCA_030556195.1 of Anolis apletophallus. Lineage (NCBI taxonomy): Eukaryota > Metazoa > Chordata > Lepidosauria > Squamata > Anolidae > Anolis > Anolis apletophallus. Next base: position 46,624,248 of record JARBWK010000012.1, read on the forward strand.
TTTGTAACATTTTCCTTCCATAAAAGCTTAAACATTTACAATCTGTAGATGAGCTCATACTCCAGCAATAGTCAAGACAGAGAAAGGCAAAGGCCAGTGGGTTGGGAGGTGGAGAGGGAGGTTGTTCACACTAAGGTTGCATGTATTGAAAATGTCCTGACCTGAAGTCTCACTGGCACTTCCACAGGATAGGATAATATTTGCCAGTTGCTATGTAGACAGCGGTGGCTGCCAATCCAGCCCATTCATAAAACCGAACCTGCTTCTTGTTGATAAGAACTAATTGTTTGACTAAAATGAGCTGATAAGACTCTCTCTAATGCAGGTAAAGGAGATTTCCCTTCTTTCCTTGGGTGTGCACATATTCTGCAAAGACCAAAAAAATTGCTGTGTAAAAAATCAACTTTCATGAGGAGCAATGTAATTTGCTTGTATTTGGACATAATTCCTGTTCCAGCATATTTTAAAATATGAATATATCTCATTTTTATTTAGCATACATGCATTTTTTATTCATCATTGAACTTATAGCACATGCTTGAGGCAACATATTTTCAGAGTATATTATAAAACTTGATGCAATAGCCTGATAAACTAGTGATTTTTTAAAATTTAAAAATTTAAAAAAGCAATTAAGATGTGAAGGGAAATCCCAAAACAATGAAAAACCATGGGTTAACCCGTAGCTGATCTTCTTCATTAGATGGGACTACCATAAGTTGATATGGGGTTACAGAGATATGCAAAATTATTGGTTTCTTCAGGCTCAAGACTAGACCAACTAGCTCATCCCTTGGGAGATGTCACAAGGGGGTATAAGAGGGGTCACCAAAGACCACAAGAAAACACAGTATTTTCTGTTGGTCATGGGGGTTCTATGTGGGAACCTTGGCCCAATTCTATCATTGGTGGGGTTCAAGAGGCTCTTTGATTGTAGGTGAACTATAAATCCCAACAACTAACACTCCCAAATGTCAAGGACTATTTTCCCCAAGCTCCACCAGTGTTCACATTTGGGCATATTGAGTATTCATGCCAAGTTTGCTCCAGATCCATCATTGTTTGAGTCCATAGTGCTCTCTGGATGTAGATAAACGGCAACTCCAAAGCTCAAGGTCAGTGCCCACCAAACCCTTCCAGTATTTTCTGTTGGTTATGGGAGATTTGTGCACCAAGTTAGTTTCAATTCCATCATTGGTGGAGTTCGGAATGCTCTTTGATTGTAGATTAACTATAAATGACAGCAACTATAACTCCCAAGTGACAAAATCAAGTGTTCCCCCCAACCCCATCAGTATTCAAATTTGGGTGCATCAGGTATTTGTGCCAAAATTGGTCCAGCAAATGAAAATACACCCTGCATTTCAGATATGTACATTACGATTCATGACAGTAGCAAAATTACAGTTATGAATGAAAATAATTTTATGGTTATGGGTCACCATAACATGCGGAACTGTACTAAAGAGGTCACGGCATTAGGAAGTTTGAGAACCACTGAGCTAGCTAGACAACTGTTGTTCCACCTCCCTACCCCTAGCCTTACCTGCTGCTTCACCAAGAGAGATTAACCTACTATCCTCATCCAACTAGGTTTCTGTAACATAGAAAAAGTGGGCACATCTATCCAGGATAAAGTCCCGAAAGGTACTTATTTTATATTCATTGATCTGACTTTCATGATAAACATTTTTAACCTAGGAGATTCAGTAGAAGCCCTGTTGAATCTACCAAATTAACAATATTAAAATGGAATCTAGCTCATGACTCCTTACACCACAAGAGATCTGTCTGTAAAGTATCACAAAATTATTTGTTATTGTGAGGTGTACAAAAAGTAAGTTTTACTATGGTATGATAAATCAAACAGTGGTTGAAAAATTACAGACAAAATTTATTTATACTCTACAATGTTCCTTTATGTCTCAACATAGTCCCCAAGTTTCTCCAGGCACTTCCGAAAATGTGGTAACAATTTTTGTATGCCTTGTGCACACCTCTCTGACCCCATACTTCTTATGCAGGTGTCTACCACTTTCAATATGTCATCAAGGGTTAAGCAGTGGTCCACCAAAATGATGTTGTGAATGGCTGTAACCACATCTGTTGCACAGGAAGTTGATAGAAGCCCACTTATCTCCCCATTGTGCACAGTTTTTTGCCCTTCAAGGAACCACTGATGCCAACACTGTACCATTTGCACTAACATTGTCCCCATACACTTGGCATAACTCTCAATGAATATTGACAGTCAATTTATTCCGTGCTGTCAAAACGCGAATAACACTTCACACTGACAGTTGGAGTGAGCTCCATGTTAACAGGTTGGAAGCTTGTAAACAACTAGCTCACAAGTGACCAGCCTGCCTTGAGTAAGGTTCAGGGCAACCACTATCTATGTACGAAAGATCCCCCAAAGCAGGCTTGCCTCAACTCAGAGAGACAAAATAGGGAAACTTACTTTTTGGACACCTCTCATATATAAAATTATAGTTCTTGGTCAGACCTGGAGTTGACAGGTGAGGTTTCATTCTGGCAAAGGAAGATGTATGATGAGTCAGATGAACCAGAGCCAAAGATTTTTCAGAATGATAGGCCAGAAATCAGGGATAAAACAACTTTTTATGTGCTCTTGCTCCTTTTAATGAGTCATGCTGAAGAACTTGGAGCAAACACTGCACAGAACCAGCCAAGAGGTTTCTATTGGTCCTTCCAGAGACTGAAAAGCCAGGGTTCCAGCCCTGGCCGCTACATAGACAACTCTGACTCATAGCACAAATTGCACCAAGAAAAATCCTGCAGTTAAAGAAAGTAAAGTGCCTCAACTATGCACCTAAGCAATGCCTCATCAGATAAAATCTCTGCCCTGTGATTTTCCATGCAGAGGGTTTACAATTCATTTTTCTTTCTTTTATTTTTAAAAAAGACAGAACAGCATTATTAACTTGCTGCCTGAAGTGATTAATTCTATTTTGCCACCTTAGCAGTCTACCAGCTCTCTCTTCATTCTACTGTTTGTAGATCTTACTCTGGAGGCCAACCAGATAATATGAGAAACTAAAGAAATCTACCAAACGATGCCAGACCCCATGGGCATTCCTGAAACCAATTAGATGCATGAAGTTTAAGAGGCTGGCCCACCCTGATGGGTCAGCTGTGCTTCTAAGTGGTCTAAGTCAGTGTTTTTCAACCTTTTTTGAGACACGGCACATTTTTTACATTTACAAAATCCTGGGGCACACCACCAACCAAAATGACAGAAAATGACACCAGGGCCTGTTTCGATGAACACAACATAGATATCCTGGCAGGAATGGTAGAAAGACACACACGAAGGTCTTGCTCAACAGCTGGGAGTTATAGTTCACCCACAATCAAAGAGCACTCTGAACTCCACCAATGATGGAATGGAATCAAACTTCCCACACAGAACTACCATAACCAAGAGAAAATACTATAAGAGTTTGGTGGGCATTGACCTTGAGTTTTGGAGTTGTAGTTCACCTATATCCAGAGAGCAGTGTGGAGGAGAGGGAGGAAGACGTGGGGCAAGTCTGTGCAGTAGCGCCTGCACGGGTCACGTCTTCCTCCCTCTCACCTCCCGCAGAAGCGGCAGCGTGAGCAAAGCGAGTCAAAGTGAGCAGAGCGAGGCTGGGAAGAAGGCAGCCCAAGTGGAGAAGAAAAAGTGTTCGGCAGGAGGGGGAAGAAAGGGTATTGGAGGTTCCAATTTCCCACGGCACACCTGATGATCGCTCACGGCACACTAGTGTGCCATGGCACACTGGTTGGGAAACACTGGTCTAAGTAATAACAACTAAATGTCAATGAAATAATAAGATGATGTAATAATAAGGTAAGGCATTGACATACAAAAGGCAATGCATCACATCTCTCTTTCCAAATTTCCAAAGCAGTGCAGGACAGCAAATTCAGCATAAGATTTGCTTCCTGCATTCAATTTGTAATATCCATGTTAGGTACTACAGATATTATCAAAGTTGCAATGAGGAACACAAAGGTCTCCTTACACAGTTATTGTGACAACCTTTTTTTTCATATTTCCATCTAATTTATCAGATGCATGAAATCATATCCTCAGTGTTAAGTTCTGGAGCACGCCTGGGATGGTTTTGACTCTCAGGTTCCCAGCCACTGTGGAGGTGAGATGGAGTCCTACCACCTCCCTCCCATTTTTGTCATATCTCTGGCCAGTGGGCATAAAATGACTAGTGTCCATTGCTGATAGTCTAAAGCAGTGGTTCTCAACCTGTGGGTCCCAAGGTGTTTTGGTCTACAACTTCCAGAAATCCCAGTCTGTTTAACAGCTGTTTGGTTTTCTGGGAGTTTGCGGCCAAATCATCTGGGGACCCACAGATTGAGAACCACAGGTCTGAAGTAATGCTGGCTGGGGTGCCAAAATGTTGGGGTGAGAGGCGAGGAGGAATCACCCCACCTTCCCCCTCCCTTCTGTGATCACCCTGGAACCCTGGCTGACATCACTCCAGGCAACAAGCAACATACATTAAGCATATTGTGCCTGGTGGTTGCTTGTACCCAAGGGGTTTCCAAGATGGAACATGCCATGTAAACAGTTGCAGCGCATTCCATCTTGGAACTAGTTACAGGGGCCCAAAGTCATTATTTGCTTTGGATATCCATAGTGACCTGTGACTTATGTTAATATGGATCAAGACCACATTAACCTGAATCAGAACTCTGTGTTGTGTAGTCGTCACAGAGCTGATTCTCCTCTCCCTTTGGGGATAAAGAGTCAGTGTAGTTGTGCCCTAAAACCTGAACCATTATGGTCAGATCTGCCTTCCTTATGAAAGGGCACAGTGGGCATACCACCCAAAGCTGGGCAAAGCCTCACCTGGTTTTCCATGAGCAGAGCTGAGTCAAAAAGTACCCACAATCAATGAACCTGAACTTTCAGAGGGAAAGCAATCCCACCCAGAAGACCCTGCGATCTCAATCCTAGGTTGGTAAAAGTCTAACAGCAGTCCTCCCAACAACACCTCTGGAAATGTTTAGCCTAGAAAGAACTGGAACTACAATGCTGATGGCACTGTAGTTCCATATCAGCCACAGTTGGCCTAGAACAGTGTTTTTCAATCTTTTTTGAGCTGCAGCACGTTTTTTACATTTACAAAATCCTGGGGCACACCACCAACCAAAATGATGCTCTAACACAGTAATACATATAGTTAATATGTTTTTAAATGTATTTATACACTCAGTGTGAAACTTGGGCCTGTTTCGATGAACACAACATAGATATCCTGGCAGGAATGGCAGAAAGACACACACGAAGGTCTTGCTCAACAGCTGTCAGTCTCTCTCTGTGTTTAGTTTTTATCGCAGTCACCCGGTCCTCAGGGAAAATGTACTCGGTCCTCAGGGAAGCCGGCTGGAAAGAGAGCAGCCAGACGGAAGCACACTCTGAGGCAGAGAGTTCCACAGGTGAACAGCTCTCACAGTCAGGAAGTTCTTCCTAATGTTCACCCTCCTACAAAGACATGCTTCCCTGTGTTGTTTGCTTTTCTGCCTGCACTGTTGTGCTCTCTCCCTCTCTCTCCATATATATATATATATATATATATATATATATGTGTGTGTGTGTGTGTGTGTGTGTGTAATGTTCATCTGTGGGATTAACATAACTCAAAAACCACTGGACAAATTGCTGCCAAGTTTGATCACAAAACATACCAATACTAACCCAAGGAAGGACCATCAGTCAAAAAATTGATTTTGTCATTTGGGAGTTGTAGTTGCTGGGAGTTATAGGTCACCCACAATCAAAGAGCATTCTGAACTCCGCCAATGATGGAATGGAATCAAACTTCCCACACAGAACTCCCATAAGCATGAGAAAATACTATAAATGTTTGGTGGGCATTGACCTTGAGTTTTGGAGTTGTAGTTCACCTATACCCAGAGAGCACTGTGGACTCAAATAATGATGGATCTGGACCACACTTGGCATGAATACTCAATATGCCCAACTATAAACACACATGGAGTTTGGGGAAAATAGACCTTGACATTTGGGAGTTGTAGTTCACCTACACCCAGAGCGCACTGTGGACTCAAATAATGATGGACGGGCCTCTTCCACATGGGAAAGATACTCCACCCCTTTCCGACCCTCCCTCCACTCATCTCAGCCTCTCTGCTGGCCTTTCCTCCTCCTCAAATGGTGATCGCTGGGAAGGGGTTGGGGCCCAAGTGATGTCACCCTTCCCTCCTCCCTCGATTGGAGGCTGGCTGGCTGGCTGGTACATGCAGACGAGAAACGGCTGAAGGAGGTGGCGCCCCGGCACCTTCTTTTTCTTTGCCGCCGCACGGCCCTTCCTCCTCTTCCCCCCGCAAGCAGCAGCAGGAGTTTGGCAGGAGGGGGAAGAAAGGGCATATTGGAGGTTTTCCCATGGCACACCTGATGATCGCTCACGGCACACTAGTGTGCCACAGCACACTGGTTGGGAAACACTGGCCTAGAAGGATGCCATAGTTGATGGTATCAAATGCTGCTGTAGGATTAATGACCAACAGGAACTCACTTCCCCTGCCTAACTCAGAGTAAAAAATCCTCCAAAATGACAGATGCTGTTTCTGTCCCATAACTAAACTTATCACAGATTGGAATAGTTCCATGTAATCTATTTCATCCAAGAAACTTGCTCTAGAACATTGCTTAGGAAAAGGACACTTTGGATCAGAGCACCTAGAATCTCCCAGCCAACAGGCTTAATTGTTGCATTGCAGACAGGATTCTGAGAAGTGTAGAATCATAGGATCATAGAGTTGGAAGAGACCTCATGGGTCATCCAGTCCAACCCCCTGCCAAGAAGCAGCAAAATGCATTCAAAGTACCCTCGACAGATGGGGTGCTTTTTCAAACTCTGCTTTCAATTTATAAAGTGAAATATGAAGATGGAAACAAGAGATGCAGATGACATCATTATATATGGAATAGAATATATCTTAAATGTAAATATCTGTCAGGGTGTGCCTATTGCATTGGGTAATTTCTGATTTTGTTTTCTCCTTGGAGGAAAAGACAAGAACAAAAGGAGAGACACCAGTGGAGACATGGGTAGGTCTCTCTCTTTTGTCAGCATTGTTCACAAAGCTTTCACAAAAATGCACCAGCTTATGTTAATGGCATACTGGAACTTCTTACTTACAGAGATGATAAAAGCAATTATGCTGTGTCAGGTTTAAACCATTTGGAAATTTAAATACTTGGCTGCTTTTTTGTTTTTAGAGGATTAAAATATATGCCCACAAAAAATTAAAGGGCTGTTTATATCCTCACATCATTCTTTGTGCTCAAGAAAAATGCTTTAACAAAAGTTTTTAGAAACCAAAGAGAAATAGAATAAGTGTCTGGTTAGTCTGAGATTCCCAATCTTCAAAGTAAAGATTATGGCACTTTCTGACATGGTGAACTGAGCATTTTTCCATCCAATGTGCCAAGGACTGGCACTGCATTTGATCCCACTGAGCACAACTCTTTCGTTCTTTACCGAATACTCTCAGAGGATGGGAAGCCAATAGTAACAAACCAGTACCATGGTCCATCACTTTGAGTACCCTGTGTTAGAACATACTGATTTTAAGGAAGTGTGTTCTAGGCCCCTAGATTCTAGGATCTGATCCCAGATTATTTGGCAGTGGAGACTCATATAATCCAATGTAAAGCAAATAATCAGGGATCAGATCCTGGGATATAGGGCAGTGTAGAAAGGGACCTAGTTTCAGGAAAATAGTTTCCCAAATATTCAACTCCTCTGAAAAAAGAAAACTATGCAAGCATATTATCCAAGTTCAGAGTGACTTACTGGACCAGCCCATATTCCACTAAGGACTCTTGACCCCATCACTTAACTTGGCTTAACTGGGCTTCCACAAAGAAAGAGAAAGCATCGGGGCAAATTTGTTGCCCCGCGTGCAGTTCTGTCTCTGTGACACTTTCCCCATCATGTGGAGGAAGTGCTGCCCTCGCAGGGAGGCCCCGGCTGGCCTCATTGAAGCTAGCGCAACATGAGAAGTCTTCCGTGCTGGGGTGAAAGAGTCCAGCAACACCCTGGTTAGAGGCAGGATCTAGATGGAAGTTACATGACATCATGTGATGTCTGACATGGGCCTTCATCTTCCATATGGGGTGAAAGAATCCTAGGACACTGATTTCACTCTGTCTGATGAGGTGCTCAAACTGGCAGTGAAGATGAATAATCACCTTTCTGTGATAGTTCCCATTGCATGAGGCTGTTCAAATTCTGCTGGCAGTCTGCCACCTTCCCGTGATAAAACAATCCTATGCTACTGATGGGAGACCCAGTCAATAGTCTCAGGCATGGCCGTAGCCAGGATTTTGATTCGGGGGGCTGAGTTTGTTCGGGGGCCTGGTCTCAGGTCAATGCCTGCTTCAACGAGCCTTTTCCTTTCTATGACATCAAGGGGAAGGATTCTCCCCCCTCCCCGCCTTTTGCTGTTCCTGAGGCAGTAATTCATTGATTTGAAGTTTGATTTTTATTTTTATTAACTTTTGCTGTAATTGCAAAATTGCATATATATATATATATATATATATATATATATATATATAATATTGCTGTGAGATACTGGATTTCTGCAATAAAGTTAAACTATAATTTAATTATGTGTAATTTGGGAAATAGCTAATGATTTTGCATTTAAGTAAAACCATAATCCCCCCCCCAACCCAAAAAATACTGAAGCATGGTTGCACAGTTTTAACACCTAACTGTCCAGAAGAAGGATATACAAATGTTATCTTCCATGGAACAGCTGCCATCTTGTACTTCAAGGTAGGGAATAGGCAGGACAAGCAATTACAAAGGTCTTCAGAACTAAAGACAATGCCCTTAACCATGGTAGCTATAATAGAAGCTTTAAGAGGTAAGCAGATGTTGAAAAGGACATAAGGGATTCCATGCTAATATCAAGAATTGATTATGTCAAGGGAGACATATGATGCTTCCTCCCTATTTTCCTCTGCTTAAACCCCAAAGGCAATTTAAAATTCATCTTAGAAGGGAAACAGCTACATAGTTTTGTCTGTAGTTTAGTTCCATAAAGGCGGCATTGTGATAGAGATGGCTTAGGAATGGAATATTTGGGGATTGGGGAACTGGCAAGTACCATATGGAACAAGGATGTTTTTTCACTCAATTTAATTATCAGAACTGAACTTAATTTTATGTTATCTCACACAATGCAAATATAAGAATAAATGATCAAAAACATCAGCGGAATTCATGACTGCAGTAATGAATGTGTTACCTAGAATTATGTATTTGTCATGGACCCATATTCAATGTTTTGGGGAATATGTTTGGCTTGCAAAACCCCCCAAATACTCATTTACCAGGTATCAGCCACTCCAATTGATGGGGGCCTGATTTCTCATTGATCAGGATAGGGCTGACTGACATTTCAACCAAACACTCATGAGCGATCTCAGATGTGTCAGTAGAAGCAGGATCCTTGTCACAATTGCTCTTTATATTGGCGATTGCTCACAGGAGAGGGCCAGAAATGTCACTTTGTTGTGTCATGATGGACAGGAAAACAGACCCCCATTCCTCACAGAGTAAGTCCAGAGTTGGAGTGTTGGGAGATATTGCTTAGCTATGCAACTACCACAACTAAGTAAAGCATGTAGAATTATTGATTTATAACAAAGAATGCCTTCAGCATAGGACTCAGATTTTAGGAATGTTAGATTTCATTAAAACACTAAACCATTAATCTCTGCAGACCAGAAAATGCAAGTATAATTTTGTAGGGAATGCCAGAAATTGAGATAATATCCAGAAACCACATGTGTGTATAGTTTAACAAGTTTCCTAGGACATATCCGCACAGTGTGGAAAATGCGTGCCCTCCTGCATTTTTACCTGGGGCAGCCAAATGATGCCTCAGGTAAGAAAGAATTCCTTCGGCACAAAGCAGCAAAATGCTGCTTTGTGCCAAAGTGGTTTGACAGCTGGAAAGACTCAGTCTTTCAGAGGACCTGGGTCTTTCCAACTGTGGGCGCTGTGTGGATCGGGCCTGGGATCGTGTTGCATAACTTCCGGCCCCAATCCCCATGACTATCTCGGGACTTTTGGGTTCCTGGAGCCCAAAAAACCCAAGACAGTCCCCACCCTCTTCCATAAGTCACACCTGCCTTCCTTCTCCTAGTGCATCATTTCTATGCACCATGAGAGGGCCGGCAGCAGGAAAATGTCATCCGGGTGTTGTTGTTTTTTTCTTTTTAAAGGGTTTATTTTTGTGTGTCCAGGTGCCCTGTCAGAAGTTCTGGCAGGGCATCTGGACACCCCTTCCTTTCTCCGGAAAACATAGTTCAAATTACTCAACAGGTAGTTCACTGCCATTTCTTTTCACTCTTCCTCTTTACAGATTACTGATTCATATAAAGAATTATTTTTGTGCTCTGATTTAATCAGTGTATACATGCAGTCTCCGGGTTACAAACATTCAACTTACAAATGACTCATCATTACGAACAGGGGTGAGAGAAATCTCAATCTAGGAAGGGAAATTCACTCCTGAAAAAATTACCATGGGGGAAAGGTGTCTCAGCTGAAGCTTTCTCACCAATCCTTGCCAAATTTGGAAAAAATCCAATTCTCTCTCTCTCTCTCTCTCTCTCTCTCTCTCTCTATATATATATATATATATATATATAAATATTGTAAAGTTAAAAAGAAAAAAATTACATCGAAAGTGGGAGAATATTGTTGGTATTGATAGAAAAGTAGGAGAAGAAAAGAAAGAAAGAAGAGAGGGAATATTGTATTCAAAAGGGGGGAGGACAAAAGCCCCCCAACAAAAAAACAGAAAGAGGGGGGGGCGGACACAAAAGCCCCTCCAAAAAAATCCAATTCTCACAGGGATATAAAGTGAGGTGAAATCTTCTGAACAGGAGCCCAGACAGCAAAACAAACACGACAAAGATGTTTACCCTTCTCTATACTATCCAGTATGTATGTATGTATGTATGTATGTATGTATGTATGTATCTCTCTCTCTCTCTCTCTCTCTCTCTCTCTCTCTCTCTCTCTGTGTGTGTGTGTGTGTGTGTGTGTATGGCTGAAGTTACATTTTAAAATGTATCTGTTTTGACTTACATACAAATTCAACTTCAGAGCAAACCTCCAGAAGCTATATTGTTTCTAACTTGGGGACTACTTGTACTTTCTTATATGTAATTCCAAAATGATTTTTAGACATCTTCTGAGTCATAGGAAATGACAGACATAGAAGAATACAAGGCAACTTCAACCTACAGAATAATAACAAATTGGAATAGAAGACAGATGCTCATCTGTATTTATAATTTATTTATTTATTTATTGTTCACTTTTATATACCGCTCCTCCCTGCAGGCTCAGGGCGGTTTACATAAAAACAATATAAAATACACATAAGACAGTTTGATTATATAAAACACAAGGGTATGGACAGAATTATCAGGAGGCGCTTAGATTGAAGGCCTGCTTAAAGAGGGTCGTCTTGCAGGCCCCCCGGATGCAATAATATTTGGATGCAATTACTTTTATCTTTGACATTAGTATGGGAGAAGCAGCATAAAGAATATGTCCTTCAGATTGCTCCCAAGACACAGCTGAATGAAGATCTGCTTAAAGGCAATGGAAGCTTAAAGCAAATTTTCCTGTTATGTTCCTCACCTGGAGAACTTCTATAAATGTTTCTACATTCTTACTGCTCTACATGGAGGGCATAAGGTTTTGAAGCTACTTCCTATACTTCTTGCTCCAGTTTTTCATTACTGGCAGCTGCTATCATGGATATTCTAGACAATCTGGTATATCCATAGGCTGAATAGTTTTCAGACATTACAACGTCTGTGAAAATTCACTGTCACCTCTAAACGTTTTCAATAGCTTCCCATTTGGGAACTATTATATCAGAATCACTCAATATATCAATTACGGGAGTTTTTGAGTGCTTATAGACGTTTTTGCAGAGTAATATGTGCAGTATTCTTGTAAACATGTTTACTTAGAAGAAAGCCCAAGTGACATGAATAAAATTCCCTCCGGATAGGCATGTTTAGGATTACTGCCTAAACCTGCAGCTCTGAGAATAATTACTGAGATATACATTCCAGTGACAATAATTGCACTGAGAGAATTTCATTGACCTAATTTCTGTAACATACATACAATATGGTTACTTGAACAAAAGTCTAATCTCACTTTCTGAGTTTGTGCAAGAAACCTTTTTTGACATGACATGTATAGAGTTAGAATCTGCGAATGTTCCCTTTGAAACTATATTGGCTGGGCATTAGTGTCCCATCAAAACCGCATACCCCATTCAGTCTATAGAATAATATATATCAAATTTTGGTGGACATTATTTGGGACAGACTTTGAGAAGAAAATCACAAAACCATTAAATCTGGTTAAGTGCTTTGTATATCACATATCACTTTAATACTTGTAGTCAAAAACATCTGTTGCCCATTTGATATTATTGTTTTACAGTTTATATGGTATTTTTGTTGCATGATATTTGTTCATGATGAAAGAAGTCCTGATATTTATCTTAAACCCATCTGTATCTGCTTTAAAAAGTGTGCATCATAGCAAAACTAATACAGTACAATTATCTAAAAGGTAAAGGATTCCCCTGACATTAAGTCTAGTCATACCAGACTTTGGGGGATGGTGCTTATCTCAATTTCTAAGCCAAAGAGCCAGTGTTGTCCATAGACACCTCCAAGTTCATGTGGCCAGCATGATTGCATGGAGCGCCGTTACCTTCCCGCAGAAGTGGTACGTATTGATCTCCTCACATTTGCATGTTTTCAAACTCCTAGGTTGGCAGAAGTTGGGGCTAACAGCAGGAGATCAGCTCCTTCCCTGGATTCGAACTGCCAACAGTTCTTAAATGACACAGCTGGACTTGCTCTCTTCCAGTCTGGCTTCCGTATTGGGCATGAGATGGAGACCGTGCTTGTCTCCATTACAGACCAACTTCGCTGCCAGTTGGACCATGGCAGGTCAGCTCTGCTGGTGTTATTAGATCTCATGGCAGCTTTTGACACAGTAGATCACGCATTATTGACCCACCGTTTAGCCGCGACGGGGGTTAGGGGGACTGCCCTTAAATGGGTGACCTCCTTTCTTCAAGACTGGGGACAATGAGTGGAGAGGGGAGGGATGGCCTCTGGGAGACTCCCATTAAGTTACAGGGTCCCCCAGGGAGCTATCCTTTCCCCTTTATTGTTTAACATCTACATGCGTCTGCTTGCCCGACTGGTTCGCGATTTTGGTCTGGAGTGCCATCAGTATGCTGATGACACCCAGCTGGTGCTGAGAATGGAGGGCAGGCCGGACACCGTACCTGATTGTTTCCATCAATGCCTTGAAGCCATGACTGGATGGCTGCGCACCAGCCGGTTGAAGGTGAATCCATGTAAGACGGAGATTCTATGGCTGGGTTGTCCTGGTATGGGTGAGTGCTGGTTGCCTACCCTGGATGGCGAGCGGTTAAGCCCGGCGTCTTTGGTAAAAAGCCTGGGGGTTCAATTAGACCCACTGCTATCGATGGAGACTCAGATCGACACGGTTAGCAGGACAGCATTTTTCCATCTTCGACAGGCTAGGCGACTGGCTCCTTACCTATCCAGGAATGACCTAGCTACGGTGATCCAGGCGACAGTCATCTCGAGGTTGGACTACTGTAAAGCCCTCTACATTGGCCTTCCCTTGTCGACAACCCAGAAACTCAAGCTGGTGCAAAATGTTGCTGCTCGATTGCTGGTGGGAGCACCTGCAAGAGAGCACATCACACCAATCCTACAGCAATTGCACTGGCTGCCAATAGAGTACCGGACTGTTTTCAAGGTGCTGGTTTACCTTTAAGGCCTTGTATGATCTAGGGCCAGTGTACCTGAGGGACCGCCTCACCCCATACGTTCCCCCGAGATCTCTGCGCTCAGAAGAACAAAACCTTCTGATGATTCCATCAGTTTGTTCCTGTCACCTCGCAGTGACAAGACAACAAGCCTTCTCCGTGGTGGCACCGACGCTATGGAACACGTTACCAGACGACGTTCAGGCTATCATGGAGTTAGCCCCCTTCCGGAGGGCCTGCAAGACGACCCTTTTTAAGCAGGACTTCAATCTAAGTTCCCCCTGACAACTATGATCATGCCCTTGTGTTTTATATAACAAAGTGTTTTATCTGTATTTTAAAAGCCTGCAGGGAACGGTATATAAAAATACAATAAAAAAAAATAAATAAATAATAAACTGGGGGTTTCTTTGGCTAAGTACTGCCAAGCAAACAATGGCGTATCTCCTCTATATTTGATTGCTTTACAATTTGTTTCTGTCCTTCCAATTTTGGACAGCTCCTGGTTCAAGTTGGACCATGAAGAAATATGTCAGATACAAGTGATATTTGCAGGATTTGATATCTCAACAAGTTGTGAATTAAACAAGATGTAGGCCCCATCTACACTGCCATACAATGCAGTTTCAAACTGTATTATATGGCAGTACAGATGGGGCCAGAGTTTGTGTACAGACAAGAAATTATAGATTCAGGTTGAAGACTTTATCACACAAGTCTGGTATATCATTATTATAGCAGGATAGTAGCAGGTTTCTATGGTACTTATGTAGCTCCTATTGCAGGTTCATATCTCTATAATTGGTGGAGCACATCCCATTAATGTCTTTCAATATCATTGCTTTTCCACTTCTGTCACTTGTACAATAGGTCCCTTCTGCAAGTTCTGCTCTAAGTTCTGATTCGGACAGTCACATGGAGTAAATGGACATGATTCTCCTTTCATCTTCTCTTCCATTCTCAATCTTTCTCCCTCTGGCTGTTCTCAAACAGGCTGTAGTTGTTTTGCTTAATTTTCCTATACAATTACTCTCGGCATTACTTCGCGAATGAAGATTCTTAGGAAGGACTCATCCCACGCTTTTTACAAACGCGTTGATGACTAAAAAGGCCAATCTGAGATAGGCAAGTTCGGTTGCAGAAAGCACAGCAGAAAGTCTCCTTGGGCGATGTCGTTTCCAAGTTGCAGTTCTTTCTGCGTTGTCATTTCTCTTCGAGACCCATTTGGCGTGTCTTCTCAAAAGAGGCCGCAGTATTGTGGATAGTGCATCTCCATGCCTCCCTATGTGAGGCCAGGGTGGACCATTGTTGGTGATCAATCTGGCCGAGTCTGAGATGTTGTTTCAGGGAGTCCTTATATCTCTTTTTGGAGGCGTCTCTCTTGCGCTGACCCGTGGCGAGTTCACCATAGAGTAGTATCTTTGGGAGGTGGTGGTCCTCCATCCTAGAGACGTGCCCTGCCCAGCGCAGCTGTGTTCTCAATAGCATGGCCTCAATGCTGGTGATCCCTGCTTGCTCAAGGATAGTAACATTAGTCACATAGTCGGTCCAGTGTATATTTAGGATTGTGCAAAGATAGCTCTGATGAAAGCGTTTGAGGAGTCGTAAGTAGAGCTAATTTTGGGGCATTTTGAGCCTAATTTTATGCAATTTTAAATAATGAGTGTAGTAGTATGACCTAGTATGTGGCAGGTCTGTGGTCATACTATTACACTCATTATTTAAAATTGCATAAAATTAGGCTCAAAATGCCCCAAAATTAGCTCTAGGAGTCCAGAGTGAGTATTTCCACATGAACACTCCAGGGGTCAAATTGACTTATTATTATTATTATTATTATTATTATTATTATTATTAGGCCTTAAAATGTCATAAAATGCTCTCTAGACTAGAGGCTCAAAAATGCCTTTGTTGTTATTGTGGGAGAGCTAGTGTAACTCCCTCACGTCCCACAGCTGCCCACCTCTGCTGTAGATTCGACAACCTGGAAAGTAAATACATTTTACATATAGATAAAATAAAAGCAAAGTAAGCAAAAGCACGCTGCCTGGTATTATCATCTTCTTTCTGTTAAAACTAGTACAACAGTATATTCAAGTGTCATACAACTTAAAAGGAAAAAGAAAGGAAATGTTGCTTAGCTGCTGTTTTGACAGTCTTTGTTCATGATATATATTTTTGAAAGCTATTTTTGATTTTGGGAAATAAATAGTAAGTCATGTAAACCATTACTCTTGGCTTTGGTTCTAGCTAGCAGGGGAAATGGAAACATATGTGCAAATGCTGAATATACCATAAAATTTGGTTAATGTTTCTGTATATTTGTCTTTAGATCTGCATTAGTAGAAATGTCAACTGTGCTCCTTTCAGTTAACAGGATAAGCCAAAATCACCACTACCTCCACCTCCTTCTCCCCCTCATTTTTATTACAATATTTATTTCAGTCTTGTCTTTTACACTTTTTGGAATTCAATACATCTTTCGAGTAATGAAAAAATATAGTTAAAATCACGAGATATAGAAGGTAAACAAAATTAAACAATAAAATAAAAAAACCTCTAGCTGATATACTATAAGTACCCAGGGTAGGAAGATTCAGCAGATCAATTAGGTGCACAAGAAATATAATAAGTTCTACAAAAATGCTACTTTGGGGAGTTATTTGCACACCTCAAGCTATAGAGACAAAGTTCAGAGGAGAAGATATACAATCCTGGTATGGCATGATCCTGCTTTTTTACTTTTCTCAGTGTGGGTACACAGGATAGTAAGGGACACAACACACCTCTTTGACCAATACATAGTAGAATGGTCCTCCTCTTCCAACACAATGTACTTTCTATCTTATGGGTGGAAACAAAAGGGCTGTATTTCTGCCAGATGTTAAAATATACTCAAGTATAAGTCAACCTTGTGTATTAAGCCAAAGGGAGGATTTGAGGCCAAAATTGTGGTCCACTATATTTGTGATGATATTGATCTACATATGGCTTATCTTTATATTGGATACTTGTGGTCACCAATACTCCTTACGTATTAGATGGTCGCCCTAATGAAGCGATAAGCAATGCGAAACGGGTTTTTGGGCCTGAACACTATACAGAGCTCTTGCACCCCGTAGGCGCTTTTCCAGAGTGGAAGTCCCTCCGTAGCTCCACCTGGCCCATGACATATTCTACCTTTGTTTGGTATTGGTGTACTTGTGTTTCTAGAGCTTGGAGGAACTTAGAGTGTTTGATATAGTTCTACACATAAACCATTGGATCTATTGTTTATCCTACGCCTGCCTCAGAGACTTTTCTTGCATCTCTATGTTTTCCTGGTTTCCCGACGGAGATCTTTACCCCCTCCTTCCTCAAGGGGACAGAACTGTTTTTGCTTCTCATAAGCTACGTTTGCACTGGCAGCGTTCTTGAGCCATACCCGTCCATCCTTATGACTATGGACTCTGGTCTCTATTGCCTTTCCTCCCCCTCCATGCTCCATGCTTGAACGTTGGGGAAGGCTTTTATATGATGTGCTGTATGTAAGTTTTTGTATATGTTACAGTCTAGTGTACTTAGTGCAATTTGGGTTTTGATGGGTGGGCAGTAACATACAGGATTGCTGCCCTATAGACACTTCTTGTATCTATAATTGTGATTACTCATTATTTTTCTTATCGAGAGGTCTCTATTGATTCCAGTGTATGTGATATTCTTCGAGATTACTTCTTTGGTAGACTATATGATTGATATACAACTTAATAGTGTTTGATAGAGAAATCATTAGTTCCTACTAGGCTTTCATTTGGCTTACAGCCTGGTGTGTTGGTTGTGTTGGTGCAGGTAAGTTGTCCCACAGTGTGTTGTGTGTTTGCCACCATTTCTCTTCCCAGACTTTCAAAAAGGCATGTCAGACAGAATAGAGGGTGTTGGTGCTTCTGTTATCTTGGGATAGACTGAGCTATCTACTCTACTCTGAGAAGGGGATGGCTCCTTTTATGATAAGTGTTAGGGTACAGTACTCACATTGACCCATTAACACAGTTTTTTTGGGGAGTTGATTTTTGACTAAAATGTCTAGACCAGGGGTGCTCACACTTTTTCAGCATGCGAGCTACCTATAAAACAACCAAGTTAAAATGATCTACCTACCCACTACAAAAATGTGAAACATATAACACAATGTCTGCTTTGAACTGGGTTTTCTGAGTCCACACTGCCATATAATCTGATTCAAAGCAGATAACATGGGATTTTATTCAACTGTGTGGAAAGGACCTCAGATAACCCAGGGCCGGCAGCACTTGGGCGGCGTCGGGAGCCTGCAGGGCGGGACTGAGCCTTCCTCCCGCCCTGCCTGCGATCTACCAGGACACCCTACGCGATCTACCAGTAGATCACAATCTACCTAATGAGCACCGCTGGTAGATTCAAACATGAGTATATTGGGTAAGTGTGCTATAATCCAGATGTCACTAAGAAAAGAAATAAAATAATATTTAGAGTCTTATCAGATAAGACAGAAGAAGGATGCTTCTGCCCCGTTTCACCCATGGAGCCCTATGCCACCCATCATACTATGTTGGACAACTTCTGGAGTGGTTCTGTGGGCAAACTAGGGTGGCAGCATGCTGGGATGCTGCCGCCGCCAACACGAAAACAGCTCAGTGTTCCATTAGGAATAACAGGGCTTCAGCAGAGTGGTAATGCTTTTCACATGGGATGGGAAAGTGTCATCTGGCAGCCATGGCACCAGGATTGCTCTGCTGCTGCCCTGCTGCCACCCAGATTCACCACAGAGGCTGGCAAATCACAACGCTGGACTTCATCAATGTGATAAGGTTCAGAAATAGTTGAAAGGATGCCGTATTGAAAATACAACTTGCTTGTTTTCTGCTGCTCTAGAGAATAGGACACTGATCAATGGATTCAAACTGCAGGAAAAAGAGATTCCACCAGAATAACAGGAATGACTTCTTAATGGTGAGAGCTATTTAACAGTTAAAAAGGCTGCCTCTGAGTGTGGTGCAATCTCCTTTGGAGCTTTTTTTAAACAGAGGAGTGTTTTGATTGTGCTTTCCTTCATGGCAGAATGGGGTTGGATTGGACAGCCCTTATGGTCCCTTCCAACTCCATGAGTCTATGAATTAAAATACAATATAAAATGGTGTCGGCAAGAACCCTCTAGACATATGTGTACTCTATATTCCCATTACTGAAACATATGTTCATCACTGATGACACCTCCACAAAAGAAGTATGATAAGGGCCTGACTCTTACTCATTTTCTACTAGACTAGTCATGGATTTTTTTTTCTGGGTACCACAACTGCTGGAGAACTGCTGGAGAAGTTGTGGTCCCCAGACATGAACAAATAGGAAAGCATTTTCTACCTGGAGAGGTGGTCTTTTTCTCTGAAGGGGTGGAAGTGTCTATGAATCAATTTTTACAGAATGCCAGGTAGGGGAAAATCATGTAGCCAAATCTCTAGAATTTCTACATAATATTTTCCTCAAAAATTCTGCTGTGAATTCATCTATCGCAAAAATAAAATAATGAATTCTGCAATCCCTTTTCACAATTGCTTCCATAAAACTCAGAGTTCCAGTTAAGAGACAAAGAAATCATCCCTTTCTGCCTAACTGTGAAAAATATCAGACTCCGTAACTTACATCTATAACTTCATAACTAAGATCAGTAGCTACTTTGAATAACTAAAGAAGTATACATGGTAACTGAACACTCAGGAGTCTATGGGAACATCAGCAAAAAATATAAAATAAATGTAATCACCCCGTGGAGCCCAATTTCCTTATTATTAGATATTCTTTGACAATATGAACCTACATCAAACCCCAGACTAATGATTTTTGCAGGTATTTGTCAGCGAATTCTTCTTTATGACATTTCTTTCCTTTGGGATCTCACAATGCTTCTAAATATGCTCTGCACTGTTTTCTCTTCCTTGGAAATCTGGATAGAATGCAGATTATTATTCTAAAGGGAGAGTTGTATTTTGACTCCATATTTTCCTCAAGAGACTGCACTGTAGAGTGCAACATATAGTCACTTTTCACTGAAGAGGCCCAGCTTTCTTTAGTTCTAGCTTCTATTAATTGTGAGGAATCTGTATAACGACCAAGTAGCAACAGTAAGAACAGACCATGGAAAAGCAGACTGGAAAGAAGTATGGCAGGTCTGTATACTCTCACTCTATTTATTTACTTTATTTATTTTTAAAAAATTGTACCCCGACCTTCTCACCTCCATGGAGGGACTCAGACCGGCTTACAGCAAAATTCAATGCTATACAAATTTAAAACATCTTAAAATATCATATTAAAATACATAAAAACAGAAATACATAAAAACCACATTGCCATTAAAACCACATTCAACTCGGTCTATAAAAGTGGTCACTCATTTCAGATTGAAATCAATCTCAGCTTATTCTGGGAAAGCCTCATTCCACATCCAAGTCTTCACCCGCCTCCTGAAGGACAACAGGGAGGGGGCAGATCTAACATCGCTTGGGAGGGAATTCCACAGCCGAGGGGCACAACAGAGCCCTGTCTTTTGTTCTCACCAGACGTGCTTGCGAAGATGGCGGGATCGAGAGCAGGGCCTCTCCGGAGGATCTTAATGTCCTTGATGGTTCATAGGGGAGAATTTTTTCGGACAAGTAAACTGGGCCGGAACCGTATAGGGTTTTGTAGATTAAAACCAGCACTTTGAATTGTGCTCGGAAACTAATTGGCAGTCAGTGGAGCTGGCGCAACAAGGGAGTTGT
The DNA here is from genome assembly GCA_030556195.1 of Anolis apletophallus. Lineage (NCBI taxonomy): Eukaryota > Metazoa > Chordata > Lepidosauria > Squamata > Anolidae > Anolis > Anolis apletophallus. The sequence continues at coordinate 46,644,947 of JARBWK010000012.1, forward strand.
ATGCTCCCTGTACCCTGCTCCTGTTAGTAACCTGGCTGCTGAGCGTTGGACTAATTGCAGTTTCTGAGCAGTCTTCAGAGGCAACCCCACATAGAGAGTGTTGCAGTAGTCTATTCGAGATATAACCAGAGCATGGACTCTACCTTATTCAACTTGTATGCAGAACACATCATGCGATGAGCGGGGCTTGATGAATCCAAGGATGGAGTTAAAATTGCTGGGCAAAACATTAACAACCTTAGATATGCAGATGATACCACTTTGATGGCTGAAAGTGAGGAGGAGCCGAGGAGCCTTATAACCAAGGTCAAAGAAAAAAGTGCAAAACCTGGGTTGCAGTTAAACTTAAAAAAAAAAAAACCCAAAAAACCAAGATTATGAAAGTCAGACTGATTGATAACTGGCAAATAGAGGGAGAAAACATGGAGGAAGTGACAGACTTTGTATTTCTAGGTGCAAAGATTACTGCAGGTGCAGACTGCAGCCAGGAAATCAGAAGACGCTTATTTCTTAGGAGGAGACCAATGTTCAATCTTGATGAAATAGTGAAGAGTAGAGACATCACACTGGCAACAAAAATCCACATAGTTAAAGCAATGGTATTCCCCATAGTAACCTATGGATGTGAGAGCTGGACCGTAAGGAAGGCTGTACGAAGGAAGATAGACACTTTTAAACTGTAGTTCTGGAGGAAAATTCTGAGAACCTTGGACCGCCAGAAGACCAAACCAGGAGGAAAGGATATTAGAGGCAAAGATGAAGTACTTTGGCCACATAATGAGAAGACAGGAAAGCTTAGAGAAGATAATGATGCTGGGGAAAATGGAAGGAAAAAGGAAGAGGGGCTGACCAAGGACAAGATGGATGGATAGTATCCTTGAAGTGACTGGCTTGACCTTGAAGGAGCTGGGGATGGCAACAGCCAATCGGAAACTCTGGTGTGGGCTGGTCCATGAGGTCACGAAGAATCAGAAGCGACTGAACAAATAAACAACAACAATTAATTGTGCATTGACTTGTTCCATTTGTGATCCATCATCCTAAAGGCAGTCAACCACTATGTATTAGCTTTCTAGGTTGTAGATATCAGAGTATAAAAAACAACGTGTAAAAAGTTTTTCATTCCTGTTGTTTATACAATTCCAAATGTTCATTGTCATTACATCATGTGACATTTGTTGCATTCGTTTTTAATTAATTTAAAATACTCATACTTTTTTGGAATGCAATTTAAACTTTTAGACTTGATTATAGAATAGCATCACATGTGAAAAAGTAATGTCGAATATCTTTAAAAAGCCGTTCAGAGAAATAAGAAACCATTATACATTGCAACTACTCATTGTATTACTTTTGAAATGTATCTATATTGCACCCTCGTTGCTCACATAGTGATTGTTTGCAAGTTCTTGATTCCATAAGCTAAAGCCATTTTTGAAATGCAAAAAAGCAGCCAGGCGGGGAAAAATATTTCTGAAGACTGCATTAATTTAATTACATAGCTGATGGTCTCCTTTTACTTTGATGGGTCTGTGGTCACACAGACTCTTCGATATCTTTAACAGCTATGCACACGCCTTTCTCTTTAAAATTCCACCTTATCTTATTCTCCATGGTCAAAGAATGCTATTTTAGTCATCTTGAATGCAAAGCAAAAGCTGCCAACTAATGACAGAAATGGTTAAACATGCAGATCCTTTGATATAAAAAGTACTGTAAAGACAAGTAATAATCATTTTTATTACATACATGCTTAACAAGATGGAACGTTGAGTTCTCTTTGCTTTGAAGTTGTTACAGAGGATAAGAGGAAGATACCTCAATGCAGAAGATCTTAAAAGATACATGCTTTTACTTGTAGTTCTCTTCAGAACAACTTTTATAGGCAATCCTCTTTGTATATGATAAGACATCAGAATGCTCTTAAGACACTTTATTTTCAGTCCGATATAGGTGCAATCTTTTTGGAGCCTTTCATAAGGCAGACAATAGCACTTAGTACTAGTCGTAATACTTTGATTTCCATTAATTTTTCGTATTTGAAATTATTTTGACCCTCTGCGTCCAAGTGACATTTCAAAACCGAATCGCTACACACAATTATAGCAGAGAAAATGCTAATGAACACACTGAAAGGCTATGAAAATGTATATACTGTATATAATATCAATGTTCATATATTGGAACCCTTGATGAGTTAATGAACATTCACACTTCTCATTTGCACAACCAAAATTGGTACATAATATCACAGGTAAGTAAACCTTGCAACATGGATACAAATAAACACAGTGGAAAACAGTTCGAGAGTCCATAGGATGCGGGGAATAGACCGGGGAGGGGATGCAATCAAAATGAAACAGATGCAACAGTGGCAATATCAGTTCAATGCCGGTCTCCCACTGGCAAAACCCTGTAGGTGGGTATCCCCAAATTCTCACAGAGTCAAGTTCACAAATACGAAAAATTAACTGCCTGGGACGCTGGAAGGGCCGCGATGGTCGATCTGCAAGGCCCGATCCATTTCGCCCTGTGGGCTTTCTCAAGCGGCAATTAAATCAGCAGAATGCACAGCGTCACGGGATACATATACACGGTGGAGGAAGAGATTCATATACACTGTGCTCCCGAGGACCCCTTGGGTATATATGAATCTCTTCCTCCACCATGTATATGTATCCCGTGACGCTGTGCATTCTGCTGATTTAATTGCCGCTTGAGAAAGCCCACAGGGCGAAATGGATCGGGCCTTGCAGATCGACCATCGCGGCCCTTCCAGCGTCCCAGGCAGTTAATGCCCGTAAACCTACCAACGACCACACAGTAAATATTGGATTACAATTTCGAGAACCGGATTCTTTGTGAACTTGACTCTGTGAGAATTTGGGGATACCCACCTACAGGGTTTTACCAGTGGGAGACCGGCATTGAACTGATATTGCCACTATTGCATCTGTTTCATTTTGATTGCATCCCCTCCCCGGTCTATTCCCCACATCCTTACTTACCTGTGATATTATGTACCAATTTTGGTTGTGCAAATGAGAAGTGTGAATGTTCATTAACTCATCAAGGTTAATGTTCCAATATATGAACATTGATATTATATATATACATTTCAAAACCGAAGCCAGGATCGCCATTTCAGTAAAGGGAGTGTTATTTATTCCCACCCCTTCTTTTTTTCCTCCTGTTCACTAGGCTCTTTGGAAGCAGCCAGGGGCAGAGATTCTTTCCTCCTGTTTGCCAGGCTTTCCTTTTGCTTGTGAGGGAAAGCCTGGTGAACAGGGGGAAACCTCAGTTATCTGGGGGCTCTTCCACACAGCCCTATATCCCAGAATACCCAAGGCAGAAAATCCAACAAGATCTGCTTTGAACTGGGTTAACTGAGTCCACACTGCCCTATAACCCAGTTCAAAGCAGATAACAAACATTGAAGAATCCAATGGGATTAAGATAAAGCCGGATGTTTCCTCGTGAGTCAGCGGGAACTGGAGGGAGAAGCCAGGCGAGGTGCGATGGTCAAACCTCAATGTGAATGGAATTACATAAGCCAATGGAGACCAATGCATTTGTTTATAGATTCATGTGTATATTATTTATATTAATGAACTGCTTTGGAACTATTGCTTGAGACTGCATTGTTTGGACTACCGTGCCAAGCACATTTTATATAAGATACAGAACTTGGGCAACTCCTCTGGTAATGTAACTCCAGAGCATATTTGACTCATTGCATTCTACAATGTGTTGTTCCATTATTATTGTGTAATATCTTTGCCCTCCAACCCCCTGAACAAAAGAGACGAGACACAAAATATTGGGTTCAAATTGAGCAACTTTTATTTAAAGTTGCCTATTTAAATTTCCTTAATTCTAACTCATAGGGTGTCAGGAATCAAGGTGTATCCCAGCCGAGGTATCATCTCCCCTCGGCTAACGATATCAATTTTTGGGCGAAACACCTGGATTCCCTGATAATCCAACCAGGGCAACCCTTTAAGGGGAATGAATGAGAAGTCTGTTCTCAAGATCATGAGATCAGCCTCTTCCATTCCAGGGCCATTTCAGTTTATTCACCCCTCACCTTGAACTTTAAGGTGTTTAACTTAATGGCCCTCACCCCTGAAGGAGGTGCCTTAGGTGCACACCGACTATGGAATTTCCCTAGCTATTTTCCGCTAAGCCTATTTAAGTACATTCCACTCCCCTTACTAGCCCCTACTACGCAAAGGGGTAGGCAAAAAACTCCCCTCCACAGTTAAGGTGGCAGGGGAGGAAATTCCTTACCCGATCCTCTTAGTTAAAGAGCAATCAAAAATCTTTACTGCTAATGGGCGGGAGTGGTGGGTCAACGTCCGAGCTCAGAATGAGCTCTGAGGGGGCTGGCCTTCCCCAGTAAGGCCACGCCCCCTGCCTCCTATAGGTTCAACACTGAACCTCCTCTTTTCCTGGTGGAGGGGGGCAAATTCCTCTCTCTCCTGGCTTCGCCAGGAGAGAAAGCCTGTTTTATCATTGCATTGAATACCACATGGTTTGAGTATCAGAACATTGAATATAAACATTTCTCTTAGATACTGATATGTTCTTGTCATGATTAGATGGCTGGATTGATTTGCCTGTGCTTTTAACAATGTCAGTCCTGTTTTTCTGCTTTGCGCATGTGCTGAAGCAGTAACGACCCAATAACGAAAATTAGTTATTAATTACATTTCAATTACGAAATTTATTTTAAAAATTTCAGAACACTTTCTATAATGACCCACCAACGGAAATCCCCCCCCCCTGGAGTTTAAAAACAATTTTTTTAATGGATCAACCACCCCTACTTAGTAAAGTTAGTATTAGGGCCTATGGCCTGTTAGAATGGCTGAATTGCAGTCCCACCAGGGCTGAAACAGAATGGGAGCAGTAATCCATTAACTTTTGGTGGCTTCACTGGTTCAGTATTGGAGTAAGGTCAAAACCAATTGCACAGAAGATGAGCTCCAAAATGCCTATCACTGGGACCAGTATCCGGAATTTCACACACCAGTATCCAAAAATATATATTCTCTCTAGATCCTACAGCATGATTCTAGGACATGTTGTAGAAGCTTCCACCAGAAGTTGAATGTAGAGACATGCTGGAGAACCTAGATATGCTGGAGAGGCAGGCATGTAGCCAGGGGGGGGGGGCTAAGGGGGCTTCAGCCCCCCCCCGAAATTCTCAGGGTGGTCCGCGAAAAGGCCTTACTGGTACATTATTTAAACTGTTAATGGGGTTATTGGGATAACAATACAAAAGATTTGCTAGGGTAGACCCTCTTCCACCCAGTCTCAGCCCCCCCCCCCCCCAAACCAAACTCAGCCCCCTCCGAAACAAAATCCTGGCTACGGCCCTGTGGAGAGGTGTTCATTTTAGGTACTTTCTGAATGCTTCTGAATGCTTCTGACAGAAGTCCTTCATTTCATCTCCAGTTTCACATTTCCACAGTAAGTCTAGGAATGTATCCACCACAAATATGGTGTCATATTGTACTACCGTGTGATATGCCATGTGTTTTATGACATTTCTTATGCATGTTCCCCTCCTCTAATGAAACTATGATTTGTTGTGAGTCTTGCCTTCCTTAAGAATTGAATTAACGGAGCTGGGATTCTAAGCAATGCCCACCGCAGTGTTAGAGGGTCGCTACCATAATGTGCCATGGGTGTGTCTTCAGATGGTCCTGACTTGCAAGGACCCAAAGGAGAATCTACCACAGGGTTTTCTTGCCCAGATTAATTCCAATGAAGTTTTCCATGGTCTTTCTCAGAGGTGTGATTTGCCCAAGGTCACCTAGGGTTTCTCTTAATTCAAGCCTTGGTCTTTAGAGTCACAGACCAATGTTACAATGCAAAAACAACTACACTACACTGGTTCTGAAACCATGATACAATTATGTAATTACGTTTTAATCAGTGTAAATTATACATTCCCTTTGTGTGTTTATAACATCTGAAATAATTATATCCCTTCTTGAAACTGCATAGCACGAATAAAATAAAATGTAATACCTTGTCAATTTTGAATTTTAAGCATTTTATGTTTATATGTTTTATTTTTTGTTCGATGTATTTTAATGTGTTTAATAAGTTTGAATATGTGTTTTAAATTCAATGTATTTTATGATGATGATATATTTTAACTATGTTGTGCCCTGCCTCAAACTGTAAGGAGAGGTGGGTAAAATAATAATAATAATAATAATGGTGATGCTTCTTTCAAGGCTACTTTGGATGTTTCCGTTTTAGCAACTGTTTGGTGCTGTCTTTTAACATGTTGCATGCATCGTATGTAAAGTGACTAAAGGCTGTATTTACCATGAACCCCTTCTTGATTTTGACATGGACAATTTTAAGACAATATTATTTATTTATTTATTTATTTATTTATCATTTTTCTATACCGTCCCTCTCAGCCCCGAAGGCGATTTGGGGCGGTTTATACAAGGCAGTCTCTGCCCTTCAATCAAAAACACAAGCAAAACAAAACCAAACAATAACCATATAACATAACAATTAGCAATTAAAACATACAAATGCAGTCTCAGCGTCACGTTGAAATCATTTTCCGTCACATCGTCATCATTCCATAGATCTAATTAAAACATTATATTTCATCAGCACATGCCTGCTCAAACAGCCAGGTCTTGACTTTCTTGCGAAATGTCAGGAGGGAGGGGGCCGATCTGATGTCTCTAGGGAGGGCGTTCCAAAGCCAAGGAGCCACCACTGAAAAGACCCTGTCTCTCGTCCCTGCCAATCGCGCTTGCGAAGAAAGTGGGACCAAGAGCAGGGCCTCTCCAGATGATCTTAAACATCTTGATGGTTCATAGGGAGAGATGCGTTCGGACAGGTAAGTTGGGCCAGAACCGTTTTAGGGCTTTAAAGACTAAAGACTCTGTCTTGTCTGGATTCAATTTCAATTTGTTAGCCCACATCCAGTCCAACACAGCGGCCAAGCACCGGTTCAGGACCTGAACAGCCTCCTTAGTAGTAGGTGGGAAGGAGTGACAGAGTTGGACATCATCTGCGTGCAGATGACACTGCACTCCGAAACTCCGGATTACCTCTCCCAGCGGCTTCATGTAATCACTTCCTCAATATTAATGGCAGAAGACTAAATGACAAACTCAAGAGAGTATTAAGGCAAATGCAGCCTTTCAGCCCAGCTCACTATACAGCAGCCATATGTATAAAACAATGTGTCTGTCTACCCCTATATTTTGACGCAGACCATATACCTGTTATTGGGCTGAACACAGCGGTTATTTCAAAATTGCCTTAGAAACCACAGGCATTAAAGGAGCAGGGAACCACATTATGATATACTTAATCAAAGCCTGCTATCAATTTTTATATCCCTTTCATACATATGTACACACAAACACCAGCAGGGCCATACACCAAAAAATCCAGACATCATGTGGTTGAGGTCCTTTGAAACATTCTTTGCTAACTCTGTCATGGTCTAAAGTGATAATTTAAATTTACCACATTAATATTTATGAAGTAATGTACTGCATCCCACAAAAATGTGCCATCTAAATTTGGTTACACAATTATAGTATTTGCCTCCAAGAATTTTAAACAGTCCAAGATGCAGTCTTGCCAGAAAGCAAGCATGGATGCATGTCAAAAAACTCAGTAAGTATAATAATTTAGAATGACTTGGAATAGCACAGGAATTGCAGAGATGTGAACATTGATAAGCAATCATTGTAGTTTAACCACTAAGATTGATTTCAAGTGTTATTCCCTGCCACCAGTAACTCTTCATTCCCATATTCTTAGTGCTTGCAGAACCCTACAATTTTAAGAAGAAGACTGCTTTATGCAGGATGCTCCATTTAGTATACCATTTTAAATGGGAAGAACTACTCTGCATACATTTCAAAATAAGCCTCTGAATATCATATTATGACACTAACCTCCAACATTTCACGGATAAAAACTGGGACAAAGTGGTCAGGCAACATCAGTGCGGTAAATATAAATTTGTTGATTAATTTTGATTAATTCGTTCTATATTAACCCTGTATGTTGTAATTTTATGTTATTCAGTCTTTTTACTGGTTTTTGTTAATTTTGCTATATATTTTTTGTATTTTTTTACTGTGTTGCCTTGTAAGCCACCCTGAGTCCTCTCAGGAAGATGGGGTGAGATACAAATAAAGTTGTTTGTTGTTGCTGTTGTTGTTGTCATCTTCATCATCATTTAAAACACAACAAGATTAGTACACAGCAAACAAGATCACTCTGCTGGCTGTTGTATTGGATCACACATCGGACACTTCCCCAGTGTCTGTGTGATGTATTGGCGAATAATGCAAGCAAATCCTAATAGGGTGGCCTTTTGCAGCTGATAGATGGTGATTTTGTCAGCCCTGATTGTGTTTAAGTGCAGGCCAAGGCCTTTAGGCACTACACCCAGTGTGCTGATCACTACTGGGACCACCTTTACTGGCTTGTGCTAGAGTCTTTGCAGTTCGATCTTTAAATCCTTGCATCGTGCCAGCTTTTCCAGTTGTTTCTCTTCAATCCTGCTGTCGCCTGGGATTGCAACATCGGTGATCCATACTTTGTTTTTTAACACGATTGTTAGGTCAGGAGTATTGTGCTCCAAAATTTTGTCAGTCTAAATTCAGAAGTCCCAGACTAGTTTGACATGTTCACTTTCTGTAACTTTTTCAGGCTTGTGATCCCACCAGTTCTTTGTCGCAGGCAGATGGTATTTGTGGCACAAGTTCCAATGAATCCTCTGAGCAATGGTGTTATGCCTCTGCTTGTAGTCTGTCTGCACAATCTTCTTACAGCAGCTGAGGATGTGATCTATTGTTTTGTCTGCTTCCTTGCAGAGTCTACATTTGGGATCAGTCGTCGACTTTTCAATTCTGGATTTGATGGCATTGGTTCTAATGGCTTGTTCTTGGGCTGCAAGAATCAAGTCCTCGGTCTCCTTTTTCAAAGTTCCATATGTGAGTCACATCCATGTTTTTTCTTTATTATTATTATTATTATTATTATTAGATGACAAAATTACTAATAAAGAATTTGTGGTTACAAATTAGAAGAGGCTCCAACAGTTTGTTTTTACATTAAACTTCTTTGAAGGCACCATTTTGCTTCTGTTTCCTCTGCTCTCTGTAAAATTATTTGAGTGCGACCTAATTTTGCACTTTTTGAACTCAGCTTGCAGCAATTGAAATAATTTGAGTGCAAAGGAGGAAAATGGAAGGAGGAAAGAGAAACTGAGATTTTTCCCTTCACTGACTCCACATACAATTTTCTTCTTAAGAGACAACAAGATCTAAAAATGTCAGAGAAAAATGGATAGTCTGTTAATAAGAAGCACTATTATTAGCTCCAGTAATCTACAGTGATTTCATTTTCCTATAAGGTTTTATGACAGTACGTCTATCAAGCTTACACAAACTGATTGGGAGAATATTGATCCTTGAGCCTGTCTAAAAAAAATGTAGCGCAAACTCAGTCTATGCTATATACCAGTGGTTCCCAAAGTGGCCGGTACCACCCCCTGGTGGGCGGTGGGGTGATCTAGGGGGGTGCTGGAAGGCCCAGGAGAATTTGGGGGGCACTGAACCCCTGTAAGGGGGCGGTGGGGGCAGTGGCATGAGCTAGGTGACAGGCTACCATCCATCTGTGTGTGTGTCTCTCTTCTTCCCTCCTCCTGTTTCCTCCTCCTCCTCTCGCCAAGCAAGGGATAATAATAATAATACCTCTGGGGTTCCCTTCCAACTGGTTGAGTCTTATAACAATAATAATAATAATGTCCTTCAACATATTTAGTGGAACGTGGATTAAGTGCGGTAACCAATTTATTAACAAAAAAAGAAACCAAATTGCAAAATAGTCAATCGTGATGATTTGAGATTACTGCTGATGAAAATAGAGCCAAGGATTACTAGATTGGTAGCAGCATACCAGGTTCATCCTTCTCATGATTTCGAATGTTTTAACTTTTTTTGTATTACCTTTCTATTCTAAGTTCAATAAATAGTTTCATAATTTCAAACTTCAATGTTTCTAATTTACAACTTTCTGTATTATATTTTATGAAAAAGGTAGGCATATTAATACATATCTTTCTGTTTAATTGTTATTTAAATTTTTTTAAAAAATTAATTTCTAGGGGGGTGGGGTGAGTAATTTTTTTCTGGAAAGGGGGCGGTAGGCCAAAAAAGTTTGGGAACCACTGCTATATACATTCTAATACATTCTTATTAGAGCTAGGCAAATCTCTGAGGAGGAATGCTATGCATAAGCTTGTTCTCACAAATTTGGGGAATGGATTTCTGATGTTTGGAATGTCCAGGCATACTCAATGAACAATGACCCTTATGTTCCCAAACATTTAAACTATCTGGCCCAGCATTGAAATTCCATGTCTTAACATAATCTGAGATAAAATGCATTCTAAAAAAGGTGGCCTAATTATAACTAGTCAGAAGGCAAAGGAAGAACATCTTCAGCTGTGCTGCCCACAGTATTTTCTTATCCTGATTTGGTGGATTCCATGAAGTTGCTCCATATTACAAGGGCAGCTTCTTGGCCAGCACAGTAGAGGCAGGTGTCAGAAGGAACATATTTCTCAGCAGCATGGCACACTCAGAGAGAACGATGAACTCTGGCATTTTTGCTGCTTGCATATTCCATGTATAGAAATAGTTCAACTTACATCACAACTGGTAATGGGAAAATGGTATAGAACACCAACTTTCTATATAACCATGGTCATAAAATCCAGCAGTTTCAGAAGATTCGATGAGAGTGATGCAACAAGCCATAAAGTCCACTGATTTCTCACTACTCACTTTAGACAAAGCATCCATATTTTGGAAACTGCATAAAATTTCTAGTTTTGGAAACTTAAAAAGTTTAATGAGAGATATGTCTAATATAATAATTATATAGCTACTATCAGTGCTAGGTGTGAGTCTTGGCTAAAAGCAGAGGCTTGATTATTTCTTGAAAAATTATTGGACAGAAGAATCACTGCACATCTTGACTCAAATCTCTGCCTTTACAAGAGTGGTTCTTAACCTGTGGATTGCGGAATACCAGTGGGCCACAAAGATGAAAATCTGGTCTGCGAGCCTCCTTTTGATTTGATTTATTTTATTTTATTTCCACTCCTTTTGCGCCAGTTGCCATTCCTTCCCTGTTGCTGACTATGGCATATGTTCTGTATCAGAAACTAGGGCTGATGGGGGTCTATCAAATGCAATTTTCTGAATTAGCACTCCAAACCAAAGCTAAAGTTGACCAAAATGTGATTCATAACCCTTTTGGTACTAATGTTAAAGAGAGTTGTCCCTGGTCAAGGTGGTCCCTGGTCAAGTAGTCCTTGGTCAAAGTTTTCCCTGGTCAAAAAAGGTTGGGAACAACTACTATACAAGGACTAGAGGATAACAATTAAAACGTTGGAATCAGGGCTAGACGATGGTCCAAACTGGCATCAGGGGAATGTCTTGAAATCAGGTGAAACAAGACTTAGCAGGTGAAATGGCAACCCTATCCCTAATATGACAACGGCATCAGTGATCCACATCAACACAGAAGTTGAGTTCAGTGCTGAAGCAGCAGCAGAGTTGGCTCTGTGATGAGCCAGAGTGAGGGAGTCATTTTAGGTAGAATATTTCGCGTGTTATCTAAAGGGCATAAAATGATAATTTGCTTGAGATCTTCTTGTGTATTTTTAGTGCAAGCCCAAAGGAAAGCTGATTGTGGGACATTCTATATTATGTACCTTTCATGGTGGTGGGGTTCCCCGTTCTGGCTGTAATATGATTCAGATAGTCATGAGCAGTTGTTTCCATTAAATGTCCTGTAGTAAGTGTTTGGTTCTCTTTCCAATTCAATATTGGTTATTTGTGATAGCAGACAGTTCTTCACCTGCTGCTGCATTCAACTGTGATAACTGAGTGACCTTGTACCAATAAACATATATGCAGAGTTACACCATCTTCAGTATTTTCCAGGTTCTATGGAAGAGAACAATTGCGATGCCACAGTCAGGAACAGTGCGATCCAGTGCAATGCCTATTATTGAATTATATGGGACTTTGTTGTTGTGTGCCTGCAAGTCATTTCTGACTTAGAATGATTCTAAAGTGACCTTCTGGGGCTGACAATGTGTGACTCGCTCAAGGTCACCCATTGGTTTCTATGCTAGGGAATTGACCACATCAAACAACAGCATTACTCTGGATTGCTCTGGATTTCAGCATGGGGAAGCCTTAGGAAAAGTATATCTTCAGTTCTGTAACACTCCAAATGTTGCTGTACTACAGTGGATCTTGATGTACAGAGAACTTGCCACCAAGCTTGTTTTTATAAAAAAAATAATAGTAGCCCTGGGATGCCAACGCTACGGAATACAGAGAAACAATCATGGAGGGTCTATTTTTCATCCCACACACAGCCTTTGGGGGAAATCAGCACAAGTTATAAAGTATGGAACAATATTTTTCTTTGAATATAAAACACTAAACTAACTCACCCTTGAATCTAGCTTTGGGTAAATCTAAAATGTGGAGCAGTTTTATTGTCAGTAAATGGGGCAGTTGTTTTTGGAAGCTGAACAGGCTATCCTGATGTTTATAACTGAACTATCTTGTAAAAAATATTGTACAATATTAGAAGGAAAATATTTTAAGTGTGGTAATGACCTTCCTATTTCCTTAGAAGGGTAAGGGAGAGAAATGTTGAAAGTGGGATAAGTACAACAGAGACATTCTATTGCTTGATGCATTTATGTTGGTTTACTACATGCAGTGGTAATGAACATAACATTTTAAAAGTGAATTTGAGTACATTTAAAACAAGAAATGCAAATATCCATTATTTGTTAGTTCCATTTACAGGCTGCTTTACTTACATCAAACCAGTTGTTCTCAACCTGCGGGTCTCCAGATGTTTTGGCCTACAACTCCCAAAAATCCCAGCCAGTTTGCTGTCAGGATTTCTGGGAGTTGAAGGCCAAAACATCCAGGGACCCACAGGTTGAGAACCACTGCATTAAACCAATAGTTTCCAACCTTTGGTCCTCCAGATGTTTTAGACTTCAATTCCCAGAAATCCCAGCCAGTTCACCAAGTGTTAGGACTTGTTGGAGCTGAAGTCCAAAACACTCGGAAGACCAAAGGCTGAGAACCACTGCATTAAACTAAAGCTGGAGTACATAAAGTCCTAATGAAATCAATGGGATTAAAGATGAATCATGACTAATTTTTCATATTGGTTTAACTCTCTTATGGTCTGTATTTAATTCAATTAGTTTCAGTCTTGTAGAACCATTGTTTTGATCTACTGCATAGATCAAAACAATTATTTATAGCCACAATTAGTAGTAGCTGTACATTCACCAGTTTGGTTTACATGTGTGTGTTTCTTAACTGAAATATAGACTAAATGAGAGTTGTTAGTTGTGATGTTCTTTCAAGTTAACTCTTGCTTATGATGAGCCTTTCAAATGGTATTTTGTTTTGCAAGATTTAGTTGCAAGATTTAGTCGCATGATACAGATAAAACAGCATGAATGGTCTACCTCCTTCCCATGCAGGCCCGGATTAACACTTTTTTGCACCCTAGGCCACATTTTGGAATTATGCCCCTTTAAGCCTCGGGCAAAAAAGAACAGATTGGCAAGGCTGAAGGCTGTGCTCTATGAAAGAGCTCTGATGCCTTCTCAACCCCTGTCGCTCCTGCAGAGCCCGCCTGCTTCCCCAGCGGGGAGCGCATTGTCGGGGCTGTAAACGGGGGAGGATTTGCCCAAGAAGCGACTGAAGAAGTCCTAGATTGGTGGCCGGAAAAGATGGTGAACAAGGGGCTTCTTCAACTCACCCTCAGACAAAAAAGGCGCAAAAGCCAAGGCCCCCTTCATTGCCAGAAGTTGTTCCATCCTGATCCTTGCCTTCAGTGAAGCCTAGGGCGCAGATCCCCTGTCGGAGGCAGAGGGAGTAGCTTTGCTCCCGTCCATCATGGAGGGCGAAGGGGCGGGACCTGTTGGTTCGCCCACTCCAATACCAGAGCAAGAGAGAGCTTTGGAGGCACCCGGATTCGGAGGCGCTATCCAGGATTCACCTCTTCAAGAAGCTCCATATGTCACTCTGGGTCCTCCCCCTCCATCGGGACCGTATTCCCTGCCACTGCGGCTGCACTCCTCGGATTCGGCAGGGAGTCGGCGCGCGAGACCACGCCCCCCATCCAGGGGCAGAGGTCAATGCACTAAGAGGCAGCGTTCTGTGTCTCCCTCCAGGCCCGCACACCTTTTGCTCCCTCCCTTCCGGACATGGCCTCCTTTGCGGAGGGAGGGAGGGATGGGGTTCCCATATGTCCCTTATTCTAAGGGACGTCCCTTATTTTGGCCCTAAAATTTGTGTCCCTTATTTTCAGGCCCTGTCCCTTATTATTGACTAGCAGGACAGGACTGGGCGGGGTTGACCAGAGGAAGCTGCGCGCTGCGGTTTCCACGGCAATGCCTGCCCGGGGATTCCAACTCGCAGGGCAGGCTGACAGTCGTGCGCTTGCGAGTGTGTGCCTGCCTGCATCCCCATTGGAAGGAAGAGGTGATACAGGACTTTTTCAAAGTACAGTAGATTAATTAACCGTTACCCAAGGGGAATGTTGGATCATGTTGGATAAAGATAGTTTCTGGTTGCTTGAGAGTTACTCTTAGAATAGGCCTAGCTGTGCATCCCAATAATATACAATGCTGTGTATCCCATACTATACTATACCATTAACTATTGACATAATAATCATGAAGATGTACTGTCTTATAAATTTTATTTTATTTTAATGTTTAGACAGTGCACTTTTAAAGTCAGCAAAGTCAAGTACTAAATACAGATGGAGAAAAGTAGGTAGTTCTAATAATGTTTTTTCTGCATGACAAAGCATGCAGAAACTTACCATGTACTGTTAAGAGGGTATAAGTCAGCTTCTTTTGTGAGTTTCAATCACTATCTTATTCTGTTAATAAAACTATTTCTACCTAATGTTTGAGTTTCAAGTTTTTAATGAAGTGTCCTTTATTTTTGTGAAAAATCCCGTAAATGTCCCTTATTTCTTATATCAAAAAATGGCAACCCTAGGGAGGGAGGGAGTGAATGGCGTGCGGGCCTGTTTCCTCGCTACTTCGCAGTTCGCTTTTTTGTGGACTCATTGTTTCGTGGGTTTTTGCCTCCCAATTTATGAATGGTTGCCATTGCCCAGAGTGGCATTCTAATCCTGCCTCCTAGCAACGATGGAGTGTGGAAGGTGGTTTCACCCTCCCCCTCAGGAGAGAGGCAGCCAATCAAGAGAGATTGAAAGCAAATCAGAGATAGCTATCAAACAAAAAAAAACATGTGCGTGATGCCTTTAAATCTCTCCTCGCTTCTACCTCACCCTCAGAATACTATATATATATATATATATATATATATATATATATATATATATATATATATATTGTCCCAACTTAACGGATTTTCACTTTTCTCGGGATGTAACATTGTATTGTGACTTCTTTGGAATAGCGGGTTCATGCAATAAAGTCCTTATTCAAGAAATCTTTAAAATTGCCTTCCTCTTAAGCTGTATGAATTGTCTAAATTCATTCAGTGGGTTTCCCTAGCTGAGCAGAGTTTTGAACTCTGATTTTGCAGAGATCTAGTCCAACGCTTAAATCGTACATCACATGGACTCTTATACTGGAATATTTGCATCAAAATGATTTCAATGAAATGTTTCTTTTTTTAATATAGTGAAGACTTTGAAAACAAATGCTTAACTGTTAACTAAGTTCTATAGGCTGCATTAAGAAAAGAAGAAAACCACCCTTGTATTATAAATTCAAGCAGAACCAAATGATGGAACCCATACTCAGAAGTTCACACAGTCTGCAAAACTTTAAATAATTATTGTGTAGTTGCTAATTGCTATAGATTTCTTGATCACGACAACATAAAGTTCAGGCTTGCATAATGCATATGTGGTAACTGATCTTCTATGTAAAAACTGAAACATTCTGCCCTCTGGTGTTACTTACTAAAATGAGCAGTTAAAAAGTTTCTCCTGACTGACTTGAGAAAACAGTGACATCTTCAGTTGAAGGAATGAGACTACAGTGTCATTACAAGTAATTGTGCTGCCATTGAATATATTCTCATTGTTTCTCCACTTAGCAATACAATGTATAGTGAAACTTATAGAGCCCCTGGAGAGGAAATTAAAACGAAAGTAATCTACAGTTATTTAGCAGCTCTTTTAATTCTGCAGAATTCTTCCATTCCACAGTATGGTACATGTTTGCTCAAAGAAGAAGGAACTGCAAAACCAATCCTAAACCTTTCTCTGGAGATCAATCAGGATTTCTGTCTTCCCAATGAGTCAAAACCTTCATCCTGATTATAGTTCTCAATTGACCAGAACCAGACTTGGTTAGCTGCCATAACTCCACAGAAATAATGGCTTGTGATCCAACATGAGAGATATATTTACCGACGTGATCTGACATGCAAGGTGTTTATGACGTTTGCAGTATAGCCACATAGAAAAGTCACACATCCTCATTAAGCCCATCTTGCTTATTCATCATGGCCATCAGTTATGCTCTGTAAAGCCCAGCTAAAGATACAGGCACAGCTGGTACTTCCATCAATCCTTCCAGTGAGAGCAAAACACCTAGATGTAGTCTGGAAGGATGGCTGTGCAGGAGGTATAAATAGGTTTTGGCTTTCCAAAGTACATGGTGGAGTTCTGAGAATACAGACCACAGGGGAAACACATCTAGTTAAAACTAGGAAACACATATCTTTAGAAATTGGTTTGTAATCCAAAGGGCATTAGACGGAACAGGTGCATGACTGAAAGTGGACTCAAGGCCTTCTGTCCTTGAGCACCCGGATGCAAATTAAACCTGTGTGCATTGACAGCAAAGGTCTGAAAGCAGTTACAGAGTTCCTGTGAGTGGGTTTCACCTGGAGTTTTTTTGTTGTTGTGAAGAAAACCTAATGGGCTAATAATACATTCCTGGACCACATAGTGCGGGTATGCTTTTGGTGGCCTCCATGGTTAGAGACCAGAAGCCTTTTTGCATGGTGCAGGAGCATCACAATGCAGCAGATGACTGAAGGCCAGGTTGCCTCCTTCATGTGCATTTTGGATTGTCACAACATGGCCTTCTTTCTTACTCCCAGTGCAGTATGAATTTACTAGTCACTTCAAGGTTGGGTAGAAATTTTCTCACCTTTATCTCTGAATCTTTGCCTATTTCCTTCTTGATATCTGGTTCAGGGTGGTGTCTTTAAAAAGATTGTAATTTGATAGGTGGAAGGGAAGAATTCAAGACTTTGGTATACACATTTACAATTTTTGGTGAAGATCTTAAGGCCCAGATGTGGAGAAGGAGTCTATCTTTGAGGCTGGGCCTGTGGTGTTTCATGTACTTATATGGTTCTTTGACTTGTGTGAGAGTATCTTGCCTTTATACTGTAGTAAGTGGCCAGCTAGGGCGCAAGCTGAGGACTGGTGGTCTCAGTTGGACCCATATGAGATTGCTCTTCCCACTTGCTCTTTTCAGGTCAAATTAACTTAATTAGGCTACAGATCAGATAAAGTTACCAATGTTTTGTGTCTGATCTCTTTATTCCATGGGTGGTCATCAACGATATTCTCGTTTTGGCAAGTACAATGTATATGCAGATAGGGCCTCTGTGTGCCATGTTAAGTGAACAAGAATGGGCATGCTGCTCATGCTGCTCTACTAAATATACGACGTGGACCAAGACCAGTTTAACTATTAGTAATGTATGCAATGTCCCCTAGTCATACTAAGCTGGGTTCATAGGACTGAATGTGATAGAATCTAGGGAGGGAGTGATTGAATGTTTGGAACTGGCTTACATATCATACTCTCACGCATATACATTTTGAGTTAAATATAATGGGTTTTGCTTGAGAAGAAGAATGGAAAAGCACAGGCTGCATGTGAAAGCAATTATCATAACTGTATGAATATAAGCCTACCCAAATGTGAGTGAATGACAACTCCATTGACCTCACACACTTTTAAGGAACATTTGATATGAAAATGAAACTGATATCTCAAGGTTCAGAAGGCATTCCCTACATACTTTTAAGGTCACACACACTGTACTTGTGTTTATATGTTGGAAGTCATCAAGTAGAATCCATCTTATTGAATCAGTTTTAGAATTTCCCATGAGATTGTTTTTACCTTTTATATGCTGAAATATCAATGTGCAGTTGGATGCATCGTGTCCCACATTTTTTATTCCAGGGAATGTCATACATCTTGAAAGAAAGCACATATTCTTTGCCTCTTTATGGCAAAATTAGAAATCTGTGACCAGTAGTATACACTCTTCTTTCTTGATTTATTTATTTCCAGAAATAGGATTAAAGTGTGGCCAACAGAAGATTTGATATTGATACATTGTAAGGGTGATATTTTCAATTATTAATGGCCCATGGTGCATTAACTGCATAGTATGTTTTAAAAACAGAAACAGAGAGAATTAGAAAATTACATATCAATTAGACCAGCAAATTACAAATCCAGTAAGAAGCCAATAAGAACATAAGAACATAAGAAGAGCCATGCTGAATCGGGCCTCAGCCCATCTAGTCCAGCATTCTGTGTCACACAGTGGCCCACTAGTTGTACACAGGGATCTCTAGCAGAAAGGAGGGCAGAACCCTCACCTGCTCCCGACCCCCCACAACCAGTACCCGGGGAAAATCCTGCCTGCCTCCATCAACACAGAGGTGGCACTTGGATGTCCATTTCAGTAGCTACTGATTCCCTTGGTATCCATGAATCTGTCTAATCCTGCCTTGAAGCTGTCCAGGCTGACAGCTGTCACAACCTCCTCTGGAAGTGAGTTCCATAACCCAATGACCCTCTGGGTGAAGAAATATTTCCCTTTATTAGTCCTAACTTTCCTATCTTGGAGCTTTAGGGAGTGCCCCCTAGTCCTAGTGTTGTGTGACAGAGAAAATATTTTTTCTTTATTCACCTTTTCTATACCATGCATGACCTCTTAAACGCCGTCTTTCAAGGCTGAAAAGACCAGGCGTTGCAACCTGATTTCATGGGAGCTGCTCCATCCCGTGGATCATTTGTGTCGCCCTTCTTGGTACCTTTTCCCGTTCCGTTATATCCTTCTTAAGGTGCGGAGACCAGAATTGTACACAGTACTCCAAATGTGGCCTTACCATAGATTTGTAGAGGCAATACAACATTTGCCGACCTATTTTCGATTCCCTTCCTGATCATGCCAAGCATAGAATTTGCTTTTTTCACTGCTGCAGCGCACTGGGTTGACATCTTCATTGAGCTGTCCACCAAAACCCCAAGATCCTTTCCTGGTTTGTCTCGAGCTTTGACCCCATCAATTGGTAGGTGTAGTTGGGGTTCTTTGCCCCGATGTGCATGACTTTACACTTGTTTAGGTTAAAATGCATTTGCCACTTTGTTGCCCATTCACTCAATTTCAAGAGATCTTTCTGGAGCTCTTTACAATCAGTTTCATTTTTAACTACCCTGAACAATAAAACTGCAGATACTTTAGGGATAATATTTCTGAGGCCCCTTGCACACAGCTGAATAAAATCCCACATTTTCTGCTTTGGACTGGAATATATGGCAGTGTGGACTCATCTCCATCTATTCAAAGCAGATATTGTGGGTAATATGGTTGTGTGGAAGGGCCCTTACTTGGATGGATGGGTGGCAAAGAGGCAAAGATATTTACTGTAAACAGAAGCAATGTACACAGAGACAAAATTTAAATAAAAACTGATTCAGATGTATTCTGAAGATGTAAGATAGTGACTAACCAGGAAAAAGGATCCTAAAGTTTTGATCCATGAATTTATTAATTATATGTTTGTTGGGTGTGAAAATAACCAGTCTTAGGTTAATGGTTGTTAGGAAAGTGACTGAATATAACCTGCCTGGTATAGTAGTGTATCAGGGAGGGAATTAAATGAATTAAACCAGATAGAGATAAACAAGGAAGATGTTCTCACATGCCTTACTAAACTAAATGTCAATAAATCACCAGGGCCAGATGGCATCCACCCCAGAGTTCTTAAGGAACTCAAGTGTGAAATTGCTGAAATTCTGGCCAAAATATATAACCTTTCTCTAAGGTCAGGCACTGTACCCGAGGACTGGAGGGAGGCAAATGTAACTCCGATCTTCAAGAAAGGATCCAGGGGTGATCCAGGAAATTAAAGGCCAGTTAGTCTAACCTCAGTTCCAGGCAAAGTGATGGAAACCATTATTAAAGGAAAAAATTACGAAGCACATAGAAGAACAGGCATTGCTGAAGGAAAATCAACATGGTTTCTGCAAAGGCAAATCATGTCTTACTAACTTGATAGAATTCTTTGAGGGTGTAAATAAACACATAGATAAAGGGGACCCAGTCGATATTGTTTACCTTGACTTTCAAAAGGCTTTTGACAAAGTCCCTCACCAAAGGCTCCTAAATAAGCTCTTCAGCCATGGAATCAGAGGACAGGTCTTGTCCTGGATTGGAACCTGGCTAAACTGTAGGAAACAAAGGGTGGTAATAAACGGACATTTCTCTGGGTGGAAAGAGGTGAGAAGTGGCGTACCCCAAGGTTCAGTTTTGGGTGTTACTTTTAATTTATTCATTAATGACCTGGATGTAGGAGTGAATTCTGAGGTAGCAAAGTTTGCAGACGACACTAAATTGTTCAGGGTAGTTAAAAATGAATCTGATTGTAAAGAGCTCCAGAAAGATCTCTCGAAATTGAGTGAATGGGCAACAAAGTGGCAAATGCATTTTAACCTAAACAAGTGTAAAGTCATGCACATCGGGGCAAAGAACCCCAACTACACCTACCAATTGATGGGGTCAAAGCTTTCCGAGACAAACCAGGAAAGGGATCTTGGGGTTTTGGTGGACAGCTCAATGAAGATGTCAACCCAGTGCGCAGCAGCAGCGAAAAAGCAAATTCTATGCTTGGCATGATCAGGAAGGGAATCGAAAATAGGTCGGCAAATGTTGTATTGCCTCTCTACAAATCTATGGTGAGGCCACATTTGGAGTACTGTGTACAATTCTGGTCTCCGCACCTTAAGAAGGATATAACGGAACTGGAAAAGGTACAAGAAGGGCAACAAAAATGATCCAAGGGATGGAGCAGCTCCCTTATGAAATCAGGTTGCAACGCCTTGGTCTTTTCAGCCTTGAAAGACGGCGTTTAAGAGGTGACTTGATCGAAGTGTATAAAATCATGCATGGGATAGAAAAGGTAAATAAGAAAAAAATATTTTCTCTGTCACCCAACACTAGGACTAGAGGGCACTCCCTGAAGCTCCAAGGTAGGAAAGTTAGGACTAATAAAGGGAAATATTTCTTCACCCAGAGGGTCATTGGGTTATGGAACTCACTTCCAGAGGAGGTTGTGACAGCTGTCAGCCTGGACAGCTTCAAGGCAGGATTAGACAGATTCATGGATACCAAGGGAATCAGTAGTTACTGAAAAGGACATCCAAGTGCCACCTCTGTGTTGATGGAGGCAGGCAGGATTTTCCCTGGGTACTGGTTGTGGGGGGTCAGGAGCAGGTGAGGGTTTTGCCCTCCTTTCTGCTAGAGATCCCTGTGTACAACTAGTGGGACACAGAATGCTGGACTAGATGGGCTGAGGCCCGATTCAGCATGGCTCTTCTTATGTTCTTATGTTCTTTAATAAATCTGTGGTATGGTCAGATTTGGATAGTTTTGTAAACCAGAATATATTTGTCGGAAGAGATATCGTACAACTGAAAAAAGATATAAAAATGGACAAATCAAAATGATTAACCAGAAAGAAAATTTACAATTTTCAAATATTCCTTGAATTAGAAAAACAATGACTTGAATAGGGTGGAGAGACATGAAAGCAACGTTCAGTATGATCCATGGAGAAACCGGAGAGAAACAATATATTTTCTCTGTAACTCTTAAAACAAGAATGTAGGAATAAGGCGATTAAAATTGTTTTGTGACAGATTCAGTATAAATAAGAGAGAGATAAATCCCTGTAGCAGAATGGCAAGTTGTATATATGGCTTTATAATGGCATAAAAACAAATATAAGGAATTAATGTAATTTACATGAATTGTCAAAGGCTTTTATGGCCGGAATCACTGGGGTTTTTTAATGAGTTTTCCGGGCTGAATGACCAGGTTCCAGAAGTATTCTCTCCTGACGTTTTGCCTACATCTATGGCAGGCTGCCTCAGAAGTTGTGAGGTCTGTTGTAAACTAGTTGTGAGGTCTGTTATATATCTGTGGAATGTCCAGGGTAGGAGAAAGAACCAGCGTGATGTTGCGTGACATTCAGCTGAGGCCCCACCCCCAACTAGGGTAAAAGCATCGCCAGACACTTCCACCCCAACATAGGAGACTTCTCGTGTTGTACTAGCTCCAGCACAGCCCCCTGCAAGGGCAACACTTTCACCATCACAAACATGATATGGATGAACACAGTTGTCTACGTTTTTTAGCCATTTCTGGAGGTGTGATAGTGTGGCTTAACATCCTTTTCATTATAACACTTCACAATAGACTACCATACCAATACATTGATCTTCAGTGTGGGAAAGAGCCTGGCACATGCAGAATGAGTGATTTAACTCACATACATATATGTGAGTTAATGCAAGGCTGACCCTGCTGTGGTGTCCTGAGTCTTCTTCACAATTCATAGAAGAAAGAGGAGGATCTGAAATTGCTCAAGATATGGTCTGGCTATTACAACAAACTAAAATGTGTGAATTTTTATTCATAGCCTATATATGATTCAGTCACAGAGCCAACTTAAATTAATATCCATACTACTGTACAGTAATTCTTTCTTATTAAGACATAACAGCCACTGGTTACACTGGATGAGCAGAATGTCAGTCTTACCTTACATGTGGTGTTGGGTTTCCAGCAACTCTGCACTCAAGCATCACCTTGCTTCCTTCCGCAACTTCTTGACTCTTGAGTTTCTGGGTAAATCGAGGTGGTGATGACTGATGGTGACTTTCTTTTGTGACATGATTCATGGCGACACTCTCATTACCCCGAGAGTCTTCCTTGCTTTCCAGCACAGGTTCTCCAGCATCAATGACTTCAGGTGTCTCATTCTCTGTTGCGACCTCCATGCATGTTTTGTCAGGAGATGGGTTCCTTAAAGAATTGGGTATGGTTGATTGTTTGTTTTTAGGGGAAAGGTATCCACTGTCTGGTGAAGAAGAATTTCCATCTGGACTTCTAACTCTTGTCTTAGCTGCTTCTCGAAAGATGGAAGAGAGCTCCTCAATCAAAGTAGCTGCTTTGTCACATAGTTTGTTTTTGAAGGGAACATCATCTGCTGATGCTGGTTTGCATTTTGAGCTCATCTTCTGCACACTTGGATCACATCTTTCAGCATTTTTTAGACTGCGAATAAAGCTGGGTCTTGCAAGTAGTAGGGGAGAAATATTAGATTGTTTCTGAGTTACATTTAAGCAATTGTTTGCATCTGCAGGACATGCATTCTGTTTTTTCTGCTCTCGTTGTGCTGAAGTTACCAATGGATTTGGGATGGGTGTCTGAGTTCTCTTGGAGGTGTCTTGTTCTTTGGTCTCCCTGGAAGAGTCATCCTCTGTTGAGTTTGGATAAGGGTTGAAGTTATGTGTGAACTCCTGTCTTGCCTTTTTCTCTTCCTGTGCTGAATTTGTAATAGATTTATGAGCAAGTTCAAGGCTTTTGCTTATTTCCTCTTCATTCAGAAAGGTAGAGAGATCATTTGAGAAATCACCATCAGGTATGTCTGACAGGGAATCATAAAATAATTCATAAGATGAGGAATCCTCAGACATGTTTTCATGGCTTCCCAGAGAACTGCTTTTCTCTGAATGGGAAGCCTCTCTCATAATGAAAGGTAGGGGTGCAGCTTGAAGCTCACAACTTCTGTCCTGCATACTGGAACATAGTAAAGCCAGTTTCAGTAAGGATTATGAACTTAATGTCTCCTAATGGTTGATTTTTCATTAATATAAGTTACAAAAATGTAGAAAAATAGTATCATCTATACAAATATAGGTAAAAGTATAATTTACACATTTATAATAAGTTTGACTATTGTAACATCACAGTGCTTGTACTTTTGTATATTCAGTCAGCCCTGCACATTTCCTGTGGGAAAAAACACCTGTGATAGTGAAAAATCATAAATTTTTAAAATTGCTATTTTTATTGTGTTTCTCTGCATATATATATAGAGAGGGGGGGAGAGAGAGAACACATCTCTTGTATGGCTCTGTTGTCAGCTTTTGTTGGAAGATGAGCACACAATCACACTGGAGGACTAGAGATTACTAGAGATAACATTTTAATCAAAACCATAAAGAATTCAATCTCAAAGCTGAACCTATAAATGCGGAATGATGATTATAATTGAAACTATATTAGAATTAATGCTTTTTGCATGCCTATCTGTTAGTTTGCATGTTATTTTGTAATCTAGGCATAAGATATAGTTTTTGGTGCATTCCTGCTTGGTTTGGTTTGGTTTACCACTGTCATACTTCAAGCACCAGTACAACTATTATATTTTTCCCTTTCCGTCCTCCATTAGGCCATGCATTTGATTTTAGCTAAGTATTGCAAGTAAAACTATGTTTTATGAAGAAGGCAGGTACTGCATGTAAACAGATTTTTATATATTTTACAGAGAAGACTGACTACGTCATCTCACTAGAGAATGAATCCACTTTAAATCCGGTTGCTGCCACCTGCAGAATTCTGGGGTTTGTAGTTTAGGGAGGAGCCATTAACAGCCTTACTAAACTAAACATCAGATTCTGCAGGAGGCAGAAACTGGATTTATAGTGGATTCATTCTCTAGTGTGATGAGATCTGAGCTTGCTTTATTTTCTTTGCTAAACCCTGAAGGGTTATGTGTGGGACTACTTGCAGTTCAGTTTTTGTCTGTTTAGTTGGTTTATTCTCCTTATCAGATACACTATTTTATCTCACATTTCCCAACACAGAATCACTGACCAAAATCAACAATTTCAGACAAGCAAAGACAATGCTATACTATTTGCATGGAAAAGCAAAGACAGCTCTGTCTTGTGGCTGGTCATAAATCAAAATGAAGATCGCAGTCTAGAAATCAGAGGAAGACTAGGACTTGGAAGGACAGTAAGGAAAGAATTAGACAAGATCCACAAGTGCAAAGGTAATATCATCAAATGCCAAGGTCAGGATTGTCTACGCCAGGGGTGGGCAATTATTTTTTCCAAGGGGCCACACGAGAGCCAAAAAATATTATGGAGGGTCGCACCTAAAGGCTGAACTACATTCTAATCTACGTTCTAATCGAACGGTGTCGGGGGTGGGGCCAAGAGGAAGGGGTGCTGCTGCCACCATCCCATCGCGGGCTCTGTGGGGCCTGTGTCAGCGGACAAGCCGGAGGAGCAGCGGCGTTGGAGTACCTGGCATCCCTGGAGGTGATCCTGGCCTGCAGGGGGAGCACTCGGCAATCTGAGATGGCTGATCACTGTGGCGACCCGAAAGACGATCAAGTCTTCCTGGTCGCCATGGAGATCAGCCCCCGCAGGTTGCCGAGTGCTCCCGTTGCAGGCCCGGATCGCCTCCAGGGATGGCATGCACACCAAAGCTGCTGCTCCTCTGGCCTGTCTGCCGACACAGGCCCCACAGAGCCCGCAATGGGATGGCGGCAGCGGCACCCCTTCCTCATGGCCCCGCCCCCGACGCTGTTCTCCCGGGCCGGACAGAATCGGCTGCCGGGTTGGATTCGGCCCGCGGGCCGTAGGTTGCCCACCCCTGGTCTATGTCATCGTATATCTGATCTCAATGTATGGTTGGGGAAGCTGGACAGTGAAGATAGTGAAGGAAATAAAGTCATTTGAAATGTGTGTTGGAGTACAGTCCTCTGGAAACTAAGGAAGGGCAAAAAGACAAATCCATAGGTTATAGAGCAGATCAAGCCTGAACTCTCCCCTAGAAACCAACATGACTAAACTTGTATTGTTAAACTTTGGATATATAATGAGAAGACATGACCTGTTAGGAAAAAAAAATCCAAAAACAATAATGCTTAGTAAAATAGAAAGCAGAAGGAAAATAGGAAGACCCCATATAGTGGATAGACTCCATCAAAGAAGCCACGGCTCTGTTTGCAATACCTGAGCAAGGCTACTGAAAACAAGAGGTCTTTTTGGAGGACTCTCATTCATGGGAATCACTTTGAGTCAAAGTTCACTTGATGCCAATTAACAACAAGAAAGCCATGATATAATTTTCAAAGGCGTGGCCATGTTAGTGTTTTTCAGCATAAAAAGGAGGAAGAATAATGCTTCCTAAGCCATCTGAACATGATATGCTCAGTACAAGGAACTAGGGATAGCCAATGGCTTCATGTACTGCATGACTTGGAAGAGCATACAATCTCTCTAATTGATGGGGTGAACGCTGCACAATCATACAAGCCATATAGTACGTTCTTCCTCAAATGCCTTTCATGCATAAACAGGATTATAATTCTGGTTTAGAAGTATATTAAAAATTCAGGGCTTTGCAGAAATTGCAGTATTTTCTTTGGAACTGTTTGCAGATCAAAAGTGAAATGAATAAATATAAGCATTTTTTAAAACTGGCAATTTCATTAAACACACTCCCATCAACCCTTTAAATAGCAATGTTATCAGTTCTGGTTGCTCAACTTAGTTCTGGAGTTACCAGAGGATGTTGGTTGGTTTCATGTCAAGGGCGGGGTGTGAGATGAATCTACTTTGAATTTTAGTTAAAACTTCAAACGATCTATTGAAGGTACTTGGATCTTATTCCCAAAATAACTTCATCACTATGGAGAGTTTCTTTCAAGTTCAAACTAATGCCCAGAGCAAAATCGCCACCTAAGGACATTGGAGCCACAGGTGTTAACTTGAAGTTGCCGTTCGCCATGTGCTATATTACTTTTCTTCTGTGATTGATGCATGACCTGACCGTCATGAGATGCAATCGGATGTATTTTACATTGACTTGTCCAAGCTCTAGTTACATTTAGCTACTCCTTTGGGAGCTTATCTTGCATGAAACTTTTAATTGACTGGTAGAGTGCTTGAGTTCTTGGACTGGCATAACCATCTTAATTTTTCTTCTCATTTTCAGAAGAGATAGGGCTGTAATTGAGCATCACAGAGAGCTAATTAGGAAACTGAATTAGGAAACTGAACAGTTTGCCTCCCATTTTTCTTAGAATTTGTTTTTTTTTAAAAAAATGACATCACATTCTATCCTTCCTTATTAATCAGTTTGCATGATAAACAACAATATCAAGTTACCATTACATGCTTTGAACTTAACAGGAGCACCCTTTGCACTACACATTTATTGTACTTTGATACCACTCTAACCGCCGGTGGTATCCTGCATATTTTAGTTTAAGGAAGGGTATTTAGAACTCTTACCCAGAGAGTCATAGTGGGTATTCAGACTAAAAATCCCCAAGACACTATAGGATATTGTTATTTATTTATTTATTGTATTTATTAGGGACATTTCTATACTGCCTTACTCTGAAGACACAAGGTGGTTTTCAGCAGCAATTACAGACAAATATAAAAATAACCATCAAATAAACCCCCCACCATCCTAATGGACATAAAACTATCATTAAATAAAACCACTAAAATTCCCAAGGAGCTAAAATAATAAAAATAGTTAAAATGTCAACATTAATTAAAAGCTGTTTCACACAGGAAGGTTTTGAGGTTCTTCCTAAATGACAGAAGGGTGGGGGCTGCCCTGATTGATACTGGCAAAGCGTTCCAGAGTTTATGCGCCACACCCATAAAGGAGCTGTTACGGCATTTAGTAGAGTATAGCATTACAATTGTGTAGTGTGAGAGGATGCACACTACAAATCAGGGGTTCTCAACCTGTGGGTCCCCAGGTGTTTTGACCTACAACTCTCAGAAATCCCAGCCAGTTTACCAGATGTTAGGATTTCTGGGAGTTGAAGGACAAAACATCTGGGACTCACAGGTTGAGAACCACTGCTTTAGATGGATAAGTATATTGCAGATCCACTACTATTTGGGATGTTCCAGGGCTCTGCAGAATCTCAGGGCCCTGTTGTAGCTGTTATTTACCGTATTTTTCGCACCATAAGACGCACCTGCTGATAAGACGCACCTAGATTTTAGAGGAGGAAAACAGAAAAAAAAAATTTTCGCTCCCCCTCTAAAATCTAGGTAAGTCTTATCAGCAGGTGCGTCTTCTCAGAGGGCTCGCTGGTTCGCTCTGCCTCTGCCTCCTCTTCCTTCCCTCCGCCATTTCCTTGAGGGAATAAAAGGTGGGGGAAAGGAAAAGGAAGCAGAGGCGGCGGCCGCTCGCGCCAGCTCTGACGCGATGCGGTTCAGCCTCCGCCTCTGCCTCCTCTTTCTTCCCTCCGCCCTTTCCTTGAGGGAAGAAAAGGTGGGGAAGGAAAAGGAGGCAGAGGGCGAGCGAACCGCGTCGCGTCAGCTCTGACGCGACGCGGTTCGCTCCGCCTCCTCCCTCCGCCCTTTCCTTGAGGGAAGAAAAGGTGGGGGGAAGGAAAAGGAGGCAGAGGGCGAGCGAACCGCGTCGCGTCAGCTCTGACGCGACGCAGTTCGCTCCGCCCTCTCTCTTCCTTCCTCCGCCCTTTCCTTCAGGGAAGAAAAGGTGGGGGGAAGAAAAGGAGGCAGAGGGCAAGCGAACCGCGTCGCGTCAGCTCTGACGCGACGCGGTCGGCCTCCGCCTCCTCTTCCTTTCCTCCGCCCTGTCCCTCAGGGAAGAAAGGTGGGGGAAAGGAAAAGGAAGCAGAGGGCGAGCGAACCGCGTCGTGTCAGCTCTGACGCGACGCGGTTCGCTCCGCCTCTGCCTCCTCTTCCTTCCCTCCGCCCTTTCCTTCAGGGAAGAAAAGGTGGGGGGAAGGAAAATGAGCCTGAGCGCATGCAAAACGCGTCGAGTCAGCTCTGACGCAACGCGGTTCGCTCCGCCTCCTCTTCCTTCCCTCCGCCCTTTCCTTCAGGGGAAGAAAAGGTGGGGGAAGGAAAGGAGGCAGAGGGCGAGCGAACCGCGTCGTGTCAGCTCTGACGCGACGCGGTTCGCCCGCCTCTGCCTCCTCTTCCTTCCCTCCGCCCTTTCCTTCAGGGAAGAAAAGGTGGGGGAAGGGAAGAGGGGCGGCGATATACTCACCCTGTCGCCGCCTCTCCTCTTCTCTGGTCCGTTGCGGCGGCGGAGGGACGCTGGTTCGCTCGCCCTCTGCCTCCTCTTCCTTCTCTCCGCCCTTTCCTTCAGGGAAGAAAAGGTGGGGGGAAGGAAAGGAGGCAGAGGGCGAGCGAACCAGCGTCCCTCCGCCGCCGCAACGGACCAGAGAAGAGGAGAGGCGGCGACAGGGTGAGTATATTCGCGCCCTCCCTCTGCTCCAGCGCCTCCCCCTGGCCTGCATCTTCGCTCCATAAGACGCGGCTGATTTTCATCCCACTTTGGGAGGAAAAAAACTGCGTCTTATGGTGCGAAAAATACGGTAAGTGGACTGAAGTGATGTTTCATTATTTTGGCTACTGTTTTAAAGACAATTAGCTGAAAAAAATTTAAAGGCAAAAATCTTTAAAGACAATTAGCTGGAAACTTACTGATAGCGCATGGGACACAGACCCCAAATTAATGAGAACATCAGCCCTGGCCTTATCTTACTCAACTGCTGAGTATATCTTCCCCGTCTGGCATAAATCTGCCCCCGTGAAGCTGGTGAATGTAGCACTAAATGAAACATGTAGAATAATAATAATATTTATTTGTACCCCGCCACCATCTCCCCGAAGGGGACTCGGGGCGGCTTACATGAGGCCAAGCCCAGGAATGCATATCAATAAAATAACAATAACATTAAAACATAAAACAACATAAATAACATAAAAACCAAAAAAAATCACAGTATGCCTTAAACCTACACCTGCTGATATACTTTATAAGCTAGCTGGCATTGCTACTTTATAAAGTCCATCAGCAGGTGTAGGTTTAAGGCATACTGCTGCCAATTGCAAGAGAAATAAGGTTGAACACCGTGAAAGCCACCCAATGTATGGCTATCAGCCTCCTCCCAGTAGGGTAAATCAATGAAAAGTTTCATGAGAACCACAACATCTTTAAATGTTCCTCCAGCAACAGCAGGAATATCCATGTGGTCAGCAAAATCATGCAATTCCAACTGAATGCCCCCCCCCCCCCCATGAGGGTCGAACAAAGAATGGGCAACTTGGAAGTCCCTGAACAGATTCAGAAGTGGAGTTGGCAGATCAAAAGACAACCTGGCCAAATGACACCACCAAAAAGAATCTTCCACCTTGTGTGACTGTGGCACAGAACAAACAACTCAACATCTGCATGCTTGCCCACAATGCCCTGCCTCGTGTGCAGAGGAAGAACTGTTGAAAGGTACAGGCAATGTGGTTGCTGTTGCCCGTTTTTGGTCTAAAATTATTAAGCTGCTTGTGCTCCCTTTATTTTATGAGTTTTATACTTATTTATTTATGCAATGCTTTTGACATGAAATAAAGCTGAAAAAATAGTAGATC
Organism: Anolis apletophallus; assembly: GCA_030556195.1. NCBI lineage: Eukaryota > Metazoa > Chordata > Lepidosauria > Squamata > Anolidae > Anolis > Anolis apletophallus. Next base: position 46,675,626 of record JARBWK010000012.1, read on the forward strand.
TGGAGGGATATTGAAGTTGCTGAGGATTTTCTAAAAAGGTCACAGACAACCTATGGGCAACATGAAGCCTACCTCTGCTGTAACCTTCCAATTTTTAAACAGAATTCAAGTTATTATACATGATTTTTGTAATCCAGTATGGAGGATCTCTGTGTATATGTGAAGTCAAAATACAGACAGGTTTAATGCAAGTTAGATGTGTAGCCGGTCAGGTCTTACAGAACTGTATCTCCCAGCATTTCACCATTGGCTGTGCTGGCAAGGGCTGGTCAGATAACATCTGGAGGGCTACGCAATCCCCAGCATCAGGGGGAGGGAGTTACACAGTTCTGTTCTATAGATACACATAGAATCATAGAGTTGAAAGATACCACATGGGCCATCTAGTCCAACATATGCTCCTTCAATGGAAGTAAATGAGGAAATAAGCAAGGAAGCTCCATGCTTGAAAGACCACTCAATGGTGTGAGCATGAAATTCTGAATTGAAACGAGTTTATGGATCTCATCTAGAAAAACTAAGACTAAACTTGAAAAACATTTTATAATCATATGCTTATTAAATTTAGTATATTTTAAGTCCCATCAGTTTTGGCAAGGACCTTTTCACAGTTATACCACTGTGGTTCCACTTTAGCTGCCATGGCAACATTCTATAGAATCTTGTTTACAGTAGGAATAGTTAGAATTTTCAAACAGAACACTCTTGTTCCTCACTGGTCTACATAGCATGTTACCCTGATAATTAAACCACAATCATAGTGCTACATATATTTGTGTGATGTGAAAGGGCTCTAAGAAATATTTTACTTCTTTCAACATGTTATATGGATCATAGGCTCCATATCATAAAGGAAAGCTGGAACCCTGACTTCATCCATGATTTTGCAAGTTTGTCTACTCACATGTACACATTTATATGTTGAGCATTGGTTTCTAAATAGGGAAAACCTAAATGTGTTAGAGCTGTGCATACATCATCTTCCTTGTGATCTGAAATCTGATAGCATGCTCTCTGCCCTAGCCTATGCTCAACACATGGACATTAGGCTGGGGGGACTAATGATGCCACGAACGAGACCATTTTCACAATTGTATGGAGCATTTCTCACATGTAAAATGCAAGGAGACTTTCGGATGAAATCTGCTGATATCGTACTGTAACTCTCGCTGAATGATACCTCGTGTTTTTAGTATTTTTAGTTATTCTCTTGATATTTTAAAATATCCTAATCACAAAATTGATGACAGTCATTACATATTTTCTTGTTAATTAGCTAAACCATCCTAGCATGTTTAGGATCCTTCTAGCTCCTAGAACAGGGGTGGGCAAACTACGGTCCGGGGGCCGGATGCGGCCCTTTGGCCGATTCTATCTGGCCCTCCTAAGGGCCCCGACAGGCAGGCAGGCAATATATTATTAGTATTAATATCACAATTATTATATTATAGTATATATATATAGACATTATAATATATTGAAATTATAATATAATATAACATTCTATTATTTATTATATTATTATTTTTTTAAATGAAGTTTATTGAGTTTTCATGGCTTAAAATAGACATACAACATATAACTGTCTCCCACTGAGACAGTGGTTCCAAAAACTTCGGAAAGAGACGAAAAGGAAAAGAAGTTAGATAGAGAAGAAAGTGCGAAGCTAAGAAGCTTCAGTGAGCGATAGAGTCAACAGTGAGAGGGAGGCTCGGAAGCCCCTCTCTCCTGTTGGGTGATTGGCAGATAGTTAGAAAAGGGTGTGCAAAGCGTGTACGTAGTCATAGTTATATTATTATAAAATTATTATACAATAATAAAAACCACTAAAATAAAATAATGCTTCCTTGTAGTCCCCTTCTCTGGAGAGTTTTATGCAGAGGCTTGATTACCATCAGTCGGGGGTGCTTTGATTGTGTATCCCTGGGGGTTGGGCTGGATAGCCCTGGGGTCCCTTCCCTCTCGATGACCTCCAGTTCCCACCTAAGAACCTCCTGACAGTGAGCCTTTGAGATTCGTGACGGAAAAGGAAGAGATCAAAACCCCATTGAAAGGATGGGAAACTCAGGACCAAACTTGGCAAACTATGCGAACAATGGGGAAATTTGGGGAAAATACACATTTGGGAGTTGGAGTTGCTGGGGTGTATAGTTCACTTATTAAGGATGCTCGGTGGCACTGGCGCTTGCTCCCTCCCTCCCTTCCTCCCTGGCCTCTTCCTTTCCTCCCCCTCCCTCCCTCTCCGTCAGTCTCTCTGCTTGCCTGCCTGCCTCGCCCTCTCGCTCTGCCCGCTCGCCCACATACCCTCTTGCCTGCTCCGGCTCTCTGAGCGGGTGGGGCGAGTGGTGAGCGGGCAGGGTGGGGTGGGGCAAGTGACAAGCGGGCGGGGTGAGAGGGCGGGGCATGTAGTTCCGCTTTTAGGTGCAGCCTTCCATAATATATTTTGGCTCTCGTGTGGCCCCTTGGAAAAAATAATTGCCCACCCCTGTCCTAGAAGCTCACAGTTTTCATTTCCATTGTAGTGTTGACCCAAATCTAGTGCATTTGTTACCGAGAATCGGCAGTTTCATGCTGCAGGCCGTTCCACGAGTGAACAAGTCCCAACTTTCGCACACACGCCTGTTCCCGGGTGAAAACTCACACTCTCTCCCTCTAGGGCTGTAGAATGCTGCCGCCAAGGTTCTTGTCCCTCTCCGACCCTTTCTTGTATTTTTTCTGAATTTTTTATATTTTTTTTCTATTCCCACTCCCCGGGCGCCTTAAGACTGCGAAGAGAAGCTGCACCGGAGGGAAAGGTGCGATGGCTCACACCGTAAAACTAAGGCCGTTCGGAACGGAGGCCCCGAGTTCGAGGTCCCCCAAGGGAGGATGGAAGAGAACTCATTTTTTTGCCTTTATCCTTTTTCCATTTTTCTTTTCCTTCTTTCCCCTCATCTTGGGGAACCCCTGTGCCCAGCAGGGTAAGCACAGAGAATGGAATTGGCCTGAAGCAATGGGGTTCTGTTTATGTTGAACTCACAGTGGGAAACCTGAAATCATAATCATATGTTTGCACCCTATGTCTATGTGTATGTACAATATTGTCCCCCGTTCCCACTGATTCCCTGTAACCCCTTCCCTTCCCCCTCTTTCCCATGTAAAGAAAGATTGCCTGTATTTTCGCTATTGTGTCAGCTGAGAGGAAGTAACTGGATTCCCATCCTAACCCTTTTATGGATCATCATTGTTCTCATTGCATGAGTATTTCTGATGGAAATCTTGTTTTGGATTACCCAGGCCCTTGTCTTGGGCCCACATTCCATCAGCCTGAAGGAAGTATTAATCATCGGAGTTTAGTCCAATTAATTCATCCTCTGGGACCTGGACATGAAGTATTTGCTCACACAAAGGGAGCCACAGCTGGCCTCGGAACCCAGATTGTGTCCCAAAATAGACCCTCGGTCACACAAAGGCTTGAGTGAGTTTCTGTCGTCAAGTCTCTTCCTCCTTTCCCATTCATCCTCAAGTCCACTAATCCTATCACTCCCATGTGTCATTTAAGGTCGTTTACCTAGTTGGGACTCTTTTGTTTTACTCATATGCCAATATTGACAGCCATTTCCGTCTGAGCTTCCTTCCTGGAACTCCATATATGGCCACAGACCCCTGATTGGCTGGGATGGCGAATGGGAGTAAGCGCCCGATAGGCTCCCCAGAGCCGATCAACATCCCGCCCATCAGCTGATCTCGACGCTCCAACCAATCACCGACGGAGCCGGCCCAGAAGGGGGCAGGCGGGAATTTCAATTGTTTTGACAGTTCTGTAACCTTTAAAAACCAATGTTTTGAATGTATATGCATGCGTCTTTGCGGGATCAGGGAATTTGCGGTCGCATCCTACTCAGCTGAGCAGAATAAACAATTTCGTGGCATCTACCTAACAGATTGGTGAGCATAATTGGGTCCAAGGGAGGCGGGTAGACTACGAGGGCCTAACCGCTCCTGGCTCGCCAGGTTAACTGAACCCTCGCGGGCTCTGCTCCGTGGTCGGTCTACGGGGCTTGTCCGGTTGTCAGAGCAGCCGGTCCGGGGAAGTGACAGCTGTTCGATAACACATACACAGTAGACATGTGCATTTGGGATAAACCTTGTCCTGTTTTGTGTCCTGGCTTTCATTGGGGGCCCTGAAATTGGGAGGGCTGTTTTTGGTTCTTTTGTTTCGGGGCCCGAAAATCAGACTATTATGGAGGGGGGGGGGGTTCCCACCCACTGGCTCCCCTTCCCAGTGTGCATTCTTCTTACCTGGCACCTGGTATTTCTACTCTAGAGTAAGAGGTGATCAGCTGCAGGCACTGGCAGGCGCACATGCTTTCCGGGCCTGCCTGTACACCCCGCCACACACGCATTCTCTTTCCAAGGACAGAGTGTATGTGGGGGGGGGGGGGTGCAGGCAGGCCTGGAAAGCATGCTCACCTGCCAGTGCCTACAGTTGAGTGCCTCTTAAGTAAGAGGCGCTTGGCTGAAGGCATCCTCTGGGCCTGCCTGCATGCCCTGCCACACACACTCTGGAAATAGAGTGTGTATGTGGCGGGGCATGCAGGCAGACCCAAAAAACACATGTGCCTGCCAATGCCTGCAGAGTAAGAGGTGCTCAGTCACAGGTGCACTCCTGCCTGCATGCCCCACACACATGCCCCACCATACTCTCCAAGGTTGCATGTATGGCGGGACATGCAGGTAGGCCCAGAGAGTGCCTGCAGCCAAGCTCTGGGCCTGCCTGTATGCCCTGCCACACAAACACTCTCTTTCCAAGGCAAGGAGGCAAGTTCAGATGCACACATGCCAAGCAGATTTTCGTGAGGGAAGTAGGCTTCCCGTTTCATGCTTCAGAAGAAATGGAAGACACAAAAGAAATGGTAGAAAAGGGTAGGAACGAAATTCGCACAAATGTCTAATACACAGTGCTCTGTGAAAGTAGGGACTGTCCTCCAAAGTACAGTCAGTCCAACATATGCATGGATTCTGCACCCAATAATTCAACCCCCACCCCACAAAATCCCTAGCGAACCTACATTTTATTATTTTATATAAGGGGAACATTTCATTACCCATTATATAATGGGACTTGAGCATCCATGGATTTTGGTATCTACAGGATATTTCAGAACTAAACCAAAGTGGCAACGGGTACCAACCAGAACAGAAGAGAAGAAAATATAAACCAGTAAAGGAAGAGATTTATGAACCTTCAGCCACATTAAAACTGGGTTGCAATCACTGTGCACTGCTCATGTAAAACATAGCAGCCCAAATATATCTTTGTTGCAAATTAAAGGAAGAATACGTCTTCATGCAGATTTAGAAGTCAGCTAATCTAATTGCAGGAGCATAAAAATAGGCATTTGGGCAAATATTTTGGCATCTGGCAGCACAGCTAGATTACTCAAAGGTGCAACATTTCTCTAGGTAAAGGTAAAGGTTTTCCCCTGACATTAAGTCCAGTCGTGTCCAACTCTGGGGGATGGTGCTCATCACCATTTATAAGCCGAAGAGTCGGCGTAGACACCTCCAAGGTCTTGTGGCCAGCATGACTGCATGGAGCGCTGTAATCTTTCCCCTGGAGCAGTACCTATTGATCTACTCACATTTGCATGTTTTTGAACTGCTTGGTTTGCAGAAGCTGTGGCTAGCAGCGGGAGCTCACCCCACTCCCCAGATTCAAACGTGCGACCTTTCAGGCAACAAGTTCAGCAGCTCAGTGGTTTAACCCACTGCGCCACTGGGGGCTCAAGAGATTAAACATTTCTTTAGTTAAGGAAAAAATGTCAAGGTTTTTTTTTATAACAGTAGTTTGTTTCATCAGCTATTTTTATGCTTGGAAGTTTAATCACATTTTGCGGGATCAGGGAATTTGCGGTCGCATCCTACTCAGCTGAGCAGAATAAACAATTTCGTGGCATCTACCTAACAGATTGGTGAGCATAATTGGGTCCAAGGGAGGCGGGTAGACTACGAGGGGCTCAACCGCTCCTGGCTCGCCAGGTTAACTGAACCTCGCGGGCTCTGCTCCGTGGTCGGCCCACGGGCTTGTCCGGTTGTCAGAGCAGCCGGTCCGGGGAAGTGACAGCTGTTCGATAACACATACACAGTAGACATGTGCATTTGGGATAAACCTTGTCCTGTTTTGTGTCCTGGCTTTCATTGGGGGCCCTGAAATTGGGAGGGCTGTTTTTGGTTCTTTTGTTTCGGGGCCCGAAAATCAGACTATTATGGAGGGGGGGGGTTCCCACCCACTGGCTCCCCTTCCCAGTGTGCATTCTTCTTACCTGGCACCTGGTATTTCTACTCTAGAGTAAGAGGTGATCAGCTGCAGGCACTGGCAGGCGCACATGCTTTCCGGGCCTGCCTGTACACCCCGCCACACACGCATTCTCTTTCCAAGGACAGAGTGTATGTGGGGGGGGGGGGTGCAGGCAGGCCTGGAAAGCATGCTCACCTGCCAGTGCCTACAGTTGAGTGCCTCTTAAGTAAGAGGCGCTTGGCTGAAGGCATCCTCTGGGCCTGCCTGCATGCCCTGCCACACACACTCTGGAAATAGAGTGTGTATGTGGCGGGGCATGCAGGCAGACCCAAAAAACACATGTGCCTGCCAATGCCTGCAGAGTAAGAGGTGCTCAGTCACAGGTGCACTCCTGCCTGCATGCCCCACACACATGCCCCACCATACTCTCCAAGGTTGCATGTATGGCGGGACATGCAGGTAGGCCCAGAGAGTGCCTGCAGCCAAGCTCTGGGCCTACCTGCATGTCCCGCCACACAAGCACTCTCTTTCCAAGGCAAGGAGGCAAGTTCAGATGCACACATGCCAAGCAGATTTTCGTGAGGGACGTAGGCTTCCCGTTTCATGCTTCAGAAGAAATGGAAGACACAAAAGAAATGGTAGAAAAGGGTAGGAACGAAATTCGCACAAATGTCTAATACACAGTGCTCTGTGAAAGTAGGGACTGTCCTCCAAAGTACAGTCAGTCCAACATATGCATGGATTCTGCACCCAATAATTCAACCCCCACCCCACAAAATCCCTAGCGAACCTACATTTTATTATTTTATATAAGGGGACCATTTCATTACCCATTATATAACAGGACTTGAGCATCCATGGATTTTGGTATCTACAGGATGTCTTAGAACTAAACCAAAGTGGCAAAGGGTACCAACCAGAACAGAAGAGAAGAAAATATAAACCAGTAAAGGAAGAGATTTATGAACCTTCAGCCACATTAAAACTGGGTTGCAATCACTGTGCACTGCTCATGTAAAACATAGCAGCCCAAATATATGTTTGTTGCAAATTAAAGGAAGAATACGTCTTCATGCAGATTTAGAAGTCAGCTAATCTAATTGCAGGAGCATAAAAATAGGAATTTGGGCAAATATTTTGGCATCTGGCAGCATAGCTAGATTACTCAAAGGTGCAACATTTCGCTAGGTAAAGGTAAAGGTTTTCCCCCGACATTAAGTCCAGTCGTTTCCAACTCTGGAGGATGGTGCTCATCACCATTTATAAGCCGAAGAGTCGGCGTAGGCACCTCCAAGGTCTTGTGGCCAGCATGACTGCATGGAGCGCTGTAATCTTTCCCCTGGAGCAGTACCTATTGATCTACTCACATTTGCATGTTTTTGAACTGCTTGGTTTGCAGAAGCTGTGGCTAGCAGCGGGAGCTCACCCCACTCCCCGGATTCAAACGTGCGACTTTTCAGGCAACTAGTTCAGCAGCTCAGTGGTTTAACCCACTGCGCCACTGGGGGCTCAAGAAATTAAACATTTCTTTAGTTAAGGAAAAAATGTCAAGTTTCTTTTTTGATAACAGTCGTTTGTTTCATCAGCTATTTTTATGCTTGGAAGTTTAATCACATTTTCAGCGGAATTAACTTCAAATCATGAAGTCATGAAAGCGGTATCTGAGAGCACACTCAGTTTATTTCAGTGGGTTTTCAGTACAATTTTGGATCAGGGTCAGCATTCGTAATGTACAATGTCATCCAGGAAATCCAGTTTTCCTTTGCCAGGACTCTGCCTTCTTTTAACCATTGCTAATCTAGTTAACATAACACTTGAACCCTATCAAATAGCCTACATGATCATAATTAGAACTAGCCCTTGAGCTATTCCTAGGCTCTTCTGATTAGACAGCGGTATATTTATAAATGCTTTTCTCATCTCCCCAACAACTTTAATAGTGATAGCAAAACAATGTATTGTAGAGATAAAAAAATTAAATATAGCTGATTTATTGCATTCTCTTTTTTTTGCTTCTTTGCAAGATTCTTAGATCTGAGTGCAGTATTTTACAAAAAGAAACTTTAGACAATACACTGAGATATATATATGCAATTTTTGAGCAATAGTCAATCAAATTAAGTTGCAAAATAAAAAACAAATACAGTGCTGAGTTCTGTTGAAGTACTACTTTCTTGGTGTGGTAAAAAACACATGCGCAACGAGTTAAAATACAACCTATTCATTATAATAATATAATTTTAAAAAAACAAAACATACTGCATGGATATGCTTTTAAAATAAATTACAGTATTAAATAAATACCTCTTAATGTGAATCAAAATATAAAATAATATTTATCAATGGGATTAGTATTACCTATGCCAAATAGAAAAATAAAGAATCCAAAAGACGCTACAAACCTTTCAGTTCTTAAGCCAGTGTGAGGAATTGCATATAGAATATATTTCAGGCATGGAAACTCTTCCTCCTTTTGTCAAAGAAAGCTGGAAGCTGCTATTCATTCAATATTGCTTGGTCCACAGCATGCACTGAGGCGAATGTGGCCTCTGAATTACATCTGTCTCTCTGTCTATGTAATTCCTACCCTTCCCATCTATATTTGGCAACTGAACTCATGTTTCAGCGGACTGCCACTATCTGGGATTCCAACAGAACAGGACACATTGGCTCTAGATCAGTGTTTCTCAACCTTCCTAATGCTGCGACCCCTTAATACAGTTCCTCATGTTGTGGTGACCCCCCAACCATAAAATAATTTTAGTTGCTACTTCATAATTGTAATTTTGGTACTGTTATGAATCGTTATATAAATATCTGATATGCAGGATGCATTTTCATTCACTGGACCAAATTTGGCACAAATACCTGATACATCCAAATTTGAATACCGGTGGGATTGATTTTGTCATTTGCGAGTTGTAGTTGCTGGGATTTATAGTTCACCTACAATCAAAGAGCATTCTGAACTCAGCCAATGATGGAAATGAACCAAACATGACACACAGAACTCCCATGACCAACAGAAAATACTGGAAGGGTTTGGTGGGCATTGACCTTAAGTTTTGGGAGTTGTAGTTCATCTACATCCGGAGAGCACTCTGGACTCAAACAATGATGGATCTGGACCAAACTTGGCATGAATATTCCATATGTCCAAATATGAACACAGATGGAGTTTGGGGAAGATAGACCTTGACATTTGGGAATTGTTGTTGCTGGGATTCATAGTTCACCTACAATCAAAGAGCTTTCTGAGAGAATTGGGCCAAACTTTCCACACAGAATCCCCATGACCAATAGAAAATACTGTGTTTCCTGATGGTCTTTGGCGACCCCTATGACCCCCCCTCATGACACCCCCCCCCCCCGGGTTCCGACCCACAGGTTGAGAAACGCTGCTCTAGATGAACAAGCAACTTCACATTTATTTAAGCAACCTTGTTGGGGTCTATGCCAAGTAATCCAGTACATTCTTCTTTCTTCCTTTTTTTTACAATTCAGTTTCAGATGTGGCAAAACCATGACAACTGGTGCACCTATAATGTAGAATTAATGCAAACTCTTTTGCCTTCTCTGCCAAAGAGTGCTAGTGACTCAGTAAACTGCCAATCTCATGATCTTATAGCACTGAGCCATGACCGTTAAAGTGGTGCCAAACTGCAACAATTCAACAGTGTAGAGTCAGCCCTAGTCTGAAGGAGTATTTTTTTGTGGCATGGTTATTAAAAAAATAAACTTCCTTAAAATACATTTCAACTTTAAAGTCTATTTCTGAATCAATTTAGTTGTGAATTAGCCACATCTCTTTTTCTTACGCTTTCTATTTGCTATCAAATTGTTTTCTCACAATGTTTGTCCAAACCAAATATCATCCATTTTCAGATTGACAAATTTGCATTTACCCTCAAGTTGCCTTTATGTCACCTATTGATTTATAGCAACCCCATGAATTTCATAATGTTTAACCTACCATATTTGAACCTGGCATTATGGAAACACAATTCCACTTAAAAACACCCTTGAATTTCTGTAAAATCTGAAGTTTTATTTATGATTGTATAGAGTACATAGAGCAGTGTTTCCCAACCAGTGTGCAGTGAGCAATCATCAGGTGTGCCGTGGGAAATTGGAACCTCCAATACCCTTTCTTCCCCCTCCTGCCAAACACTTTTTCTTCTCCACTCGGGCTCCCTTCTTCCCAGCCTCGCTCTGCTCGCTTTGCCTCACTTTGTTCTGGGGCGAGTCTGTGCAGTAGCGCCCGCACGGGTCACGTCTTCCTCCCTCCCCCCTCCCCTCCAGAACACGCTCACGCTGCCCCCTCGGATCAAAATGGCAGCAGAAGTGGCAGTGTAGAAGAAAAAGTAAGTGTTCGGCAGGAGGGGGAAGAAAGGGCGTGAAGAGGAAGGGGGAGGAAGAGGTCTCTGTCAAAAGCTGGCATGGGCAAACTTGGACCTTCCAGGTGTTTTGGACTCCAACTCCTACCATTCCTAGCAGCCTCAGGCTCTTTTCCTTTTCCCCCTCAGCCACTTAAGCAGGAAAGGGCCTCAGGCTGTTAGGAATGGTGGGAGTTGAAGTCCAAAGAACCCAGAGGGCCGAAGTTTTCCCATGCCTGTTTTAGGGACCTTAAAGTGGCGAGCCTCCTTCCAACATTGTAATTCTGGATAGAAACCAAACAACAACATAATATAGCATTGTTTGAGTCCACAGTGCTCTCTGGGTGTAGGTGAACTACAACTTCCAAACTCAAGGTCAATTCCCAAGCAAACCCTTTCAGTACTTTCTGTTGGTAATGAGAGTTCAATATGCCAAGTTTGGTTCAATTCCATTGTTGCAAGAGTTCAGGATGCTCTTTGACTATAAATCCCAGAAACTGTAACTCCCAAATGTCAAGATCTATTTTCCCCAAACTCCATCTGTGTTCACATTTGGGCATTTTGAGTATTCATGCCAAGTTTGGTTCTGATCCAACATTGTTTGAGTCCACAGTGCTCTCTGGATATAGGTGAACTACAACTCCAAAACTCAAGGTCAATGCCACCAAACTCTTCTAGTATTGGTTATGGGAGTAACTGTGTGGGAAGTTTGTGTCTTTCTGTCATTCCTGCCAGGATATCTATGTTGTGTTCATCGAAACAGGCCCAGGTTTCACACTGAGTGTATAAATACATTTAAAAACATATTAACTATATGTATTACTGTGTTAGAGTGTCATCTTCTGTCATTTTGGTTGGTGGTGTGCCCCAGGATTTTGTAAATGTAAAAAATGTGCCGCGGCTCAAAAAAGGTTGAAAAACACTGACATAGAGTACCAATACATCAAAGGAACAGTGTCAGAAATCTTGTCTGGAAGCCCATCTCTAACCCTGAAAGATAACTAGGGTTCACTTATATTTCTTAGGCTTCAATCCAATACTCTTTTTTTGGGGAATCAATTACTCTGAATTCATTGCCACTTCGTATTGAGTACATGTGTGGATTTGTGCTGTTGATTTATTGATCTTCTCTTTCTTTCTCGGTATATATCTACTTCACACATTGTGGTTTAAACATCATTCCTTCTCCACAGGGAGCTAGGGGAAAGTACCAGAGCTCAGTGGTAGATTGCACACTTTGCTTGTGGAGGTTTCCAGGTTATATATCCTTGGCACCTTCAGTCTTCAGGATCAGGTAGCTGATGATGGGAACGACCCCCTGCCTGAGACCTAAAGAAATCTCGCCAGATGGAAATGAGAATACTGATATGAGGTCACTCTCAATGCAGTCTGCATATGCGTGTCTGGGTTACACACCGCTAACACAGATGCTTAGAGGTATGTGAGAAGAGAGAGATGACATTTCTTGCTAGCTATTCCTTGGAATAGCTTTTAAAATTTGTATAATATTTGATGTTCCTTCAGAAAGTAAATCCAACGCGATCTTCTCTTTCTTTTCTTAATACAGTTTGATTGAAGGAAAATATATTAGAATAAAGCTCAAAATTGACCCAGCAACTGAATTAGTGAGTTTTTTGTTTTGTTTTCAAATTTTGATGAAAGTTATGGACTCCCTCCCCTAAAAATGTTCTAACGCACAGTGTTCAGAGAAACAACAAGGAAACAAAAGGATTTTGTACCCATCCACGTTTTTGCTACCACTGATGCTTATCCATAAGTGCTTTAAGGCAAGGTCTGTTTTCCACTCACAACCCTGTTCTCTTGATAATTTTTTTTTGTGACCCTGGGTATATATATATTTATACAATAAAAGTGAAAATATGTGTCTATCTGTTTGTCTGACTGTCTGTCTTACTATCTATGTTTGTATGTTATTTGCCAAGATGACTCTCTCATCCAGAGAGCACTATGAGTGTGAACCCCATCGGTGATAGACCTGAACCAAACTCGGTACACAGATCCATCATGACCAACTTAAAAAATTGGAGGAGTTTTTTTTGAGTGGGCAATGGCAGGATCATGGGAGTTGTACTCCACTCACATCCCTAGAACACTGTGAACCACACTAACAATGTGTCCAGACAAAACTTTGGGTACATACCCATCATGACCATGTCAGAGTTTAGGGAGGATTGAGGGAGGATGATGGGAGCTGAAGTCCACTCACATCTAATGACAATGTGTATCCTACATCCAGAGAGCCATTTGTATTTATAATGGTCCATTCATAAAATCCAAAACCAAACAATGACTACTTCTAATATTTATTATTACAAAAGCCCTAACCAATGCATTATCAGGTACCTAAGCCAGTAGGTAGTAGGGCTGTGCAAAATTTAGATTGTTTGTCATAAGTCGGATGTAATTTGTTAGATCCATACATATGAATATCTGACATGCGGGCAAAATTAAGAATAGAAACTTTCACCTATTATTTTTTTTTGTAAATTACTTAATTATAGTAACTCTCTGTGATACAGTTTTAATTCACAGAGTAACCAAGCCCTACTGGGTGGTGAAGCCAAACATGTTGCCATGCCTCTCAGTCAATCAGTGCTGGGGGGGGGGGCACATTCATGGTCAATGATCTTTAAATTCTCAAGCACCACACTACAGCCTCCATTTGCGATTGGGCAGAGAAAGTTAGAAGAGCTCCACACCACTCCGGGTTCAGTTTGCACTGCAGGGAAGGCGGTATTAGGTAGGCAGGCAGGCACCATGCTGGAGAGAAAGAGAGAGAAGGAAGGAGACTAGCTTTCTAAGTTTTAGTTTCTTTAGCTGAGGCTTACTCGAGTCCGCACTGGAGAAAGAAGAGAGAAGCTGTGCACATTGTAGGTTAGGCACTGGCCAGCACTTCTTGCTTACTTTGCTTATCTTTTTTGGGGGGGGTGGGTGACCAAATTTTGTCTTATGACTATTTTATCTTTTTCCTGCATTTTAGAACATCTTTGGGTGCACTGCTTGACCCATTTGTGTGTGTTAGCAGTCAACCACCACCACCACACAACAAGTTGTTTCAGTCAGGCACAAGCCTTCTTTGCCAAATTTTAAAGGGCTACTGCCATGGTATCTGTGTGCATTGATCCAAAAAAGCACACAAGTTGTTTCAGTCAGGCACAAGCCTTCTTTGCCAAATTTTCAAGGGCTACTGCCATGGTATCTGTGTGCATTGATCCAAAAAACACACAACAAGATGTATCAATCAGGCACCAATCAAAGCACTGACTCCCAATAGCTCTAAAAATGAGTGAGAAAGGAGCTTCGGAAGCCCCACTCCTGTGCAATTATTTAACGAGATAGTAATGAATAATTCGTTACTCTCATTATAGTAATGAAACAGACAGCTATGATATTTTAGAAACACTTTATGAACAACTTGTCGGCGCCCTCTAATTTTGTAATGCATATTGAAACATTTTTTCATTGATCACACAGTTCTAGCAGGTATATAAAATAAGTATACAAATCAAGCATTTGCTGATAATAAATCAGGCGCTCCTAAACAGGCTGTTTTTACTTTTTATGAAGTACAGCTGAAGCATCTTTTGCTGAGTCCACTGTAAATATTAAAAACAAACTTGATCTCCAAATGTACACATAGCAATAGTCCAGTCCCCTTGAGGGTACTTAAATAATGTTTCCCAGTCCCCAGATCCGTGACAAACAAGTGTAAGTTTCGAATATAGATATACCCTTACACTCTCTTTATTTCTCCCTGTTATATTTGTACTGCAGTTTCCCCCTCACCCATTAAATGGCATTGAGCTATTTGTTCAATTCATCATAGGTCAGTGTGGAATTTTTCAGATTGCCAAACCATCAACGTTGGACGAGAGTACAAACTACTGATCAATCCATTTTCCAATGAGATTTCAGTAGTTAAACCTGTGTCTCCAGAATTAATAATTCTCTGGCCTAAGTCCAAGTATAACACACAAGAGAATGACTTTATATTCAAAATGGAAAAAGTTTGGTTAATACAACTGAAATACAAGAACTTTTATAATTCACCAATTTCTGTGTCTGTTTCCTAAGAAACCCGGTCAAAGATATTGTCTTCAAAACAACATATTCGACTTAAATAATAGGTGGCACAATAGGTTAAACCCTTGTGCTGGCAGGACTGCTGACCTAAAGGTCAGTGGTTTGAATCCAGGGAGTGGGGTGAGTTTCCGTCTTTCAGCTCCAGCTTCCCATGCGGGGGCACAACAGAAGCCTCCCACAGGATGATAAAACACCCGAGTGCCCCCTGGGCAATGTCCTCGCAGACGGCCAATTCTCTCACACCAGAAGTGACTTGCAGTTTCTCAAGTCACCCCTGACATGAAAAAACACCCACCCCAAAAAATTAAAAAGTAAGAGGACTACAGTATAGCTTTGCCAAACTTGCACTTCCCTATTATATTGGTGTATATAATGCAGCATTATTTATCTGAATACATATCATATAAGACCACATCAGGAAATGGTTGGACAAAATCATTTTATGGACTCGGGGCTGACTTACTGGGGAATGGCTTTGCCATTAGTGGGCTTTCCATGAGCACACAAATGAGTCATGTATGGGATCAGAATTTATTTCTTTAATGATTCAATGTCCTTTGACAGTTAAAAAGCAAAGCAAAGCTTGCAGGATTTAGATATTATATGAAGAAGCACGAACTACAGCTGAGCTATAAAGTTCTTTGCCAGTGAAATCCAAGGAACTTCCTGGACAGGGAGGTGAAAATGATACCACGGAAAGCTGTGCAAAAGACCGTCATAGCAACATAGTGTTAAGATCAGAGGGTGACTTCTGGATTTTCCATCAATCACAGCTTTGTGTAAATAAATGAAATACATTCTAGAGTTTCAGTGAGTTTTCCTTTAAATAGGTTTAAAACAACATATCCAGATCAGTGGCATAGCAAGAAAATCTTGTCTTTAAGCTTATGTCTGTTGAAATATTAACTCCCTTGTGATTTCCACATATGTTCATGTACAGTACACTGGATCCGAACACTACATGTATTGGATTTCATTGTAAAAAGATAAGTGCAGGGCAAGTCTAACCCAAAGATGCACTGGCTGTAGTGTTTAGCATTAGGCACATTTTTTTCTGTTGGATAAAATGCCAGCTGATCTCAAAGATATGTTAACAGTGCAATTTGCTGAGGGCAGCAGAAACCAGAAGGGAGAGGGAGGATCCATTCCTAGCTATTTCAAATTCAATTCTTCAAGCCACGCACAGCCAAAATGCTGACAAAATGTAGGGCCAGAGTAGAAGGGACCCTAAATAATTCCTGACATTCCTTAAAAAGAGTTTTAAAAGGTTAGCATATGTTAAATATTTTATCAGTTTAAAAACTGACATTTGAAAACTGGTTAAAACAATATTGAATAATATAACCTTTTTTTCATGTCAGGAGTGACTGGAGAAATTGCAAGTCACTTCTGATGTGAGAGAACTGGCCGTCTGCAAGGACGTTGCCCAGGGGATGCCTGGATGTGTTGATGTTTAACCATGCTTGTGGGAGGCTCCTCTCATGTCCCCGCAAGGGGAGCCGGAGCTGACAGAGGGAGCTCATCCTCACTCTATCTGGATTCGAACCTGCGACCTGTTGGTCTTCAGTCCTGTCGGCACAAGGGTTTAACCCACTGTGCCACTGGGGCTCCTATATATAGATTGTGACTTGGTGCATCCCATGCCAGTGGGGTTTTCAATCTGCTCTAGGTTCTAGTCTGAACTTTAAAGGAACTATCTAAAGCAGGGGTGCTCATTAGGTAGATTGCATAGGGTGTCCTGGTAGATCGCAGGCAGGGCAGGAGAAAGGCTCAGTCCTGCCCCGCAGGCTCCTGACACCACCCAGGTGCAAAAGAAGTTTGGACTCGATGGCCTATTCTAGGAACCCATTGTTATTGTTATTATTATTATTATTATCAGAGGCTGAGTGGCTTTGAGGAATGCTTTGATTGTATTTTTCCCTTATGGCAGAAGGAGGTTGGACTGGATGGCCCTTGGAGGTCTCCTTCTACTCTATGAACCTATTGTTGTTGTTGTTGTTGTTACTATTATTATTATTATTATTATTAGTAGTAGTAGAAGTAGCAGCAGAGGCTGAATGAACATTATCATCATTATTATTATGAATAAATTCAGGGGCTTATTATACTCACATTTAGTTGAATTCAGTCTTAAAATATATTATATGGCTCTCACTGAAATACATTTCCAAATATTTTGCTTTTATGGCTCTCTGAGTAGTGGGTAAGTAGATCATTTTGACTTGGGCATCAAATTGTGCCTTTTGTTAGGCCGCTCTGAGTCCCCCCCTTGGGGGTTGAGAAGAGCGGGGTGGAAATGTTGGAAATAAATAATAAATGAATTGGTTGTTTTATAAGTAGCTCGCATGCTGAAAAAGTGTGAGTACCCCTGATCTAGTGATATTTTTATTGTGTCAGAAGTGGCTTGGGAATACACCGCAAGTTGCTTTTTGTGTAAGAAAACTGACTGTCTGCAAGGACGTTGCCCAGGGGATGCCTAGATGTGTTCCCATCCTGTGGGAGGCTTCTCTCATGTCCCCACATGGGAAGCTGATGCTGACAGAGAGGAGCTCACCCCATCTCACGGATTCGAACTGCGACCTTTAGCTGTTCAGGTCAGAAGTTCAGCCAGCACAAGGGTTTAACCGACTGCACCACGGTGGCTCCCTGGATCCAAAGTGATGAACCAATGTCTCTTCTCTGAGGGTTGTTCTATACAGCCATTTAAACTTAAGACGTGAATTGAAAGGAACTTGTTCTACTGTATAGCTCTTACACAATTGCCTCAGCACTTGTTCAAGGCCACAAATATCCACTGACTGGACTGATCAGAACCCAGGGATGTTTTCCCCTTTACCTAGTATGCTGAGATGTGCTGAAGTGTATCAACATGACTGTTAGGATTCAGTGCTAGACCATGACACATCAGGAGATAAACACTAATCAGCTGCAGCGGATTTTGTGGCTTGTTTTGGAATTTATGGTGAGTTTTTAAAAATGCTGTTTCTTTGTTAATCATTGCATGCATTGGGTGTGTCTGTCTTGGAAGATACCCCGACACTGAGCCACCTTCAAGCTGCATTATAGTACTGTGTAAAACTGCCTTAGAGGAAAGGGAGAGAATGGAAGGCAGTTAGAAACAGATACATTATTTGTGTATTTTTCCCATGCTTTTCATAAAAACACAAGAATGGTTCATAAGCAGAAGTAAAAAAGAAAGAGCATATATTTATAATGATGCCTACATTTTGAAAGGTTAGGAGTAAAATACTACATACCATAGTATGTAGAAAAAGCATTCCCATATTCTTTAGTCCAGTGATTTTCAACCAGTGTGCTGCGGAACACTAGTGTGCCGTGAGAGATCATCAGGTGTTGCTGTGGGAAATTATTTTCAAACTTAATTCATATATAAACTATAAGGCACATCTGTCCCTTTAAGAAATGGAACCATAGCACTCTCGCGTCACCTAAGAAGTGACGCGAGAGTGCTATGGGTGCGCCATCTTGGATTTGCTCAGACGTGGCTAAGTAAACAAAGTTAGAGTTAGTGCTGCAGCTGCACGTCAAGCAATTTGGGATCACAGCAAGACAAGCGAGTGACAGTGATGGATTCTGGCCAATAAAAATATTTTGACATTGCTCCCGTTTTCAACCACATATCTGTGTGAGATGAGCTTCTCAAGCTTGACTGCGATAAAAACTAAAAACAGAGAGAGACTGACAGCTGTTGAGCAAGAGCTTTGTGTGTGTGTGTGTCTTTCTACTATTCCTGCCAGGATATCTATTTTGTGTTCATTGAAACAGGCCCAGGTTTCACACTAAGTGAGTGTATAAAAACATTTAAAAACACATTAACTATATGTATTACTGTGTTAGAGTGTCATTTTGTGTCATTTTGGTTGGTGGTGTGCCCCGGGATTTTGTAAATGTAAAAAATGTGCTGCGGCTCAAAAAAGGTTGAAAATTGCTGCTTTAGTCAACATCAAAAGCATCCAAAGTCTGAATGGAGAGGTGTGTGTATAAGTCAAGCACTTGCCATGCCTCTCAAGGCAGCAAAAGCCAAAACAAGGATGTCTTCACACAGATTGCCCCAACACTCTGGCTGAGGCAGAGGCAAATTCTATGCTTGGCATGATCAGGAAGGAAATCGAAAATAGGTCGTCAAATGTTGTATTGCCTCTCTACAAATCTATGGTGAGGCCACATCTGGAGTACTGTGTACAATTCTGGTCACCGCACCTCAAGAAGGATATAACGGAACTGAAAAGGTACAGAAAAGGGCAACAAGAATGATCCAAGGGATGGAGCAGCTCCCTTAAATCAGGTTGCAACGCCTTGGTCTTTTCAGCCTTGAAAGACGCCGTTTAAGAGGTGACTTGATCGAAGTGTATAAAATCATGCATGGGATAGAAAAGGTGAATAAAGAAAACATATTTTCTCTGTCACACAACACTAGGACTAGGGGGCACTCCCTAAAGCTCCAAGGTAGGACAGTTAGGACTAATAAAGGGAAATATTTCTTCACCCAGAGGGTCATTGGGTTATGGAACTCACTTCCAGAGGAGGTTGTGACAGCTGTCAGCCTGGACAGCTTCAAGGCAGGATTAGACAGATTCATGGATACCAAGGGAATCAGTAGCTACTGAAATGGACATCCAAGTGCCACCTCTGTGTTGATGGAGGCAGGCAGGATTTTCCCGGTACTGGTTGTGGGGGTCGGGAGCAGGTGACGGTTTTGCCCTCCTTTCTGCTAGAGATCCCTGTGTACAACTAGTGGGCCACTGTGTGACACAGAATGCTGGACTAGATGGGCTGAGGCCCGATTCAGCATGGCTCTTCTTATGTTCTTATGTTCTTATGAGGCAGGGCCGTAGCCAGGATTTTGATTGGGGGGGGGGGGGGCTGAGACTGGGTGGAAGAGGGTCTACCCTAGCAAACCTTTTGTATTGTTATCCCAATAACCCCATTAATGTGGGATATAATGAGCATGGTGATCAGATCATGATATGAATAAACATAACAGTTTAAATAATGTACCAGTAAGGCCTTTTCGCGGACCAACCTGAGAATTTCGGGGGGCTGAAGCCCCCTTAGCCCCCCTCTCCTGGCTACATGCCTGGGCTGAGGAGTTCTGTCACCCTCCCTGTCCTTAACCTTTGCAAACTATATTCAAGTGCTTGCCCTATTGTGTGCTACCATTGGATGCTTAGAAGGAAAGCATGGTGTGGATTGGCCAGGTAGCAACATTCCCCAAGCCTATGGCAGTATCCATAGAGCTGGACCATAAGGAAGGCAGAATGAAGGAAAATAGACCCATTTGAACTGTGGTGCTGGAGGAAAATTCTGAGAGCGCCTTGTACCACAAGAAGATCGAACCAGTCGATAATCCAGGAAATAAAGCCTGACTG
The DNA here is from genome assembly GCA_030556195.1 of Anolis apletophallus. Taxonomy (NCBI): domain Eukaryota; kingdom Metazoa; phylum Chordata; class Lepidosauria; order Squamata; family Anolidae; genus Anolis; species Anolis apletophallus. The sequence continues at coordinate 46,695,776 of JARBWK010000012.1, forward strand.
CTCACTGAAGGGAAGGATATTAGAGGCAACGATGAAATACTTTGGCCACATAATGAGAAGACAGGAAAGCTTGGAGAAGACAACGATGCTGAGGAAAATGGAAGGAAAAAGGAAGAGGGGCCAACCAAGGGCAAAATGAATGGATGGTATCCTTGAAGTGACTGGCTTGACTTTGAAGGAACTAGGGGTGGCCACGGCCAACAGGGAGCTCTGGCATGGGCTAGTCCATAAGGTCACAAAGAGTTGGAAGCGACTGAATGAATAAACAACAACATGGCAGCATCTAGACCTTTCCTGTACATAGCATCCATTACATCTGTTTTTTTAAAATAAGGGCTTTGTGAAAGTCAAGCCAGAAGACCCATTCCCCCATCAAATTTCTGACAGTAGTAGAGCTAGACCTCTGGTTGTTCCCCTTCTGCAATGTTGGAAGCCACTGTGACAACAGATTGTGAAGTCTTTCAGATTTCCAGAAAAGGAAGGCCTAACCTGCACATGGAAACATTCTAAACTATTGTCGCACACCGGCTGTGAACCAGGGCCCTTAAATATTCACACAACCGCGGCTGGAAATGACAGTATATTTATTGAAGTAACCAAAGTCCAAAAAAATAACAGTAAACATGAAAATAGCCAAGGCAAAAAGCATTCAAAAAAAATCCCAGGAAATGTTCCCAAAGCCTCAGGCTAATTAAGTTGTAAGGTCTCTGAATATAAATCCACTAAGAAACAACAGAACTTAAAACTAGGATAGTCCCAATAAAGGCAAGCTCAAAGTTCTGTCATGAATGACCAAAAAATCATGAAATCAGGAGTTTGTGGAACTGCTTGCAGTAGAATTGAAAGTTGACCAGGAACTGAATTTCAACCTTTACAGGGCTAATAACAAGATCTCCACATTCTAACATTTCCCTCCCTTTTCCCTGGGAAAGTAACAGCTGTGGCTAGAATCAGCAAGCCAGGTGTCTCAATTCCCGCCCACTGGACTCTCAGAAAAACTAAATTCCCTTAACTGCTTTTCCAGAGTTTCATCACCTTGGCCCTGCACTGAAAATCACACAGATCCCTGCACACCACCACAACCCACAACCCCCGAAGCCACAGAAGCCACAGGCCCAACATGCTATCCGAGGACTGCATATTTCATTATGCTTGCTTGAATCAATCTGCAAATGCATTCCTTGAGCTAGCATTTGGTCAGAATAATTGTAAAGCTTTTGTCTTGCCAGTTGGTATTAGATGGCAAAATATTGGATGCATTCAATATGGCTGTAAATATGCCCTGGTATTTCCATTTCAGGTTCGAATCCGGGGAGTTGGGTGAGCTCCCGCTGTTAGCTTCAGCTTCTGCCAACATATAGCAGTTTGAAAACATACAAATATGAGTATATCAATAGGTACCACTCTGGCAGGAAGTAACGGTGCTCCGTGCAGTCGTGCCGGCCACATGACCTTGGAGGTGTGTATGGCCAACACTGGTTCTTTGGCTTAGAAATGGAGATGAGCACCAACCCTCAGAGTTGGAAACGACTGGACTTAATGTCAGGGGGAAAACTTTACCTTTACTATTTATGTTGTCAGTGTTCTTTGGATAGCAAACATTTACATCAAAAAACTAGTCAGGAAGCTTTTTTTTTAGATTAAAGGATGATGCATAAATGCTTTAAATAAATAAATATTTAAGTTTGAATTGGACTAGATGAGGGCAACTCCGATATCTTAATATTATATTTGTTCTCATAAGTGCATTCAAAATGCACAGCAAGAATGCTATATTGAAACTCTTGGTTTAAAAAGAGACTTACTCTCAGCGGAGTTTATTGCGCCATGTCATTGTTTCTTAAAATAAACTTCTGTGAATTTACTGTTATGTAAAAGAGTGGATTATGCATGATCTCATCTTTCCTACCAACCCCTTGAAGCCATTGTTAATTCTGACATTATGGGGGAAGGCTGGGATTTCCACCTTGCAAATTGGAAGAAGCCGTTGGCCTCAGACAAGCACAGACAGCTGTAGAGTGATGACAGAAGCTGTACGCTAAACAAAGACAGAAATGTATAGGGATGGGGGTGGCACTTCTGCTGTGAGAATACCCATAAATATGTAATATTAAACAGGCAATTGAATAAACAAGATTCAGTAGGTAAAAGAGAACAAACAAAAGGGGAAACTGGCATTAGGCGGGGAAGGGAGGAAGAGAATGTGTGAAAACAGAAGGAAATGTTTGCAAGGCATTTCACACAGGACTATTTTTGGACAAGAATGTCCATTGCGTTGGAGAGCCTTCGAGCTTTCCCCCCCCCATGAGTTGAGTGCCGAATAGACAGGTGCTCTAGGAGGTGTTGGCAGAAACATCCCAGGCTATCTCCTATGTCATTCCGGTTATGGTGGTAATGATTGATTTTATCACATCAAAGACAGCTTATTTATATGTCTGCCTTGGGGAAAGAAAAATGATAGCCAACATGGGCAGGGAGTGTAATTTTATTACATGTGCATAAAACCTTTTTAACAAGATGAAAATCAAATGTAATATTTACGGTTTATTGTATCCATATTATGTGGATATAATACAATAAAAAGTCTATTGGCACAGGAACAAATATGGAAAGGATAAAATAACCTTTTTAAAAAACAAAAAAACAAAACACCATAGTTTAACATTTAATCTCAATGATTCATGACGTTTTTTCAGCTTAAGCCTTCTCAAGCTTTCTTGCAACCCGTTACCCAATGATTCAAGGTTTTCAGTCTAATTTTTATTGTTGATAAAGAAATCTGCCATGTGCCCCATGAAGACCCTCAGTGCTTACCCCTAGTTAAGTCCTTTTTAGTTAGAGGGATTAATATTTTATGTATAGTTTCTGAGGGTCAGTCTAGATCAGGGCCTCCCACAAAGTCGATCGCGATCGACCAGTCAATCGCGGTGCCAAAGCAGGTTGATCGCGCAGTACCTTCCTTCCGTGTGGCGCAGTGCTCCTTTTCGCGCGGCGCACCTTCCCTCCACGCAGTGCATCATCCCCTTAGTCATGCTGCCCCCTGAGGCGACTCCCCCGCCTCCATCCTCAGTGCCGTTGCAGTGTGTCCTGAGGAGGGAGAAGGAGGGCAGCAGAGCAAAGGAGAGGGCGGGCGCCTGGCCCGCGCATGTGCTTTTGGAGCATGCAGCGGCGTGCAAAGATGAGCCACGAGGAAGGACAACCAGAAGGAGGCTTTGGCAGCCATTTTCTGCCAAAGTCATCTGCGACTGCAAGGAGTTCATCTGCTTGGCCACATTGATCAGCATTGAATGGCCTTGCAGCTTCAAGGTCTGTGTGCTTCCATTCTGTCAGTTTATATCTCTGGAATTATGTCAGGGTGGGAAAAGGAACTCTTGTCTAGTGGCCACATTGATCAGCATTGAATAGCCTTGCAGTTGAAAGGTCTGGCTTCTTTCTGCATGTTTATATATCTGTGGAGTAATGTCCAGGGTGGGAGAAGGAACTATTGTATGTTGGGTGCAAGTTTCAATGTACCATTGGCCACATTGATCAGCATTGAATGGTCTTGCAGCTTTAAGCTTAATTATTTATTATGTGTGTTGTGTAATATTGGCTTATTCAGTTATGCAAGGTACATCAACATACATTGTACATACAAAGAATCCTTAATAAATTGGAAAATAGTTATACATTTTATATTTCTGTGTAGGTAGATCTTTGTGACTTGGCTGTTTTATAAGCAGCTCGCATGCTGAAAAAGTATGAGCACCCCTGGTCTAGAGAGCCTCTTTGCATTTGAAGTCTCTATTGGCCTGCACCTTTAAGAATCCCCTCAGGGGCAGAGCCTCAGGCAAGACACTTCTGATTCTTGGAAGAGTCAGCCTTTTCATGACTCACAAAGGTAGGCGGGTCCCAAACCGTTTAGGGTTTTATAGGTGATGACTTGAACCTTGAATTGGGACCGGAAAATAAACAGTAGCCAATGGAGCTCCTTAAACAGCCAGGGGGGGTTGACCGCTCCCTTTAATTCGCCCCCCGTTATTAATCTGGACCGACTGCAGTTTCCAGGCCGTTTTCAAGGGTAGCCCCATGTAAAGTGCATTACAGTAGGCCAGTCTAGAGGTAACTAAGGTGTGGACCAACATTTTCAAGTTATGAACAAGATTGGTTCTGTAGGTTTGTTCTAAAGTAGAATTTGTATGTAAGTGGGAACAGGTACATTTTTAAAGTGTAATTCCAGCCCGATCTATCTATCTATCATCTATCTATCTATCTATCTATCTATCTATCTATCTATCTAGTTTAACACTACATGGTATTTGTTTTGCTGTCTGTGCCCCTGTTCAGAAGCTTTCACCTCACTTTCCGTCCCTGATATAACTGGATGTCAAAAAAATGGCTTGTTGTGGAAACAAGGATTGGTCAAAAGCTTCAGTGGAGGCGCCTTTTCCCCATGATAACTCCTCTGGGAATGAATATCCCTTCTGAGGTGTAGATTTCTCTCAATTCCTGTTTGTTTCACCCGTTTATTATAACACACACACTTCCATACCTGATGGTTCAGGTCCAGACATTCCCTTGAATGAACCTGCCCAGGCCTTGAGATCTTCAGGAGAGGCACTTCTCTTGGTTCCACCTTGTCATGCCCCAGCCTGACTCCATAGCCAAGCCAGATGAAATCCATGTTAAATCGAAGGTACCAGCCAGGTCTGGGAAAAAGCCGTTGCAGAGGCCTCCACGTCAGCCAGCGGTCAAGGCCAAACACAGCCTTCTTCCCAAACTGATAAGGAACGCTAGGAAGGCAAAGCCTCGCCTTCCCCCAGTCCCCCAGGTGCAGCCGCTAACGAGCTGACATATTTGCCTTCCTCGGGAGATTTGGGAAAGTCGGGTCCACAAACTGTTCATGAGAAAGTGTTGCGCCGAAGTCAGCGCCTCCGAGACCAAAACAATGGGGGACCTATTTAAGTTGGTTCCCGTTGGTGCTCGGCGTCTCACGCCAACGTTAAGCCTTCATTGCTTATGTACAGTATGTATGTATGTATGTATGAGGAGCTCCCGGTGACACAGTGGTCAAACTGCTGAGCTGCTGAACTTGTTGATTGAAAGGTCATAGGTTCGAATTCGGGGAGAGGGGTGAGCTCCCGCTGTCAGCCCCAGCTTCTGCCAACCTAGCAGTTTGAAAACATGCAATTGTGAGTAGATCAATAGGTATTGCTTCAGCGGGAAGGTAACGGCGCTCCATGCAGTCATGCCGGCCACATGACCTTGGAGGTGTCTATGGACAGCGGCAACTCTTCGGCTTAGAAATGGAGATGAGCACCAAACCCTAGAGCAGTGTTTCCCAACCTTCCGAATGCCGCGACCCCTTAATACAGTTCCTCATGTTGTGATGACCCCCAACCATAAAATTACTTTTGCTGCTAGTTTATAACTGTAATTTTGCTACTGTTATGAATTGTAATGTAAATATCCGATATGCAGGATGGGTTCTCATTCACTGGACCAAATTTGGCACAAATACCCAATATGCCCAAATTTGAATACTGGTGGAGTTTGGGGGAAAATCGACCTTGACATTTGGGAGTTGTCGTTGCTGGGATTTATAGTTCACCTACAATCAAAGACGTCCTGAGCGTCGTTCTGCTCTAATAGCCCATGAACTATCACGGCTTAACATTGACATCGCTGCTCTTAGTGAAGTTCGTCTCCATGAGGAAGGCAGCCTTAAAGAACACGGTGCCGGCTACACACTCTACTGGTCTGGCAAACCCAAAACTGAGAAACATCTTTCAGGAGTAGGCTTTATAATTAAAAATTCCATCGCCTCTAAACTCGAGACGTTGCCGACAGGTCACTCTGATCGCATTATCTCCTTACGCCTCCCACATGCTGTTCTCTTCAGTATATATGCCCCAACTATGCAAGCTGACCCTGTGGAGAAAGACAAATTCTACTCAGACCTACGTCACCTCATACAAAAGGTCCCTGCAGAAGATAAAATCATTATCCTTGGTGATTTCAATGCCAGAGTAGGAAAAAACTTTGAAGCCTGGAAAGGTGTATTAGGCAAGCACGGTGTTGGAAACTGTAATGATAATGGGCGCCTTCTGCTAGAGTTTTGTGCAGAACAGCAGCTGACTATTACAAACACCATCTTTCAGCAGAAAGATAGCTTGAAGACCACCTGGATGCATCCCCGATCCAAGCAGTGGCACCTCATTGACTATGTTTTAGTGCGCCAGAGAAACATTCGTGATGTCCGTCATACTCGAGTGATGCCCAGTGCAGAATGTCAAACAGACCATCGCCTTGTAAGATGTAAACTAAATCTACACCTTAAGCTCAAACCTAAGAGGGGTGGCATCTTAAAGAGGAGACTCCAAGTCAACAGTCTTCAACAGGCTGTTGTGAGAGACAACTTCCAGGCAAATCTGCAAGCAAAACTTGAAGTCCACCCTACAGATTCTTCTCCTACAGTGATTTGGCAACACATCAAAAACAGTATCCTGCAGTCTGCTGAAGAATCCCTAGGATTCTCCCTTAAGAAAACCAAGACTGGTTTGATGAAAACAACCAAGAGATCCAGGAGCTGTTGGCAAAGAAGAGAACCACTCACCAGGCATACCTCGCCCAGCCATCTTGCCATGTAAGAAAAACAGCCTTTCGTCTCGCATGTAGTAAACTCCAACAAAAACTCAGAGACATCCAGAACAAGTGGTGGATCGATTTATCAGAAAAGACACAATGCTGTGCAGATTTCGGTGATCACAGAGGTTTTTATGAAGCTCTCAAAGCAGTGTTTGGACCTACTTATCAGGTCCAAAGCCCCTTATACAGTACAGATGGTCAAACACTAATTACTGATAAAACCTCCATCCTGAACCGATGGGCTGAACATTTTCAGGGTCTCTTTAATGCCAGCCGAGTAGTCCAAGGTTCAGCTATCCAACACATGATACAACAACCAATGAAAAATGAACTGGACACAGCTCCCACTCTGGAAGAGACCACTGAGGCCATACAGCAGTTGAAAATGGCAAGGCAGCCGGGATCGATGGAATCCCACCTGAAGCTTGGAAACAGGGAGGTCATGTACTGCATGCTAAATTCCACGAGCTCCTTGTGAGTTGCTGGGAAAAAGGTGAACTGCCATCAGATCTCCGAGATGCAGTTATCATCACCCTGTATAAGAAAAAGGGAACAAAATCCGATTGCTCAAACTATCGAGGTATAACACTGCTCTCCATTGCTGGAAAAATCCTTGCAAGGATACTCCTGAACAGATTAGTTCCGGCTATTGCAGAAGAACTTCTCCCTGAAAGCCAATGCGGCTTCAGAGCTAATAGGAGCACCACAGATATGGTTTTTGCCCTTAGACAACTGCAAGAGAAATGTAGAGAGCAGAACAAAGGACTCTATGTAACATTTGTCGACCTCACCAAAGCCTTCGACACTGTGAGCAGGAAAGGTCTGTGGCAGATCCTGGAACGTCTAGGATGTCCCCCCAAGTTCCTCAAAATGATTGTCCTGTTACATGAGGGCCAGCACGGTCAAGTCAGATATGGCGATGCTCTCTCGGAGCCCTTTCTCATAACTAATGGAGTGAAACAAGGTTGTGTTCTTGCACCAACCCTATTCACAATCTTCTTCAGCATGATGCTCCAAAGGGCTACGGCAGACCTACAAGAAGACGGCATATATATACGCTATCGTACTGATGGTAGCTTGTTCAACTTAAGCCGTCTGAGGGCTCGCACTAAGACTCTAAACTATCTAGTCCGTGAGCTGCTTTTTGCTGACGATGCTGCCCTTGTCGCCCACTCAGAAGCAGCCCTGCAGCGCCTCACATCCTGCTTTGCAACAGCTGCAGAGCTGTTTGGGCTGGAAGTCAGCCTGAAGAAAACAGAAGTCCTCTACCAGCCCGCACCACAGGAAGAACACCATCATCCTCACGTCAGCATAGGCACATCTGTGCTTAAGTCCGTTCAGCAGTTCACCTACCTGGGAAGCATCATCTCTTCAGACGCCAAGATTGACAAAGAGATAGATCACAGATTATCAAAGGCATACAGTGCATTCGGAAGGCTTCACAAAAGAGTCTGGAGCAACAAGCACCTGAGACAAAGCACCAAAATCAGTGTGTACAGAGCTATCATACTGTCCATTCTCCTCTATGGGTCTGAAACATGGGTCACCTATCGCCAACACCTACGACTCCTCGAGCGCTTTCATCAGCGCTGTCTTCGCACAATCCTAAATATACACTGGACCGACTATGTGACGAATGTTGCTGTCCTTGAGCAAGCAGGGATCACCAGCATTGAGGCCATGCTATTGAGAACACAGCTGCGCTGGGCAGGGCACGTCTCTAGGATGGAGGACCACCGCCTCCCAAAGATACTACTCTATGGTGAACTCGCCACGGGTCAGCGCAAGAGAGGCGCCCCAAAAGAGATATAAGGACTCCCTGAAACAACATCTCAGGCTTGGCCAGATTGATCACCAACAATGGTCCACCCTGGCCTCACATCGGGAGGCATGGAGAAGCACTATCCACAATGCTGCGGCCTCTTTCGAGAAGACACGCCGAATGGGTCTTGAAGAGAAACGACAACGCAGAAAGAACCGCAACTTGGAAAAAACATCACCCAAGGAGACTTTCTGCTGCGCTTTCTGCAACCGAACTTGCCTATCTCAGATTGGCCTTTTTAGTCATCAACGCGCTTGTAAAAAGCGTGGGATGAGTCCTTCCTGAATCTTCGTTCGCGAAGTAATGCCGAGAGAGACAATCAAAGAGAATTCTGAACCCACCAACAATAGAATTGGGTCAAACTTCCCACACATATCCCATGACCAACAGAAAATACTGTGTTTTCTGATGGTCTTTGGTGACCCCTCTGACACCCCCTCATGACCCCCCCAGGGGTCCCGACCCCCAGGTTGAGAAACACTGCCCTAAAGCTGGACACAACTGGACTTTATTTCAGGAGAAAACTTACCTATATGTATATACTATATATGTGTGTATATATAGAGAGAAAGACATATGGGAGTTGTAGTTGCTGGGATTTATAGTTCACCTACAATCAAAGAGAGTTCTGAACCCACCAACAATAGAATTGGGTCAAACTTCCCACACAGAACTCCCATGACCAACAGAAAATACTGTGCTTTCTGATGGTCTTTGGTGACCCTCTGACATCCCCACATGACCCCCCCCCCCCCAGGGGTCCTGAACCCCAAGTTGAGAAACACTGCCCTAGAGTTGGACACAACTGGACTTTATTTCAGGAGAAAACTTACCTATATGTATATACTATATATGTCTGTGTATATATATAGAGAGAGAGAGGGAGGGAGAGGGAGGGAGGGTATATGGAATTTGCAGTTTGGTGAAGGAGATAAGTTGAAAGTCCTTGTCAAAGTATAACTCCTATCATAGCATTGAGTCATGGCAAGTCAAGAGGATTCAAGACGGAAACACCCTTGCTGATCCAATGAGGGCAGCGGATAGGTGGTTCTTCCAGATGGCCATCTGAGAAACGAAACTTAGGCTTGAGGCTTGGAAACGAAAGTTAAACCCCAGGAACAGCTGACTGCCTCTGCTTTGCTGAAAGCCAGTGCTGGTGTGGCCTCTTCTGCTGTGCACACCACGCTTCCCAGCTGGAGAGAAGAAGCGGTGCCTGGCCGGTGATCCTCCCTGGAAAGTAATGTTGCTGATGCGCGGGGGGAGGGGTGGAGAGCCCGAGGCTGCTCAGCTGCTCAGCGGTGGGGACAGAGCTGAGAGCCCTTGCTTTGCCTTGCCTGTTGTTTCTATCGTTTCTGTTCTTTCCAGCCTCTAATGGTCCTTATTCTGTGGACACTAGCCATTGATTGCAAGATATGTCTCTCTCTTCTTTGGGCGCAGCAATCTTTTTAGATCTCCTGGGGAGATTCAATGCATCTTGACTCCCTTTGAACTGCCACTGGTCAATGTCTGGGTGATGCAGTTTGGTGAGCCAGCAACACCCTTGGGACCTTGTAAAACTACAGCTCTCTGGATCCCATTGCCTTGGACCCTGGCAGTTCAAGTGGAGCCAAAAAGCATTCATTCTACAGTGTAGTGTAAAAAAACATTATCATCAAATACTTTCTGGTAGTATTTCCAGAACCTTGGGGAGTCTGACTTGGCCACAGTGATCCACGCTCTTGTTAAACCAAGGATAGATTACGGCAACACACTCTACATGGGATTGCCTTTGAAGACTGTTCGGAAACGTCAAGTGGTCCAACGGGTGACAGCTAGATTTCTAACGGGCAGCATACAGCTCCCTTTGTTATGCCAGTTCTACTGGCTTCCAGTCTGGTACCGAGCACACTCATCCTAGTTGCTGTTGTGTTGTTTTATTGTTTATACTGTTTTACTGTTATTGTTATTTTATCCAATGATATGTTTTATAAACCACCCTGAGCCTGTTAGGGCAGTATATAAATTGAAATAATAAAATAAATAAATAAATAAATTCAAAGTGCTGGCTTTAGCCTATAAAGCCCTAAATGGTTCTGGCCCAGCTTACCTGTCTGAAAGTATCCCCTTATATGATCCACCTTGGAGATTAAGATCTTCTGGGGAGGCCCTGCTCTTGATTTCACCTTTCTTGCAAGCACAACTGGTGGGGATGAGAGACAAGGCCTTCTCAGTGGTGGCCCCTCGGTAGTCCCTCCCTAGTAAAATTAGAGCAGCCCCCCTCCCTTCTGACAATCAGGAAGAAAGTAATAACATGGTTATGTGACCAAGCTTTCAAACACCAAAGCTCATAGTGCAATAACATAATAAGGAATAGTCAACGGACCAATGGAACAATTACAGACTTTATTTTTGGATGGTGTGATTTTAATTTTTCAAATTGTGTTGTTTATCAGTGGGTTTTAATACAAATATTATTATTGATGTGTTTTTTTTGGCTTTATGTCTAAATATTGTTTTATGTTTAATTTGGTTAGGTTAATTTATAGTTATATGATAATTTGGTTAGGTTAATTTATAGTTAGCCTACATGTTACTGTCTTGCTATTATCTATTGATTTTCACATGTACTGTATGTATGGCATTGCATTTTGCCTTTATAATGTGGGAAACTTCTTTGAGCTCCCTTAGGGGGATAAAGGTAAAGGTACAGGTTTCCCTTGACATTGAGTCTAATCGTGTCTGACTCTGGGGTGGTGCTGGTCTCCATTTCTTGGCCGAAGAGCCAGCATTGTCCGTAGACACCACCAAGGTCATGTGGACAGCCATGGAAAAGCATCCTTTTTGCAGTGTAGATGCATCCCCTGATCCAGATTATTTACTATACAAAATCACACAAGAGTCAATCGCCACTGTGCAGATGATAAAGGACAGGTATGCTTAGAGGTACATCTACATTGTAGGATTAGCTAGTCATTGGCAAGATCTACATTGCTAAATTATATGCTCTAAAATTATTTTTCTGTCAAGAATTGGATCAACACTGCAGGGTGTAGACCTATATAACAAGGTCTGAACTTTATTATATGAATCTATATTAACCATATAATTATGTGGTCCAAACTTGAAAGTATGTGGTCTAAACTTTAAAACATATTGTTCTGTCAAAGGCTAGAACAACACTGCCATATAATGCAGTTTGAACTTCATTATATGGATCTACACGGACCATATAATGCAGGTCAAACTGCATTATTACATTGGGGTTGTATCTATTTCTTACCAAGAGTAACTGCACTTCATTTTCTGTTTTAAAGGGAGAAAAGCAGTATATAAATCTAGTAAATAAATAAATAAATAAAAAATAAATAAATAGTAGTAATAGTTTATTAAATGCTTAGACCATAGCTCTTTCACATACAGGACAAACAAATAGATACATAAAATTTAGATTATAAAATACTTTAATCTTTATCTTGCTGGTAGATAAAGGTTCATTATTTAGTTGTTTCATTTCCTCCATCTTCTTTAGATTTCTGATGTGTGAAAGGTCAGGTAGGATTCTGGCCATTGTCAATATCACCTGTTTTTGGATTTCAAACTGACAGGATTTTCATGCAATTCATAATCGGACGTTTTACAATTTATTTACTTATTTAGGATATTTCTATCCCACCTTTCTCTGCAATGCGGACCCAAGGTGGCTTACAAACAGAATAGAAACATTAAAACCCTTCAATCAGGAGAATGAAATAGGTAAAGCCATGAAACAACAACAATCAATAAAATCCCACATTTCAGTTAAAACCATAACATCCCCCATGTATCTCTCCTCCATCCTGATCATAAAATCTCCAACTCCTGCCATGGCTCAATTAAAGGGCTTGTTAAATAGGCAAAGATGGAGCAGCCCTAAGTTCTTCAAGCAGGGAGTTCCAGAGGTCAGGGGCCGCACCATAGGAGGAGCCTTCTCTAGTTATGCTGTAGATGCACACTGGTGGGGGCTCGCAATGTGGCAGAGAGTTGCAACGTGGCAGGGATTGCTGACGAATGAAACTGGAACAAAGTCCATTGGGAGGGAAACATTTCTTCTGATGGGACAGCCTTCCTCCTCACGCTAAAGTACACATACGTAAATTTTAAATTGGAGTCACAATTTCCATACTTTGTTAGAGCGGAGACATTTTTGCAAACATGGTGGCACTATGTACAGTTCTTTGTAAAAGTGTCTTTGCTCCAGCAAAGCAAGGGAAACAATTACCCACAGAGTGACCTTAGATGAGTTGTACACTCAGCCACAGTAAACCCTGTGATCGGTTCATTTTAGAGTTGCCTTAAATAAGAAATGACTTGAACATACTCAAGAGCAATAAATGTGTAATTGTGGCATGACCCCCTGAGCCACAGGTCTGATATATTTGGTTTTTGATATATATATGTTTTGTCATCCTTCTGGGAGGCTTCTCTCATGTCCCCACATGGGGAGCTAGAGCTGCTAGAGGGAGCTCATCCACACTCTCCCCAGATTCAAACCTGCAACCTGCCTTCAGTCCTGCTAGCACAAATTCTGGCCACCAGGGGAGCTGTGGTTTCACTGTCCACTTGTGACACTGATGGAGTTCGTTTTGCATGCTGCTGGAGACTTTTATGGCATCGTATTTTTTTTTTTATTTACAGTATTTTTACCCCGCCCTTCTCAACCCCCAAGAGGGGGCATAGCGGCTTACAAGGCAGCAATTAGATGCCGGAAATGGTACATAATGTAAAATCACAATTACAAGCAAAGTTAAAAACATCAACAGTTAAACAATTCATCAACAATCAAATTCAATTAAAATCTTCCATCTATATCAAGTCAACATCCAATCAATAGCGGTAAGCCATATTCTCATGACCGTTGCCATATCAATCATTCCAGGTAAAGTGCTGCATTGAGCTACTGTGAAAAGGCCTGGTCCCATAACCATGATTTTACTTTCTTCCTGAAAGCCAGGAGGGATGGGATCGATTGTATTTTGCTTGGAAGCAATCAGACAGTTGCATCTGTCAAGTAGGAAATTTGGGGACCACTTTGTGTGGGGAGGCTAAATTTAACTGATTTACGGGGCCATAAAAATTTCCAGGAAAGGTACAAAAAAGGAACGAAAGAATGCGACAGCTCTTCCTGGTGGCCAGAAGATGGAATGTTAAATTGCCTCTATGTCTGTCTATATATGTTGTATGTCAAATGGCATTGAATGTTTGCCTGTATATGTGCATTGTGATCCGCCCTGAGTCCCCTGTGAGGTGAGAAGGGCGGAATATAAATGATGTAAATAAATAAATAATACTAATAGATTCATTTGATGGATCAAATTGGAAATATCCACATGATTTTACTGTTTCTGGTGACCATCTGCAGAATTTGAGAAAAAAGCTTTTGTATTCTACCATGAGGCTGAGTAGATACAGATACATTGATTTTCTTTTTTCCTTAAAGCAAAACTCATTAAGAAACAAACCACTGGGCATATTATGTGTTCCTGTATTTTTTCAGTGCAGTGTCTATTTAACAACTATATAAAAGTACAACAAATTAAAATAATAGAATGATACCTATGTGTTTCAAGGTGTATGGAAGAGTAATGGTCCAGACTTAAATGAGCACAAATAGTCATGGCGTCTGCACCAAGCCCAAAACAAGGAGAAGCCTCTTCAAAACCCGTGATGCTAAAAAAGAAGAAAAAGAAAAAGGAAGTACCTGGAAGAAAAGATAGAAATGAACCATGCGCACCTGATTTTTAAAACAAGAGGTAGATAACCTCCTTGATCTATACTGTGATACAGATAATCTCTATGGATGTATTTTCTTCCTCTCTTTAGGTGCTTTCTATACTGTAGAATGAATGCAGTTTGACATTTTAAGTGGCATGGCTCAATGCTAGGGAACCTTGGGTTTTGTAGTTTGGTCGGGCACTAGCACTCTTTTGCTGGGAAGGCTAAATATCTCCTCCCATGATTCCATAGCATTTAATCATGGCAATTAAAGTGGTGTAAAAAGGTATTCATTGTACAATATAGATCAGGCATGGGCAAATCTTTTTGCCCTGGAGCCTCATTGTGGGCCCGGTCAGGAGGGCTAGAAGGGAGAACCGGACAGGGAGGGAAAACGGAGTGGGCCCAGGAGGATGTGAGGCTGGGGTGGGCCTGGGAGGGGTGGACCTGGGCTGGGGTGAACCAATGAGGGGCGGGGCATGGGGCAGAACCAGGGGCAGGACACCCTCATGCTTTTCTCTCAGCATAAGGATGGGGCTGTTCACCCTAGCCTTACGCTGGGAGGAAGGTGAGGCTTTGGAGGTCCCTCAGTCCCCACTTGCCTCTCCCTTCTGTCAGCATCAGGACGGGGCCTCACCTCATCCTGACACCAGGAGAAGAGAGAAGCAGATGGCAGGTGAGGTGGCTTTGGAACCGCTTCACCTACTGCTTGCCTTTTTGCCTGGGCCAGGCTTCTTCCAGCATCAGAATGTGGCCTCACATTGTCCTGATGCTGGGAGAAGGAAGGGGCAGGTGGCGGGTGAGGCAGCTTTGGAGTTGCGTTGCCCGCTGCCTGCCAACTCCCCCATGCTGGGCTTTTCCTGGCATCAGGGCAGGGTTGCTCACCCTGTCTTAGGACTTGAGGAAGGCATGCTGTTACTGAGAGTACTCTAGAGCAGTGTTTTTCAACTTTTTTTGAGACACGGCACATTTTTTACATTTACAAAATCCTGGGCCACACCACCAACCAAAATGACACAAAATGACACTCTAACACACTAATACATATAGTTAATATGTTTTAAAAAGTATTTAACATAACTCAAAAACCACTGGACAAATTGCTTCCAAATTTGGCCACAAAACATACTAATACTAACCCAAGGAGGGACCATCAGTCAAAAAATTGATTTTGTCATTTGGGAGTTGTAGTTGCTGGGAGTTATAGTTCACCCGCAATCAAAGAGCATTCTGAACTCCACCAATGATGGAATGGAATCAAACTTCCCACACAGAACTCCCATAACCAGAGAAAATACTATAAGAGTTTGGTGGGCATTGACCTTTGGTTTTGGAGTTGTAGTTCACCTATATCCAGGGAGCACTGTGGACTGAAACAATGTTGGATCAGCCAAACTTGGCATGACTCAAATGTGAGCACAGATGGAGTTTGGGGAAAATAGACCTTGACATTTGAGAGTTACAGTTTTTTTAGAGTTAACATACGTTCAAAGAGCATCCTGAACTCTTGCAACAATGGAATTGAACCAAACTTGGCATAGGTTACCAACAGAAAGTACACTTGGGAATTGACCTTGAGTTTGGAAGTTGTAGTTCACCTACACCCAGAGAGCACTGTGGACTCAATGTTATGTTTGTTGTTGCCCAGAATCACAATGTTGGAAGGAGGTTAGTTACCACTTTAAGGTCCCTAAAACAGGCATGGGAAAACTTCGGCCCTCTGGGTGCTTTGGACTTCAACTCCCACCATTCCTAACAGCCTGAGGCCCTTTCCTGCTTAAGTGGCTGAGGGGGGGGGGAAAGGAAAAGAGCCTGAGGCTGCTAGGAATGGTGGGAGTTGGAGTCCAAAACACCTAGAAGGTCCAAGTTTGCCCATGCCAGCTTTGACAGACCGCTTCCTCCCCCTTCCCCTTTGCGCCCTTTCTTCCCCCTCCTGCCAAACATTTTCTTTTTCTTCTCCACTCGGGCTTCCTTCTTCCCAGCCTCGCTCTGCTCGCTTTGCCTCGCTTTGCTCATGCTGCCGCTTCTGCCGCCATTTTGATCTGAGGGGCAGTGTGAGGGTTCAGAGGGGAGTGGGAGGAGGAAGATGACCGGGTCAGGTGCCAGCGCCTGACCCATGGTCGTCTTCCTCCTTCCCCCTCCCCTCCTGAACACGCTCACGCTGCCCCTTCGGATCAAAATGGCGGCAGAAACGGCAGCATGAGCAAAGTGAGGCAAAGCGAGCAGAGCGGGACTGGGAAGAAGGGAGCCCGAGTGGAGAAGAAAAAATAAGTGTTTGGCAGGAGGGGGAAGAAAGGGTATTGGAGGTTTCAATTTCCCAAAGCACACCTGATGATCGCTCACGGCACACTAGTGTGCCATGGCAAACTGGTTGGGAAACACTGCTCTAGAGGGCTCCCAGCTGCCACATGCCTCCCTCCCTCATCCTTTCGGCATAAGAATGCCCAGAGAATGGGATAAATTTTGAGGCCAGACATAAGGGCCCAAGCGGCCGTGTCCAGCACACGGGCCTTAGTTTGACCATGCCTGATGTAGATGCACCCTTTGCTACTTGACATACCTTCATTTCATTCCTAGCTTATTGTTTCCCTTGACCTGGATATAATTATACGATCTGCTTCAAGACATAGAGATGAAATAGTGTAAAATATCCACACTAGTATGGGAACTTTCTGCATCCACTCCCCCACTTACTGTGAAACTATCCTTTGATGATGCAACACAGATTATGTGAAAAAAGGCATACCTATATATTCTTTTTTCAGATCTACAAAGATGCATGGAAGAAATTACTGATTTTATTTGCAATGAAATACCAAAAGCTGGGTAAGTATATCATTCTTGCAGCCTATCATTACTTTCATTTTTTGACTGCATGCACTCTTACACCTTCCTATTGGTCCTCCTGTTTTACTTAAGTTTTTTTTGAAGATACTGATTGATTCCCTGTGTTGGGCCTGTGGCTAAAGCACTTAAGGGAATTTAGTTTTTCCGAGAGTCCAGTGGGCGGGAATTGAGACACCTGGCTTGCTGATTCTAGCCACAGCTGTTACTTTCCCAGGGAAAAGGGAGGGAAATGTTCGAATGCTGAGGGCTTGTTATTAGCCCTGCAAAGGTTTGAAATACAGTTCCTGGTCAACTTTCGATTCTACTGCAAGCAGTTCTATGAACTCCTGACTTCATGGTTTTTTGGTCATTCATGACAGAACTTTGAGCTTGCTTTTTTGGGACTAACCTCGTTTTAAGATTTGTTGCTTCTTAGTGGTTTTGTATTCAGAGACCTTACAACTTAATTAGCCTGAAGCTTTGGATTTACTCCAATGCTTTTTGCCTTTGCCTATTTCATGTTTACTGTTATTTTTGGACATTGTTTACTTCAATAAATAGACTGTTATTTCCAGCCATGGTTGTCTGAAATATTTAAAGGGCCCTGGTTTCCGGCCGGTGTGCGACACCCTGTAATGTTGCAGTAGAGATATCATTGCTTCACTAGGGACCTCATCATATTGGTGAAGTCCCCCGTGCTGATTCACCAGCCTTCGTGGCAAATCAGGGGGACAGCGGGGTAATTGCGGCAACCAGTGCCCTGCACCCTGCCTGCCTGGCAGTGGAGGCCTCCTCGTCACTTGTTGGGAAGTGTCACAGCACGGCCTATCTCCGCTGTAGCCCTGTTGTTCCAAATGGAACACAGGGAAGCTAGCATGTTGGCGGTGCGGCGTTGTATGATGGACAATGTGGGCCTTCATTGCTTAACTGGGATGGCAGCATCATACAATGCTGATTTTCCATGCATGATGAGATCCTAAAAATCACTGAATTAGCAGCTTTGTTGTCAAGCTTGGTAGCCTTATATCAAGGGTCTGAATATCTAGAGAAAGAGTAATCAATTATATTAAGTACCAAATATTTAGAAAACGGCCATGTAGCTTATTAAGCATCTATTTCTTTCAGTCATTCAGCTGGCTCACATTAGTTGGCCAAAAACAGTTGTAAAAATTCTTGTAAACAGTTGTTGAAATTATTGAGGCCACAGAGCCAGTAGTAGTGAAGGGGAGGAAGAATTAGGATTCGTCTATAGAATTAATACAATTTGACACCATGAGAGTCATAGTGTTAGAAGGTCTGAATCCTTTTCTGCCAAAGACTGTTGGCACCTTACCAAATGACAACCAAATTCCACGTTGTTGAGCCATGACAATTAAAGTGATGTCAAACTGCATTAATTCTACAGCATAGATGCACCCGTAGACACTAAAATGGACGAGGAAGACAGAGATGTGAGAGGGTCAGAGGGAAAGCTGCCAGGGATAGAAAACATTTTCTAATTAGTTTGAATGTCTCTAGTGCTTATTTTGTCTTTATCTGTTTAATTGATTATTTCTGCTAAATGTCACTGTCAACATGCCATGTGTTTTGTCCAGATATGTCAGCTTGCTGAATGATTATGTTGAGTCAGAGTTTTTTCTGATTGATGGTGATTCGTTGTTCTTCACTTGTGCGACTGACACAACATTACAACCAGGACAAAATCTACACTTCTTTTACTTAGTCGAACGCTTTCTCCTCGATTTAACAAGCAAAGGGGGAAAATTTATCATTGTTTTCTTTCAGGTAAGAAGTAGATAATTATTTACTATGTTCCTTTTTTTCTGTCCTCCAATATGGAACTAAATTAATTATCCTTTAACCTTAAACAAAATCATACATGTAAATACTAGAAGTAGTCAGGGGGTGCTGTGAATAGATTTTTAATGTGTTTTAAAGGTTTTAACTGTTTATTTTTAATACCGTTAATATTTAATTCTGCTTTAATGTTCATATATTTTAGGTTTTAAATTGTATTGCACTGGTTTTACTGTAAGCCACTTTGAATCTCTTTTAGAGAGCGGAAGCAGGGTACAAATAATAAAAATGATTCAGAACGGATGTTTGTCAGCATAGATTTGAGATCTTTAAACTGCTTTGAGATGTTAATCAAAAAATCATGTAAAAATATCTGTAAATGCTGTAGTATGCTGTATACTGTAATACCTACATTCTTACCCTGCCTTAAAAGCCTAAAGAGATTTGGAGGAGAGTTTCTTTCTCAAAGAGGACAATGAGTGCAGGATTCTCCCTCGTCTGCTGAATGGGAATGTTTCAACTTTAGCTTGAAAACATTGACTGTTTTCATTCCTTTGCTGTGTTATGCTTAATTATTCTTTCCATCATGTTATGGGTCTTTTAGTTGCTAGTGCGTCTCTAGACATAGCCATATTTCCTTCTTTATATGTAGGTGCTAGTTGCTGCTTGAGGTTGAGATAAAGATGTAATGGAATGCAGTAAGCTGTCTTATAGAGCCAGGTCATTGATTCTTCTGGCTCAGTATTACTAACTATGACTAGAATGGCTCTCTGGGATTTTCTGGTCTTCTATCCAGTTATTTTCAGGCTTGACCTTTACTAGCTTCTGAGTCAGATGAGGTCCATTATGTTCATTGTAAACATTTATTTATGGGATATAACTATAATTTGCCTTAAGGAATCTGTCCTGCAGAGAGCTACAAAGGGAATAAGCATTCATGGAACTCTTAAAAAAGTAAATAAGAACATAATGCTTTGAATTTATAGCAACAGTTTTTTTAACCACTTAAAAAATCATAAATATGATTTTTTTTTCAGGATGCAGAATACCTATATTTCCAAAATCCTGCTCTTATTTCTCAGCGTAGAACATTGATCATGCATCTAAAGAACAACACTGAAATACCAATACATACTGAATTTCCTAACTGCTTAGAAGACAGCTGGCAGAGTTTTCTGGAAGACAATTATCCTTATTTCTTAATAATTTCGGATGTAGGGTTGGATCAATTGCAGACCAATTTTTTCCATTTATTCATCATCCACACTTTGTCAAACAAAGTCAATGTTGTGCTTACTTCAGGTCAAGAATCGGATGTTATCAGAGTTTATGGGTACCACATCCACAGTGTATATCGTCACCAGATATTTTTCCAAAAGGTAAATACTGTCTTAGAAAAAATTGCTAAATTAAACAAAGAAGTTAACAAACTTGAAAAGGCTTGAAAACAATCATGAAAGGTGTGGTCACTAACTATTAATTTTTTGGGGTGGAGAAATCAAATAATACTTTTTCTCTAGCTGGCTTCTGTTGACTTTTTAAAAGAAAGAACTATAGAAAAAGTCACAAGGGAAGTGTTCTCCAAAATCACTAATATTACTGTATGTTAGTAATACTTTGCCAAAATGTTTTTATCTCCTTTTACTCCTAAGTGTTGAGTAATACTTATTACTAGTGAGTAGAGCTGCAAATTTTACTAACACTCCATCTGCCCTGCTATACAATGTAGTTTGAAATTGCATTATGTGGTCAGTGTAGACATATAATGCAGTTTCAATTACCTACACAGACCATATAATGCACTTTCAAGCTGCATTATATAGCAGGGTAGATGGAGTGTTGGTAACATTTGCAGCTAGTACAATGTATTACTCAGGGCCCTTCTACACAGGTATTGCCCTCTAGGACCTTGGGCAGGACCTACCTTGAAAAACCACAGAGACCAGCTAAGGTACAACAGGTTTATTGAGAATATAGTTTATAGGAAATAGGTTGGAAGCAATACTATAGTGCTTCCAATAGCAGCAAATCTCAGGAACAAAGCATTGAGTAAATAGTCTCGTGGTAAACCAGGAATCAAGCTGGATGCAATCAGGAACAAAGCTGGGTTAAAATGCAAGGAAGTCTCTTTAGAAAGCAGCCGGTGTAAAGGCAATGAAAAACCTTTCAGGAACAAACAGGAACTTAGCAAAGAAGGTATACTTCACCCAAGTGGGCAGAAATCAAGGCAGCCAAAGCTGACTGGCAAAGTCTTCCTGGAAGGCCCAGTGGCCTCTCTCACAGGAGCATCATCCTGAATACGATGTTGGCACGAGATACCGCTCTGGGCCAACTCTACACGGTTATACTGTCTCAACCCTTTGATCTAAGTGATGTAGGTCTGCGTCGGATGTCAAAGTGGGCATGATGGATGGCAGCTGTTGTTTAAGCTACCTCAGTCTCTCGAGAATGTAAACCTCGTTAGCATCTCCAGATGTAAAGGGAAGTCAAGCCTGTCTCCGGCCTGGGCCTCCCCGCTTATCTTCCAGGCCTGCTTTGCTAACCTTGACCAGTTCATCCCGCATTCTTGGTGCCAGGGTCTCACGAGAAAAGCAAGCAGGCAGATCTTCATGAAGGAGACAGGCTGGCCTGGAAGGGATTTTAAATCCTTCATGGCTGCAGTATTGTTCATGGGAAGCAAGGGCTTGTGGGGCTTGTGGCGTGACAAGAGGCTCTAAATCCTGTGATAGCTAACGGGTTTACCCGAGGCAACTAAATGATGACTCAGGTTAACCTGGATTAATGTGGAGAAAACTGGGATTTTCCAGTTTACTTTGCATTAATTTGACAACTGCAAATATCCAAATCTTACCTTACTTTAAGACCTGGATCTTTGCAGGTGAGGGCCCTGTAGGGATTGACTTATCCAGCAGGCCCCTTGGGTAAGTTTTTTGGGGGGGGGGGGGGAAATGATGACGCTGGAGCGGGGCTGGATGCCATCCTGGATGCCATCTAGCTATCCCCGAGGGAAAGCCTGGGGTTGTGGGAAGGTGTGGGGATAAAATCTCGGGAGGCACTAGTCCCTCTCATCATTTTTACCAGTGTAGACAGGCCTTTAGCACTTTAGAGGAAAGGGAGATCAAAACATTTTTAGCAAAATACCACTAAAATTCATTTGTATTAGTGAATGACAGGCAGTGGTTTAGCAGATGTTTTTTTCAACTCCCAGAATCCTAACAGCTAGTGAACTGGCTGGGATTTCTGGGAGTTGTAGTCCAAAATACCTGGGGACTCACAGGTTGAGAACCAGTAGTGTAGATAGAACCAAAGTCCCCTTCTATACTGCCATATAATCCAAATGATCAAATCTGATAATCCAGTGTTTTGGCAATATTCTACACAGAAGCAAGGAAGGATATTAACCACTGGGATGTGTCTATAACAAGCTTAATAATAATAATAAACTTTATTTATACTTCCCCAAATACGTACTCTTTCCCCCCTGATATGAACCTATATTTGTTTTAGTTTCGTACATTTTTATCCCAAACTTTAATCAACCATGGAGTTCAAGGTGGATTATGTTGCATTGCTTCAGGCAGTGTTACTTTTAAGCCTTCCATCGATAACAAGACCTAGATTGGTTTAGCTGTAGAAAAGTGTCTGAATCATATATACTTAAGAGGGATCTGTGGAGTCCAATTCTTTTTCGTTACTGTCTTCAGATTACCTTGTATATTTGGCAAACTTATCTTTGACAAGGTTACTTGTCATCAGTCCTCTCCAATAAAACAGGAATAGTGGGTTTTTGTAAGTTTTTTAGGCTGTATGGCCATGTTCCAGAAACATTCTCTCCTAACGTTTCACCTACATCTATGGCAGGCATCCTCAGAGCTCCCAACCCCTGACTTCACAACTTCTGAGGATACCTGCCATAGATGCAGGTGAAATGTCACGAGAGAATCTTTGTGGAACATGGCCATACAGGCCAAAACTTATAAAAACCAAGTGATTCTGGCTTTGAAAGCCTTCGACAATAATTACAACATGAATAGCATGTGCTTACATTGCTTTCTGAAACAAACATGTACCACCCAAGCCTCACAACCAAGAGAGTGATGCAGTTGCCATTTCTCCTTCGTGGTCTCTGTGAAATCCGCACATGTGGTAGTAGTTCTCGCAAATCCGTAGCAGTTCGGACCCTATAAAAAGCTCTCTATGCCTTTAAGGATGTTGCCCCACCCGTCCTCCCACAGTATATATAGGACACAGGTGGGGCTGCAGCCCTTGTTCCTTTATTCCGCTCGTGCTATCAGCAGTGTTAGGAACCCTCTTTCTCTGTGCTTTGATCTGGTTTGTTTGACTACTCTTTGGATATTCCCTTTTGGATTTGGCTTTGAACTTGGACTTCTGACTGCTCCAGCTTGCTGCCTGCCTTGACTTGGACTGTACTTTGACCTTTCTCAGGCCAGTATGTCTGCTCCTCTGTCTAAGAAGTGCTCTTCCTGTGAGGGCCTTTTTTCTATTACTGATCAGCATGCCATGTGCATCCTTTGTTTGGGGGAGTCTCACAATGCTCAGACTTGTGCTATTTGTGTGGCCCTCCCTCCTCGTTCTAGGAAAGAATGGCAGGGCACCTTGAGGAGCTTACTTTCTGCAGAGGCGCTTCTCCCAGCAGAGTCCCCACGCCGCTGCCATTGGTCGCGTCTTCCTCCTCCACGCCGCCTCTGCGCTCGGCTTCCTTGGCATCTCCGAAGCGCCGCCGCTCCTGGTCCCCTTGTGGCGCCTCTTCCTCAAAACGCAGCAAGAGGACATCGGCTCCCGCGGCTTCCGCTGCGACCCCTCCTCCGCGACCGGAGCTTGTTGGGTGTGGCCAGCAACGCTCACCGGATGTGCGGCCTTCTGCTTCCGCTGCCGCCAGACGCGCGCCTCATAGCCCAGCGCGCCTGGCGTGTACGGAGGTGGCCCTGCGTCCCCTGGCGGACATAGCCCCTCCTCCGCCGATGCTCCCGGTGCCTGCCCTGCCCTCCGCGAGGGTAGCAGGCCCGGTGATTGGAGCCACCGGCATGGTTCCTGTCCCTGTGGCAGCGTTCCCTCTGCCACCCTTGGAGGACCAGCGCATCTCCTCACTTCCTCCCTCTGCTGTGGGATCCAGGTATGGCTCTTCTGGCCTACCTTCCTTTTCGGGTGCTTGCAGGACTCCTCCTCGCGCTCTTCGCCCAGTGGACCTCCCTGTGCATGATGTACCCCGTCATGCTTCTAGGCCACTCCAGCCACTGCCTTCTGATTACATCCATTATTCCCCTGGCGGCAGGGTGTACTATTTTGGGCCTCCATGTCTTCCTTCTCATGAGCACTTGTTGCCTGCTCCTCACCAGCGGCCTCCGCCTGCTTCGGCATCCTTGATGATGGCCCCTGTAGACCCAGCTGGTCTGTCTGAGTGTGACTCTGACATTGATACCGCCTCCTCCCGGGCTACTCCTGAACCTTCTCCGGTGCCTGAGCCTGTGCAGTCTGCTCTGCCATCTGACTCCTCATCTCTTTCTGCCTTGATGGTTCAAATGTCGCAGGCATTGGATCTCCCATCCCCTCAGATCCGGGAAGTTGTGGAGGATCACATGTTCCCTTCGGAGCAGCAGGATGATGATTTGCCTTCATCCGCCCTACCTTCTCTTCCTTATGTGATTAAGCTGGCCCGCCCGCCTAGCCTTGCGCCAGCTTCAGTGCCTCCTGTCTCCCGCCGGTATGACGGCATGTACCGTGTAGACCTTGCTCAGGCACCGTTGATTGCACGCCCGCCTCAGCCGAATTCTGTGGTGGTTGATGTCCACCAGGGCAAGAATTCTAAGAAGACCTTTACTACTCCTCCTGATAAGGATGGCAGGCGGATGGAGGCCTTTGGCAAGAAGGTCCATTCCGGTGGTGGCTTCGCTGCACGCCTAGCCTATTATGGCACTTATATGGCCGGCTATCAGGATTTCCTTTGGCATAAGTTGACTCCTTTTTTGGATTTTCTTCCTCCTGATCAGCAGGACCTCCTTCGGTCCTATCAGCAGGAGGCCCTCCTCCTGTCCCGATCTCAGAAGGACATGGCTAAACATACAGCCGACGCTGCGGGCCGGTTTTTTGCCACAGCTACTGCCATACGCCGAAACGCTTGGTTGCGGACTTCCACCCTTTCGGACGCGGGCAAGGTCCTGGCGGAGGAGCTTCCTTGGCGTGATGACACTGTGTTCAATCCTGATACTGATTCCAGTCTCAAGGAGAAACAGGAAGTACGTAAGGCCCGTGGGGTCATAATGTTTGCCCTTGTATATGTCACTATTGTATTATTTGACTCCTATGTACTTGGTTATTTGCATTTTGCTTATGATTGCTCCGTTTATCTTCATTGTAGATGTGGTAAAGTTGTGCCTTACGAGTCCTGAGGAAGCATCTGCCACCTATTTGTGGCCCTTTGCGAAACGGGCTGGTGCCTTTTACTGCCTGGGACTACATACTGCTGGGCGATACCCGTTGACTCATGCCATGCCCTTTAACCGCATCTGAATACTGAAATATGATTGGATAATTGAATACTTCAAATACATTTTTTCTACGGAGATATGACTGTGCTTGTGTTGATTTAAAGAACATTGGAGGGCACACCGTTGTCCACCTTGTATAGGGGGTGCACCCACATTTTGGGCCACTGGACTAACTACATGTGCATGGGATACCTTTAAACAGCTCTATTACCGGCTCCCACGTCGGGTCCACAGCTGGCCGGCTTCTACTTGAGCATCTAGCGCACGGCCCCATCGACAGGATTTGGACCTGAGTACCCCTATGGATTGATAGATTCACTGCAACTTATACCGCTACTTTATTTTTATTTTTGGCCACACGGAACGTTGTTTATTGAATATATTTACTTATTTCCGGGTTTGACCCCTACTGGCGAGATCTCGCGAGATTACGCGACTGTGGTCTCACGGGATTTACCATTGCTGACTACCGCGATAAGCCCCAACGCAGGCTAGAGACTTCCGCATTACGAGACCGCGCGACTCCTCCCCTGACACACTGCGCAGCCCCCTGGAACTTGTAGGCGTATGATAGCGCTAACCCGCTATCCGGCACTGCGGACTACAAACGCATTGACGTCACTTCCGCCCACGCCCGCTGGCCTCTGGGAAATGTAGTATACAGTAGCGACATTGTTTTTCATACTATTCTGCCGTTTGTGGGGGGTTTTGCACTTGCCTATAGCGGGTTATAGTTGTTACATATTATTTAGACGTCAGGTACTGGGCCTGCCTTTATTGTATACTGTTTACTTTGCTGTGTATTGATCCCGAACCAGATCAGAGTGGGGTGCCACAGTCTAACGCATCCGGGTCCCTTCATCATTCTGCACCTTATATTTGTGCCCTCCCCCCGTGCATTACCTTGTGTTGTTTGTGATTATACTTAGGAGATACGTGTTTTTTTTTAGTCATAATGTTTTACCACCCCGGCTTCCTCCCAGTCGAGACCCCGCTGGCAGCCACCACCCGCACCTCCTCGCCGTTCCAATTCCGGACAGCGCTCTTTCCCTCGAGCCCGGTCTCCGTCATCTACGCGGCAATCCCAGCAAGGGAGGTCTCGGCAACCTGGTAGGGGCAAGCCTCAGTCCCGGCCTCAGCGCCATTTTTGACAACTTCGCGTCTTCCCCCTCTTCTTCTCCATGCACTGTTTCTGTCCACATGGTGCCATGGCCACTGGGTGACCTCTCTCCCTCTGTGTCCTGTGCTGTTCCCCTTCAACCTTTGGTTTCTTTTGGGGACCGTCTGGCACTATTCCTTTCCCGGTGGCAGTCCATCACCACGGATGCCTGGGTCCTGGCTGTCATCCGTAATGGCTACTCCATTGAATTCAGGTCCGCCCCTGAGGTGGGCCACATCCGTACCACTCCTGTCTCTCCCGTATTGTTGGAAGAAGTGAGTGCCTTGTTGAGAAAGGGGGCTATTGTGCCTCTTCCTCCTTCCTTTTTCCCTCAGGCGTATTTTTCCAGGTACTTCCTGGTTTCTAAGAAGGATGGTGGCCTACGTCCAATTCTGGACCTCAGAGGCCTCAACCGACACATCCACGCACGCCATTTTTGCATGGTGACCCTTTTCACACTTCTTCCCCTCCTATCCCACGGATCTTGGTTTGCGACCATAGATCTTAAAGATGCCTACTTTCACATAGCCATTGAACCGAACACCATCGCTTTCTAGCGTTTATGATTGGCCACTACGCTTTCTGTTTCCGGGTTCTTCCTTTCGGAATTTCCACTGCTCCACGGGTGTTCACTAAGTGTATGGCGGTGGCGGCGGCGCACCTCCGCCTGCAGGGTGTGACGGTGTTCCCATATATTGATGACTGGCTCTTGGTCGCCCAGACCCGGCACTGTCTTCTCCGCGACATTGCCGCTACTCTGTCTCTCTTGCAGGACCTCAGCCTAGTCGTCAATCACGCCAAGTCGTGTCTGGAGCCGACTCAACGCATCCTTACATCGGCGCAATCCTAGACTCCACGGTCTCCCGGGCATTTCTGCCGGACGACCGTTACCGGGTTCTTCGGTCACTAATCCACCATGTTTTGCGCAACCACAAAGTGCCAGCCAGCGACATCCAGTCACTCCTTGGCCACATGGCTTCCACGACGGCGGTGACCCCCTTTGCACGTCTCCGTCTACGGCCCCTGCAGTCTTGGTTTCTTCACGTATTTCTTCCTCTTCAGCACAGTCCTCACAGGTACCTCACTGTACCTGCACCTGTCCGGAACTCCCTCCACTGGTGGCTGTGCGCTGCCAATGTCTGCTGCGGACTGCCGTTCCGCCCCCAACACCCGACTGTGCAGCTAACAACGGATGCCTCCATGCATGGCTGGGGTGCCCATTCCGGCGACCTTGTTGCTCAGGGTCACTGGTCTCGGCAGGAAGCCACGAACCATGACAATTTCTTGGAGCTCCTTGCTGTTTTCAAGGCCCTCAAGTCCTTCGAGCCTTTCCTGCGTGGTCATTATGTCCAACTGCTCACGGACAACACCACGGTCGGCTGGTACGTGAACAAGCAGGGCGGGACACGCTCCCGCTCACTTCTCTGGCTCACGCTGACCATTTGGGACTGGTGCATTCTCCAGAACATCCACCTCACCGCCATTTATCTTCCCGGAGAGGACAATGTTCTGGCCGACCAACTGAGCAGGCAGTTGCCGACAGCACACGACTGGCCTCTGCATCCCGGCGAGACCACTGCTCTCTTCTGCCAGTGGGGCACGCCCACTATCGACGTGTTCGCTTCCCCTCTGAACGCGAAATGTGCTTTCTTTTGTGCCCGGCTTCCCCGGGGCTCTCACAAGCGGTGCCTCGGGGACGCCTTCCAGTACAGTTGGCACGGTCCTTTCTACATGTTTCCGCCGCTTCCCCTCTTAACGAGGGTTCTGGTGAAGGTCGGATTGCATCCTGGCACATGGTGGCCTCGCCAACCATGGATTGCGTCTCTCCTGATCTGCACCATGGTGGCCACAGGATGGACCTCCTTCCATGGTCCATCCGGCGTCACCTCTCCCTGACCGCCCAATCTGCTTGCAGGACATTCTTGATGCTCGGCTCAGCCACAGGATGGACCTCCTGTCCTCTCACTCCGGTCAGCTGCTCCATCCGGATCTTCGTGCACTTGGCAGCCTCTCCCCTGACCTTGTTTTGATCCCCTGGTACAGCTTTTTCAGGGCCCGCGCCTCTCTGCGTCCGGCAGTGGACCTGGTCCTCTCTCGGCTCTGCAAAAGCCTCCTTTTGAGCCTATGTCCTCAGTTGATTTCGTTTATCTTTCATGGAAGACTGCTTTCCTTGTTGCCATCACGTCCGCTCGTCGGGCTGGCGAGCTGTGTGCGCTCCGCGCCGACAGCCCTTATATTAGGTTCCACGCAGACAAGGTTGTTCTGCGTACGGACATTTCTTTTTTGCCTAAAGTGCCATCGCTTTTTCATTTGTCTCAAGATATTGTTCTGCCCGCACTTTTTCCTAACCCTTCTACGGATCTTGAACGGTCCCTTCACCTCCTCGATGTCAGGAGGGCACTTTCTTTTTACTTACATCGGACAGCTTCTCTTCGGAAGTCTCCGAGACTTTTTCTTCAGTACCGGGTTGACACTGCCGATCTGCCTGTTTCCTCTCAGTGCCTGTCGGCCTGGATCTCTTCTACCATACGCTTGGCATATGAGTTAGCCGGGGAAGAACCTCCGGCTACTATCAGGGGCCACTCCACCAGGGCCATGGCCTCAACAATGGCTTATCTCAGTGGCGTACCACTGGATGACATCTGCCGGGCGGCGACTTGGTCAACTCCACTGACGTTTGCTGCCCACTATAAGTTGGACATCCTCTCCAAACGGCACGCCTCCTTTGGACGAGCTGTCCTCTTCTCAGCGGTGGCATGATGCCCTCCAGCCAGGGTAGGTAGCTTGTCAAACTACCACATGTGCGATTTCACAGAGACCATGAAGGAGAAATATAGGTTGCTTACCAGTAACCTTGTTTCTTCGAGTGGTACTCTGTGAAATCCGCACATCCCCACCCTGCCTCCCCGCTGAATGACATGCCTTTGTGACTCTGCTTCTGCAGGAACGGAGGAACAAGGGCTGCAGCCCCACCTGTGTCCTATATATACTGTGGGAGGACGGGTGGGGCAACATCCTTAAAGGCATAGAGAGCTTTTTATAAGGTCTGAGCTACTACGCATTGGGAGAACTACTACCACATGTGCGGATTTCACAGAGTACCACTCGAAGAAACAAGGTTACTGGTAAGCAACCTATATTTATCAGTCCTCTGATCCACAGATGCCCTGTGGTTTAGAGTGCTGCTAGTTTTGAGGGTCACGTTTGGTCATTAATGACCATAAACATTAATTCCCTAAGGTTGTAAGTCCAGTGTATGATCTCATAAATATTGAGCAAGATGCCAGCCAGTGTAGTATTTTTTAAAGTCTGCTTTCTGATTAATTTCAAGTAGACTTTTTAGCCATTCAAAATTCTAAAAAGGGTCAAGATGGTTGTATAGGTCCTTTCATTCAGTGGGAGAATTGTGGAATTGTGATTCCTGGTCCTACAGAATACAGGAGGAGGATTTCAGTACTTGCTTTGACATGCAAAATTCAAGAGAAGAACAGTCAAGCAAAATAATTGATCAGTTTGCCTGTTTTCCATGTGTGAATAGGACTCAGGTTAAAAACTGTGTTAATGGGAAGAAAGTTAGATAATGTATAGAAATGCTAGATTTAGCAGTATCAGGAAGCATAATTTGCCCATTATTTTTCTTCTTCTTATTTTTTTAGCGAAAAGCGACAGTAAAATATTACTATAAAACACTGATTGAGAAGTTGAAAGACAGCAGTGCAGAAGTATGCCTTTCTCTTGGTGGTTGTTCAAATCTGGATGTTTTGAGAGCAAAGGTAAAGGTACATTGTGTGCATTTTTGTTTACATAATGACCTTAAGTGAACTGTAGGAAATGATGCAGATACAGATGTTTATCTGTAAGATTTGCAGTTCCAGAGGAGCATCTATAAAAGGCCAAATATCATGAAAATGAAGTAAAGCAAAGGTTAAGGTTTCCCCTGACATTAAGTCTAGTTGTGTCCGACTCTATGAAAGAGACTATTTTCCTGACTGTATTCATGCTCAACATTATTATATTGATATTTGTGTGTTTTCGTGGTTTTGTCCCTTATGGCGTGTTGCAATATATGTAAGAAGATTGGTGTTTGTAATATTACTATTAAACTTATGATATGAATGATAGACAACTAACGATTGATTTACGTTAATGATGGTAAATCCAGAGTAGTTAGGGGTGGTGGGTGGTGCTCATTTCAATTTCTAAGCCAAAGAGTCGGCATGGTCTGTAGACACCTCCAGGGTCATGTGGCCAGCATGACTGCATGGACCGCAGTTACCTTCCCGCAGAAACTGTATCTATTGATCTACTCACATTTGCATATTTTCGAACTGCTAGATTGGCAGGAGCTGGGCTAACAGCAGGAGCTCACCCCGCTCCCTGAATTCAAACTGCCAACATTTTGGTCAGCAAGTTCAGCAGCCCAGTGGTTTAACCCGCTGCGCCCCTGAGGGACCTGTGAAAATGTATCCATGTCTTATTTTTTGCCGAAAAGGGAACTAAACATAAAATGAAGGAATCAATTGTAAACAACTGATACTCTCTCTATCTCTGTGTCTGTCTGTCTGTCTGTCTGTCTCTGTGTGTGTGTTTGGGAGAGGGGGGTAGTTTTCAGGGTAAGAGACCCTATTTGGGGAAAGAGCCAGAATGTTGTACTCATTTGAGTGTTGAAGTGTGACTCTGGAGACCTGAGTTCAACTTTCTAATTGACCATTGAACCTCACTTGGTAATCTTGAGCAAGTCACACACTCTTAGTCTCAGAAAATCACATAATAGGTTTATTAGGTCTGACCATAACTCATAAGATGGAAATGCACACAATAGCTCACAGACAGAACAACAAAAACAAACACAATTTTTCTGGAACATTTTTTTAAAATTCAGGTATACAGTATTCTGCCTATCAAAAGAGCATAAGCAATGGTAATGCCAGAGAAATTTCCTTTTAACCATGACTAACTTATATGTTTCTTTAAATATCTAGATAAAACCATGAGGATAACATAGTGCTAGTCCCTTCACATATACACTAGAACCCATATAGGTTTTAAGTGTAATTCAAACAATAAGTCTGACCTTTTAGAATCTACTTCTCCATTATGTTATTAGAAAAATATCTAATCTCTCCGTATTTCAAATGTCAGGTTTATGAAAAATTCAGCCAATTCAAGAAAGATATGGAAGATCTTCGGTACATCATCTGTATTATCACTTGCTCACTGTTCCTGGAAATGCACACTCAGGTACTAGCAAGTAAAGTTGCAATGTAGACGGGTATTTGTTAAGTACAAAAAAAAATACAATTCAGTCTTATGTCAGGTACAGATTATTCTACAGTAAGTGTTAGGACTTTTTTTTTACTGGATCCATGACTACTGCAAAATTAATGCAATTTGATGCCACTTTAACTGCCATGGGTCAATGTGATGGGATCCTTGTATGATGAGATGTTAGCATTCTTTGGAAGGAAAAGCTAAAGCTAAACCTATCTCAACATTGTCACTCCCAGATGGAACAGAGCTCCATGTGAGCTCCTGGCCATCCCAGGCATCCCATGCGGACAACAGAGGAGTCTGCATGACCAGGAAGAATTAGGGGGCCAATTGTCTGTTAGTGGCAATAACATTGACATGGCAGGTAACCCCTTTTTCCTGTATTGATGAGCTCATGGAAAAGTGGTTGTCCTGTGTGGACAGAGAGGACCGGTATGAATTATTTATTTATTTATTTATTACCCCGCCCTTCTCAACCCCCGAGGGGGGACTTGGAGTGGCTAACAAAGGCAGCAATTCAATGCCACAATCAATATACAATGTAAAACCATAAATACAGAATTAAAAACAATAACAGTTAAAATTAAACAAATAATCAGTCAATTAGTTAAAACAATACTCAGTCCACAAACCAAATTGATAAAACAATGAATCCACATATCTATCGTCTAGCCAATCCATTCTAGTCTAAATGCTGCTTTAAGTTATTGTGCAAAGGCCTGGTCCCAAAGCCAAGATTTTACTTTCTTTCTAAATGCCAGGAGGGATGGGGGTCCATCGCATTTCGCTTGGAAGTGCATTCCACAGGCGGGGGGGGGGGGGCTACAGCCGAGAAGGCCCTGTCCCTCATCATTTGAGATGTTGGCGGGAGAGAGAGCAGGGCCTCCTCGGATGATCTTGGATTGCGAGGTGCGACGTAGGGGCAGATGCGTTCGGACAAGTAAGCTGAACCTGATGCAGATATCCATACTGCCCCTGGAGCATCTCCTGACTTTTCCTGAAGCGAGGAAAAGATGGATTAGCCTGGAAAACACACAACAAGCCAAAGCTGAATTAACCTACTTTAACTCATGATATTCATCTAAGGTGGAGGAATGATGTGAATACAACCAGGAGCGAACTCAGGGGGAGCTCAGATTTCAGTGCATGTTGAGGAGTCCTGAAACTTAGGCTGGATCCACACTGCCCTATATCCCAGGATCTGATCCCAGATTATTTTCTTATCCTAGATTATCTGGCAGTGAGGACTCATATACTTTGCCCAGCTGTGACTTTTGTGTCATTTTATGGTATTTTTTAGATGTGTTTTAACTGTGTTTTATTGCTTTTATGTACAATTGTTTTTATGAATATGTTGTTAGCCGCCCCTATCCTTCGGGGAAGGGTGGCAAATAAGTGGGAATAAATTAATTAAATAAATAAATAAAATCTAGTTCAAAACAGATAATCTGGGATTAGATCCTGGGATATAGGGCAATGTAGATCCAGCCTTAGTGTGCATCTATACCAGGCACGTGCAAGCTTTGGCCCTCCAGGTGTTTTTGACTTCAACTTTCACAATTCCTAACAGCCTTAGGAATTGTGGAAGTTGAAGTTCAAACCACCTGGAGGGCCAAAGTTTACCCGTGCCTGATCTACACTGATATATAGTGCAGTGTAGAGTTGCACTACCCTGCACACATTATATGGCTAATGCGATTTAATTTAATATCATGAATGTTGAGGCAGTGGAGATGGCCATCTTGTGGAAACCCAGGAAGGTGGGATGGCAGTGCTTTCCTGCTTTCTGCACCCCAATTTTCCCCACAGAGAAGAAAAAAATCTCACCTGGCAGAAGCCTCTTTTTCATGGTTCTGAGCCATGTGACTGGCAAAGGAACATGGGAAAAGTGGTCAGCGTAGATGGGGCTTAAATGGTGGCACAAAAATATTCATGCAGTTCAATTGGTTCATATCTTACTGTGATTGTGTGTTGCACTTTAGAGTAATGACTATGGTATTTGAATTGTCTATGAATGAGTGAACACTCAGCAGTTTCAACCGCATTTCCAATTTTTAAAAATACAGTTTACAAATTGTAATAGTTGAAATAAAAATGATTAATGATGAAGTCTTAAGGTTTTAAGGTTTTTTATTGTTATCCATGTAACTTGATTCCTAAATACATGCATCTCAAACTGGAGCATAAATTAATAAAA
This sequence comes from Anolis apletophallus, assembly GCA_030556195.1. NCBI lineage: Eukaryota > Metazoa > Chordata > Lepidosauria > Squamata > Anolidae > Anolis > Anolis apletophallus. The sequence goes on from JARBWK010000012.1 coordinate 46,729,711, forward strand.
ATACAGGAGTTGTTCTTGAAGGTACAGAAGAGACAGGGACCTTTTAGATCTCCAGGAGTAATTCAATTGCACTTCCTAGCTGGTACAGAGAATTAACGGGAGTTGTAGTCTAAGAGTCCTTCCAGACAGTGGCAAAATGCGCATTTTAAATCTGGGGAGAAAAATCCCGGGATCTGACAGCAGGTCCACATACAGACCAGTCAGTCCTAGGAACTGGTCCCCCGCCATTCTCACATCTTCCTTTGACGCGGATGAAGATGGAGGGCATCTGATGGAAGTTTTTTTGTTTTTTTTTTTTAATTAAATCACTATTATGTGCTAGACCTCATATGTGCCCATGCAAATATCTTAATGTAAACACAAGCAGATTTCTTATCACTCTCTTCACCCAATTTGTTAATTCAAGCTCTGTTTAATATTATAAAGTTTAAAAGGAGGAGTTTCAGAGTGTTCTAATTGCGTTCCACTTGTGCTTCCCTTGAGCCACCTGTGTGTCTGTGGCTCCATATTTTGACTGCCGGATCAGCTGATCAGCTGTTTCAGGCTTTTAAAGAGCACGTGTGCACTGAAGCAGTCCACACAGAAGGAAGGGAAGGAAAACATGTGTTTTACATGACTGCAGGAATATACAGAATGCAAAGGTGCACATTTTTTTTGAATGGAATTGGGTTTCAAGTAGACCTTTTTAACACATGTTTTTCAGCTGTAACCCGATTCTACCAGCACTTTGGCTATATGCTGTTTAGGTCCGTCCCCCGTCCCCCTTTAACCCAGTTACTTCTGGGTTTTTAGCCATGTGTAGAAGGGCTATAAAGTATCGGGTTGGGGTGAGGGTACACATTCTGTATGCTTCACATGTCTGTATTTCCAAATTGAAAAATGAAAATTGGGGAATCAAGTGAAGTCTGCTATCAGAATGTAACATGTTCTTTATTTTTGTTTGAACAAAGAATTGTATGAATACAACATTAACTCTGCAAGAAACTGAAGACCTAATGAGGATGTATTGTCTCAGTGTGGTTTTTCTACACCATCTGCCACTTGAGCAGCGAGCTCAAATTAGATACATTGATGTCTGCTGGAAGAAGGAAGCTTTAAGATTTATACAGCAGGTAGCTGTTGCAACAAATGCTTGTAATATGTAATTATATTGCTGGGTTGCTTTTCAAGTGCCAGTTGTGTGACCATCTTTGTACACTTAGTGTACTCTTCTTTGGGTAATTCCTCAGGGTATATATTGAATTTGGTGAGGAAACATTCACAAGGTGAAAAGGGAACTGTCTAATGGATTACTGGAGATGGGGGAAGTGTGCGGCAAATCCTTCTGGCTGTGCCAAATCTCAGCTCTAGCACTACCAAGTCTCCAGGTTCCACAGTGCTTGTTCAAGATTCCTTAAGTTTAATTTTAAGTTATGCTTGAAGTTAATTAATAGGGCTGGTTGATCCAAGAAAAAAACGTTTTGAAACTCGTTTCGGATCTAATTGTAGGTGTCGTTTTGGATTATATGGACATCTGAAAAATTTCTGATAAATTTCGAAATTGATTCGGAAGTATTTCCGAAATTCGGAAGTCTTCAGAAATGGCGGCCGCTTTCAAAAATGGGTAAAAAAATCAGCAGAAGGAAGAGTCAGCTGTTAGCCATCAGCCAATCAGCAATCAGCAAGAAAATTCAAAAATGACATCCGAAATTAGGAATTTCAGTTTTTGGAATTCCTGTTGGGAAGGTTGCTCTCGAAATTGCTAAAAAAAGTCAGAAGTATCCAAAAAACTTCCGAAATTCGGACATATCCGAAATTGTAGAACAGCCCTATTAATTAACCATTTGCAGTTCTTTAGTGATGGAGAGCCAGCATGGTGAAATGGTTTGAGAATTGAGAGACTATGACTCCGGGAGACCAAAGTTTGAATCCCTGCTCAGCCATGGAAACTAAATGGGAGACCTTGGACAAGTTGGACTGTCTCTGCATCAGAAAATGGCAATGATAATCCTCCTCAGAACAAATCTTGCCAAGAAAACCCTTAGATAGCTTTGCTTTTGTGTAATCATAAGTTAGAGACAACTTGAAAGCACATTAACAGCCATCTCCCCAACATGATGGTGTTCTATTGGTTTCTAAATGAGAACTCTTTGCATAATTCTTTTTATGCTGTTGCTGTGAAGAGCTTCAGGAGCACAGTACGCTTTTCCAGTTGGTCAAAGTAGAACTGCTAATAAGTCCTAGAACTTGAAAATTTACTCAGTTCTCCAGCCCTCCTGGCTGCTGGTCATGCTGGCTGGAGGATTCTGAAAATTGTAGGCCCACAAGTATTCTCTTGTTTTACACTTATCACCAACACAGATATCATTAGAAAGAGAGGAAATATTGAGCCATCACTTTTTTGGACAGTTGTGGCTGTAAACATGAATTTAGGCTTTTTGAGATAGAAAAGAAAACTCACTGGGTAGAACCGTCTTTAACTAGTGTCATGAAATTGAATAAATATATATATTCTAATTTTTGTATTAGTATATTTAACTATATGTATGCATGAGAGGATTCTTGCATTGAATATTATACTAATTTTTTCACTCTTCTTCCTTTTAGCATAAACTCTGTGAATTTCTCGTTCTGGGACATCTTACCACTCAGACCTCATGGAAAATGGATTTTTCTACATTGCCTGATTTAAGTGATACCCTTTTGTGGAAGAATATTGCATTTTATTATGAAGTAGAAAATGGCACAGGTGCATTATTCATGTTAAACCATTTAATTAAAATGTAGACCCAATGTTTTAATGATGTAAATTATATTTTTCATGGATTATGGATAAAAGAAGGAAAGTGTAATAATTAGGTCATAATTGTATGAGTATCCTCCTTGATCTAGGAGGAGGTAATACACTTTTTTGTGTATCTTAATAAACCTATTATCAGTGCAGATTGAAAAAAAGCATTCTTCTGAAGGGCTCCATCACCAAAAAAAAGTTTGGGAACCTTTCAAGTAGAGTAATGCTGAAGGAAAATGTACTTGCATTCAGGGGAAATGTTGGAAAATGCAGATTGTGCAAACTATGGAAAAGGCGGGATATAAATAAATATCATCATCATTATCACCACCACCATGATCATCTAGTATATTTATTTGATTTGCAATATATCGCCATACACTGTTTTAGGTAGATTTACCAAAACTGTTATAAATGGTAAGTTGTATGTTGGCTTTGTCACCAGTTTACTCAGTTTGAATACTGGATATCTACATAACCATGGTGGCACAGCGAATTAAACTGCTAAGATGCAGAACTTGCTGACTGGAAGGTTGGTGGTTTGAATCCGTGGGACAGGGTGAGCTCCCGTTGTTAGCCCCAGCTTCTGTCAACCTTTCAGTTAGAAAACATGCAAATGTGAGTAATCAATAGATACCACTCAGAGGGAAGGTAACGGCACTCCATGCAGTCATGCCAGCCACATGACGTAGGAGGCATCTATGGACAACGCCAACTCTTCGTCTTAGAATTTCAGATGAGCACCACTCCCCAGAGTCAGACTCAACTAGACTTAATGTCAAAAGGCAATGTTTACCTTTATCTTTACATAACCATGTTGGTAAATAAACTGCTGTCTTTAGTTCAATAATTCCTTCATTCTTGAAGCTAAATGGAAAAATGAAAAGTTTCCCCTGCACCTCTATAACAGTTCTTACAGATTTAGCAGGGCCCTAAATTCCCAGAGCAGAACCTTCATTGAGTGCCTGGATTGATTTTTTTTTTGGTATGCTTTAAGCCTCATAGATTATTTGGCCTTGTTTCTTAAATCTTAAAAGATAATAATAATAATTTTCCAGCATATATATCTCATTTGCTGTGACATACTGTATTTTTGTATCAGTTTTATTTTTGTACCGCCCAGGGGCGGTCCTACAAGATAGGCCAAGTAGGCGGCCGCCTAGGGCGCCATCTGGGAAGGGGGCGCCATCCTGGCCGCATAGGGTGCCATCCTGGCCCTGCCGATGTTCCTCAGACATTTACATTTACATTGGGATCCTAATTTTGGACTTAAGGGAGACTCCTATGAATTATGAGTCGGGTGATAGGTAATATATTCTGATTTTGATGCATTTACATTGCATTTCTTGTTGATTATTATACAGTTCTGCTTAATATTGTCATACAATATAATACAAATACAATATAACAATAGAATAATGATATATTTTATATTACATGTAATATTACAAACAATATTGCAGTATAGTGGTATTGTACAAAATAGTAATATATAATATTTTATTTTACTTTATTTTGGGTTATTTGAGTTTTATAGGAGTAATGAAAATATTTAGTAGAGGATAATTTTATTTAAATAAATAATGTTATTATTTTATAATAATAATATAATAGAATGTTACATTATATTATAATGTCAATATATTATAATATAATTATATTGTAATGTAGTATAATATAATTATGATATAATATAGTATGAGTATGGTATAATATATTGTATATACATTGATACAATATAATACTACTAATGGTATTGTGATATTATAATTGTATATTTGTTTTATATGGGGGCGGCAAAATAATGTTTTTTTTGGGGGGGGGCACCAAAATAATGTTCGCCTACCATTTAAAATTCCCTTAGACCGCCCCTGACCCCGCCTCCATCTTTCTGGAAGGACTCAGGATGGCTTCAAACGGAATAAAACAACAACATTATAATAGAATATAAGAGCAATAATCAAACCAAAAACCAATAAACCTGCAATAATAAACCAGTTCTGGGCATGGGTAGGCAGACTGGTGCAACTCAATTGTAAGGATAGGGCTGATGGATAAAGTGCGTTAAGTGAAATGGCAGCATTAGGGATAGAGGGCAATGTAAGATGGAGCATTATAACTTTGGGTACAGAACAGTAGTAAAGTGCAAGGACAAGATTTTGGGTCCTAGTTGTGGCCAAGATTATCTGGGGGATTGTCCCATCAAAAGCTAATCGGAATATCTATATTTTTAGATCTTTGTGGAAGATAGACAGGGTAGGTGCTAGCCTAATCTCCCTGGAGAGGGAGTTCCAGAGTTGGGGGACTACTGCTGAGAAGGCCCTCTCTCTCATCCCCACCAACCGTGCTTGTGACAGGGGTGGGGGTGAGAGAAGAGCCTCCCCAGACAATGTTAGCGATCGTGCAGGTTCGTATGGGACGCAGTCAAGTCAACATTTCTTTGTAATGTTAATATTAAAATCATATTTTTCCTAGGATTTGATTTAGATTTAGGAACAATAATTAGTAAAGACTATGAACTTCTGTGGAGACATATTACAGCATTATCTAAATCACATAATATTGGACCATCATTTCCATTGAAGATAAGCCCATGCTGTTTTCTTGAAAAGAAATCTTCACCCAGCAAAAAAGGTAGCAACTTCCAAACATTGTTTTGCATTATTTTATATGTAACATTTTCATGGATAATAAATGTATACTTACGACACTATTTCACATGTTAATGCATTCATTATTGCTGAAACAATGTACTGTTTACAAATTCTTCTAATTGATTGAAGTAACTCCTATCTTTAATCAGTGGGGATTATTCTTAGGGTTGTGTGCATAAGATGCAAGTATGTAATTAAGAGTTCTTTGGATACATGTGATGAAACTATTCACTATGTCAAAATAAGATGTGCCAAAAGGTTTTACAATTATTTCATAGTTTTATATTTTTGGACAGGTATTGCATCCAAGATGGCAGTTCTCAAACCAGGACTTATACCAATGGAGAATTTGATCGTGAATGAATTTGCTGGGGATATTTTAACTGATTTGTCATTTTTGAAAAGGTACCGTATATAGCTTTTAATTTTTTTCTTAGACTTTTGTGTCTGCAGAAAGGCTCAGGTTAATGTTCAAGGCAGCAATATCCCCAGCATTGCCCTACATAAATAGAGCAATAAAACCCAAGAAAATCTAACAAAGGAAAAATTCTATGGTCTTCCTGAAAGAACCTTCAGCAACAAATCCTCCCTCTGCTAATAGAACAGGAGGTCCATAGCACCCAGTAGTTGCTCCTCAGTCTAGTATGTAGGAGACTTCCCTTAGGGGTGTTTATGTCTTTCTCATTCTACTTTGAGTCTGTCATTTTTCTTTGAGGTGGAATGTTTGTTACAGGGAACTATCCTACTAAGATGCTGCAGTCACATGGATTTTTTTGGGTAAATAATGAAAAGATGTTACAAGTTGTTTCTGTATTATTTCTTTGAGTGGCAAGTTATTTCTGTATTATTTATCTAATGTTTACCAGGGTGCTCACACTTTTTCAGCATGCGAGCTACTTATAAAACAACTAAGTCAAAATGATCTACCTACCCACTACAAAAATGTGAAACATATAACCCAATATCTGCTTTGAACTGGGTTTTCTGAGTCCACACTGCCATATAATCTGATTCAAAGCAGATAACATAGGATTTTATTCAACTGTGTGGAAAGGACTTGAGATAACCCAGGGCCGGCAGCACCTAGGTGGCGTCGGAAGCCTGCGGGACGGGGCTGAGCCTTCCTCCCGCCCTGCCTGCGATCCACCAGGACGCCCTGGCTTAGACTCATGGCAGGTAATTTTTTGTGTGAATCCAATACAAACTCAGGGCTCACACTAAATAATTAAATAAACGAGATTCTGAATTTATACAAATATTCTGACAATGTCTGCATTTCATAACAAATCGGTGGTCACTATAATTTATACAAATATTCTGACAATTTCTGTATTTCATACCAAATCGGTGATCACTAATCCATGAACTCTTCAAATGTCTCTCTCCATTATAATGTAAAGTTTTTAAACATTATAATATACATGCATTCCTTTTATTTTTAGTGATGATCCTGTGGTTACCTCACTTAAAAAACAGAAAGATTTTGATGAAATTCGGCACTGGCATTCACAAAAACTCCTTAGTGATTATTATGACAGAACACATGCAGGTAAAAGAATAAAATAATATATCATTCTTAATGGAGGGCCTTATGAGCATCAGTAATCACACAGAATTCATCCATCCATGGGTTGGTATTAAATAATAAATATGCTATGACTAAAGGAAGAGCTGTTTGAGGGAAGCTTAAGTTTGCTTCAAGAAATCTGCAAATCTGGGAAGGGTAATTATCATTAGTTAGTGAACCACACTGGACATCAGGGGATTTTGGAGGACTGTACCTCTTTGCAAAACTCTATTATTTTACATTTTTACTCACTGGAAACAAGTGTGTGTTAAAATTAAGATTTCTGGGAACGAAAGGAGAAACCTTCAGTGTCTCTAGCCCAGGCCTGGGCAAATTTTGGCCCTCCAGGCATTTTGGACTTCAACTCCAACAATAGAAGTCCAAAACGCATTGAGGGCCAAAGTATGCCTATGCCTACTGTAGCCTGTGTGACCCGATCTTATCATTGTATCGGGAATTGTACCAGCAGACTAATAGTGAGGCCTCAAGCAACAGATTAATAGGAGCAGGTGATGATGACTTGAAATTACAAAAATGAGTACTTCATGAAGTCTATGTCCTACTGTTATGACTGGGCTTCTTACCTTTTAATCTGTGTAGATGAAAGACCCAAAGATTCATGGGGCCTACGACAGGAACAAAAACGACAAAGTTTCATGCAATTTTATGGGCAATCCCTAGAAGGAAACCTGTCAAAGACAATAGTTGCTCAAGTGCATCCTCCAAAAAAGGCTTCTACTGATCCCAAGAAAAGCAAGACATTCCAAGTAAGAACCACAAGTGGCTTTTCATAACTGTTTAATATTTAATATCGATGTAAATATGATATCTTTTATTTTCAATTAGGCAGTTCAGTCGTTCTCACAACCCTTTAAATTTCTTACCTCTATACTGTTTTAGACTGTTCTTCTATTCACAAAAGGACATCTTAATGTTGATATTTCTCGTACTACACTGTTCCTTTCTAACTCTATTCTGTGAAACAAGTAGACCATTCAAACACATTGCACCATACCATAATCTGAATGAGAATTTGAAATATGTTTTTGTGGGCTTGTTTTTTAAAAAAATAATTCTAAGTCCTGTTCTGAATCATTTTGTAATCCACTGTCTGGAAAAATATTTAGCTCTTTACTCTTGTAATGATATTTACGATGTTCTGAAGCTGTATTGTGCTCCTTCTGAGTAGACTTGAAAACCCAAAGTCTGTTCGTAAATATGTTTATTTGGGAGACAAGTAGGAAATTAAAATGAACTCAAACCACTAAAATGTACACAAAACAAGTGCTGAGTTGTCCTCCCCGATTTTTTAAAACTAATTACTCCTGGTGCTGGAAGGATGTGGAGGGAATTCTTCCAATGTATTTGGGCTTTCTAACACCTCACTGCTGCTAGCTGAGGGATCTTTAGTCGGGTGGGGTGGAGAAAGCAGGGAACATCCAGTGACCAAGAACATGCAAGCGACTCATTTGTATAAGGAGCAACATTGGGTTTCCTGCTCCTAGGTGTATCAAAATTGCACTCCATGGTACAATGGCCTCTTGGCATTACTTCGCGAATGAAGAACGAAGAAGGATGGTTGCCAAAAGGCTATAGAGCCCATCCTGCCCTTTGACGCTCTTCAGTTGTGACCTGTCTGGCATGGGAGGGCCTACCGGTGGCTATTATGCCACCGCCAGCATAGCTCACAACTTCATTAGGGTACACAAGCCTCTCCCCCATTGCAAGGAGGCGCCAATGGAGAGGGGTACAATGGAGATGTATGAGAAAGGTTTGCTGGTGGATAACCTCTGAACTTGTCTTAGAGCAGGGGTGCTCCTGCCATGCACGCACTAGTAGACACCCTCTTCCAGGTGATCTTCGGGCCTGCTGCTGGCTTCTGTTCTCGCGGTGCTTCTTTTGCCTGCGGGGCATTGCAGGAAGAAGGAAGCATGAGAGGCACTGGAGGGAGCAACGTGCCTCTCATCCAGAAGCAGCTGTGCAGCCTCCGTTGCCGGCGAGACAGGCAGGGCGGAGCGCTCCCTCTGGATGGCTCGCCTCGTGCTTTCTCCTTCCTGCAATGCCCCACAAGCGGAAGAAGCGCTGCGTGGGCGGAAAACAGCAGCAGGAGCACGCGTGGTGGCAAGAGCGCACGGCGACGGGGCAGGTAGATCTTTTGGACTTGGTTGCTTTAAGAGTAGCTCGCATGCTGAAAAAGTGTGAACACCCCTGTCTTAGAGTATCTCCTTAGTCTCCATTACTGGTTTCATTAACTTTGTTGTGCTTCAGGGGTGGGCAATTACCGGCCCTCCAGGTGTTTTGGACTTCAAGTCCCAGAAATTCTAACAGCTGGTAAACTGGCTAGGATTTCTGGGAGTTGAAGCCCAAAACACCTGGAGGGCTGGTAATTGCCCACCCCTGTTATATCCCCATTTTGACAGCAGATGGAAGAAACCTTACATCAGCTGGAAAATTTTGGATGTGCATTGTCCCCCACTTTTCAATAACAACAACAGTGTTGTACCCACTTTTCAATATGAAATTGAACAAATATGAAAATGGCTTATTTGCTTTGATTCTGGGCCTTCCCATTTTTGGTTATGCCTCCCTCACTACGAAGATGTATATTCTGGCAGATTTTGGCCTAAATATCCTAAAGACATATCCCATTTGATTGTAGAAGCTAAGGAGGATCATAACTGGTAAGCTGACAGGAGACATGAAGGCACAATACACACACACGTTGCTATCTTCAGCAGGAAAGAGTTTCCTTGCTCCTGTCTTCTTTTTCCAAAGGCACAATGACCTCCACCTTATGGACATTATCTGTACTATATTTGTTTTGGTGGCTCTCGAACCTTGGTCCTTCAGATGCTTTTTTCTTCAACTACAAAATAAACACCAGCCATGTCACTGATCAGGGCTTCTGGAGGTTGAAATCTAAAACATCTGGAAGATCATAGCTTGAAGTCTACTGTTCTGTCTCTTAAGATAAAATAGAACACTTACAGCTATACATGTAGTACGGAAAGCTGAGTGGATTATCAGTTTATGCGATGTCATTATTTTCATTTCATTTGAAAAAAAGATTAACAATCAGATAAGTAGCAAGGAATGCCTGTGCTCTTTAATCTTCTACGACTGCTGATAAACAGAACTACTGTGCAGCCTGTTCTCTCCACTCTCCATGAGTTGTGACTTTAAATACTGCAGTTTTGGAGACAAGAGTATAGATCCTCATATTTTCCCTGACTGAGATTATTTAAAAGCAGGGGTGGTTACCTATGAAAGGATAGTAGGGCATAGTAGCACCCCAGGACAGCCACACATCCCACACTGTACTCCCCAGCTAAATATATATTCTTGTAGCCAAATGTTCTCACACATTTTCTATGGGGCTTGGGGCATTTTAATCTCATCTCATCATTTTTTGCCCTGGGAGCACCCTTTTAAAATCTTATTCACTCCTTGCTTTAAAAAATAGTACATCCTATATCTCAAATGTCACAGGAAACAAAAAATCTTGGCAAAATCCAATAGGTGGCAATTTATTAACTTGGTACTGTAAAATTGGTCCTTGAGGCCACTTGAAAGCATCAGCTGTATTCTCATAACGCCTTGTCCACATATTCAATTTCAGTCTGCTATTCTCTCCTGTTGATCTGGGTACCAAAATTTCTTTGTTACTAAAACTAGGTTCTTTCAATTGCATTTTCTGCCTTTTCTAAATAATTTAATCTAAAACTTAAACATTATATGAAACGGGTCTTTTCAACCTTAACTTTAAATAATTGATATAAGGTAAGAGCCATGAGTTGTTATTCATATTCATAGAAGACAAAAGCAGAAATTATTATTGAGGAGAACAAAAAAAGAAGGAAAACTGAAGAAGAGAAAAAAGAGGAACATCAATGGGCCACTATTTCAGTGTCAATCCAAACAAAAATCAAAGAGAATATGACGTCTGGAATAAAGTATCTAGAAGATTTTCTGCAAAAATGTCAGAGTGCATCTGTGAAATGTAGTGCTGAATTGGCTGCAATGAAGATTTGCGTCAGTATATGGACAGAAAACTGCAGGACTGAAGGTATGGAATACATGATTCTATTGTTCTGTTGTTACATACAAATATTGTTACAGAAATGTCTTCCTAGAGCAAAGCTTTCCAAATTTTTCATGTTATTTGCTTGTTTGTTACATTTTTATATCGGCTTTCATCAGGGTGGCACACTTAGCAAGATTAATGCTGTGGAAAATTTTTGAATTTATTTGTCTTAGTCCAACGCTTAACTTGGATCTGTGAGAGTGACCACATGTGCTCTAGACCCTTGTCTTCCTGGCTTATCAAACTTGCCATTGGGGTATTAGCCGAGTGGCTCATGAGGATTATAAATGCCTCATTGGAACAGGGACAATGACCAACAAGCCTTTAAAAAAGCAATAGTATGACCAATCCTGGAGAAGTCATCCCTGAATTCTTCAGCACTAAATAGTTGACGGCCCATTTCCAATCTCCCTTTTTTGGGCAAGGTTCTAGAGCAGGGGTGCTCATTAGGTAGCTCGTGAGCTACTAGTAGATTTTCAGCCCGCTTCCAGGTGATCTTCGGGCCTCACCAGCCGGATGGGGTGCTCCTGCCATGCGCGCGCACACCCTGTGCGCACGCGCGCTTCTGTTGCTGGCTTCTGCTTTCGCGGTGCTTCTTTCACCTGCGGGGCATTGCAGGAAGAAGGAAGCACGAGGCGGGGCCTCTGGAGGGAGCACCCTGCCTCTCTCTTGTCCAGAAGCAGCTGTGCAGCCTCAGTTGCCGGCGAGACAGGCAAGGCGGAGCGCTCCCTCTGGATGCCCCGCCTCGTGCTTTTTCCTTCCTGCAATGCCCCACAGGCGGAAGAAACGCTGTGCGGGCGGAAACCAGCAGCAGGAGCACGCGCAGTGGCGGGAGTGCACGGTGGTGGGAGCGCGTGGTGGTGGTAGCGTGCGGGAGCACACGGTGGCGGGGGCAGGTAGATCTTTTGGACTTGGTTTCTTTAATAGTAGCTCGCATGCTGAAAAAGTGTGAGCACCCCTGTTTTAGAGTGAGTGATGGCTTCTCAACTCCAGGGATTCTTGGATGAAACTGATCATCTTGATCTGTCACAGTCTGGTTTTAGGACTGGACCAGCGATGGACTGGATGACAGCTAATAAGCTGAAGCTAAATCCAGACAAGACAGAGGTCCTCCTGGTCACTTGTGAGGCCGATCAGGGCACAGGGTGGCAACCTGTGCTTGATGGTGTTACAATCCCTCTAAGAACACAGGTCGCCCAGGTGTTGATGGTGACTAAGTGTTGGGCCTGTGGCTAAAGCAGTTAAGGGAATTTAGTTTTTCCGAGAGTCCAGTGGGCGGGAATTGAGACACCTGGCTTGCTGATTCTAGCCGCAGCTGTTACTTTCCCAGGGAAAAGGGAGGGAAATGTTTAGAATGCTGAGATCTTGTTATTAGCCATGTAAAGGTTTGAAATTCAGTTCCTGGTCAACTTTCAATTCTATTGCAAGCAGTTCCATGAACTTCTGGGATTTACTCGAATGCTTTTTGCCTTGGCTATTTTCATGTTTACTGGACATTGTTTACTTCATTAAATAGACTGTTATTTTCAGCTATGGTTTTGTGAATATTTAAAGGGCCCTGGTTCTCGGCCGGTGTGCGACACTAGGAGGGCTTTTATACTATTAAAGCTTGTGCGCCAACAGTGTACATACCTGGAAAAGCTAGATTTGGCCACAGTGGTCCATGCCTTAGTTACATCTCAAATGGATTACTGTAATGTACTCTATGTAGGACTGCCTTTGAAGTACAAAGATTGGCAGCTAGGTTATGGATTGTGGGGGTAGCTATAGGGAGGACACTGTGCCCCTACTAAAGCAGTTCCACTGGCTGCCCTTAAGTTTCTGGTGCACTTCAAAGTGCAGGTTATTACTAGCCTATGAACCACCTATGAACCTGCGCGAGCCCTAAGGTCTGCCAAGAAGACTCTCCTCTTTGTCCTGCCGCTGTCTCAAATGTGGCTGGTGGGGCTGAGGGAGACGGCCTATTGGCTGTGCCGTTGACTTTGGAATACCCTCCCCATGGAAATCAGGCAGGACCCTACACTTCAGTCTTTGCGGAGAGATTTGAAGACATGGCTATTTAAGCATGCCTTTGAAAATTGTTAAGGTACCACCTATAATGGATGATTCAAATGACATTTAACCTGGCATTGTAATACTGATATTTATAACCCGTTTTGTGGCCTGGATTGTAAGCTTGGTTTGCCTAGTTGTTTTAGCTCCAATTTATTGCTGTGTTTTATTGTTAAATAATTTTAGTTGATGTGTTTTCTGTTAACCCCTGTTGTTGCAAATGTTGTTGTAAATTTTGTCGCTTGATGTGTTATTGTTTTTGGTTAAATTCTTTGTTTTTATTTATTTATTTATTTTGAAAAGACTTTATTCACAAATAACAAAAGAATTACACACGTACTGTAGGTTGGGGGGGTGTAGGGATGGGGGATGTACATTGGGGGATATTAAAAACAGAGTAACAAAGAGATACATAGTACAGTGACGTTGACTTCACATCTCTGAGCACTAGAATAAGTCTTAGTCTGTTTTAGGTATCTTAGCCCCTCCAGGTGAGATTTTACAGTTTTAGTCCTTTCAGATCTATGTTCTTTCTTTTTTTGATATAGTCTATGAGGGGTTGCCAGACTTGGTAAAATCTTTTTGCGGAGCTATCTCGGAGTAGCTGGGTCAGTTTATCCATCTCCAGCACTTCGTACACTTTATTGAGCCATTCCTCCTCGTCGGGAACTTTAGGTGTTTTCCAATGTCTGGCTAGCGTGATTCGCGCCGCCGCCGCCAGATATGTTAAGAGTTTTTCGGAGTCCTTGTTCAGACCTTGTCCTGCAATATTTAATAGGTATAATTCTGGTTTCTTTCCCCCCGTCAGATTCAGTATTTCAGAGACAGTTTTATGAATCATGTTCCAATATTTACTAACCACTTTGCAGGTCCATAATTGGTGATAGTATGTCCCCTTTTCTATATTACATTTCCAACATCTGTTGTTACCACTCTTATTTATTTTTTCCAATTGACTGGGCATCAGGTACCATCTATAGATAGTTTTATAAGTATTTTCCTTAATACTATAAGCATAAGTATATTTTTGTTTAATTTTCCATATTTTCTCCCATTCCTCCTGAGGGATTGTATAACCAAAATTTGTTTCCCATTTTTTCTTATATTCTTGTTCCGGTTTATTTTCTTTCTCCCAGTCTAATAAAAAATTATATAAGACCCTCACCGTTTTCTTTTCTGAATGAAGCCAGAGTTTTTCACCTCTGGTTGGTACCCATTCCCAGCCAATTTTTCCATCCATTTTGCTCCTTTTTTCTAGCTGGTTATATTGGAACCAATTTAGGTTAAGGGATTGTAATTCTTCTTGTTTTTTTAGTACTATATTGCCTCCTTCTTTTTTTTAGTAGGTCCTTATATTTTGGCCAGATTTCATTCTCTTTTCTTCTCATCTGAAAGGCCTCGACGGGGGATATCCAGAGCGGAATTTTTGTGCAGAAAAACCTTTTCGTTTTATTCCAAATTTTTAATAATGTGGATCTTATCACATGATTATTAAAGCTTCTATCTTGATTAATTTTGTTGTACATTAAATAGCTATGCCAGCCAAATTTTTTTCCTGCACCCTCTAAGTTTAACAGTTCTTTGTTTTCCAGATTTACCCATTCCTTTAAGCTTTCCAAACAATTTGCTTCGAAGTATCTGATTAAGTTAGGAACTCCTAATCCTCCATTGCATGATCTTTCTTGTAAATAGGCCTTTTTTATCCTTGCCTTACGTCTTTGCCAAATGAACTTGGCAATTTCTGCTTGCCATTTTTTAAATATATGGTCATTTTTTAGTATCGGAAGCATCTGAAATAAAAAGTTTATTTTGGGGAAGATCATCATCTTTATCGTGGAGATCCTGCCCAGTAGGGAGAGTTTTAGGTTTTTCCATTTAACAAGATCGGATTTAATTTCTTTCCATGTATTTTCATAGTTGTTTTTAATAAATTGACAGTTGTTTGACGTCAGATTAATACCGAGATATTTTATTTTCTTTACCACTTCCATCCCTGAGATCTCTGCAATTTCTTTTTTTCCCTTTTCCTTAATATTTTTGTTAGTATTTTGAATTTTTTCCTATTTAGTTTAAAGCCCGATATTTCCCCAAATTCTTCTAGTTTCTGTAGCCATAGCTTCAGGTTATCCACGGGGTTTTCTATAATGCATACCAAGTCATCGGCAAATGCCAGAATTTTGTATGACTCCTTCCCAACCTTTAAACCTTTAATATTGTTGTCTTGTATTATATTTTTCAGTAAAGTTTCAAGAATAAAATTGAAAATAAGAGGCGAGAGGGGGCAGCCCTGTCTAGTTCCTCTCTGAATCTCTATGCTTTCTGATTTTTGTCCATTAACAATAATGGTAGCCCTTTGAGTTTTATAGATGCCCATGACCACTGTGGTAAAATGGTAGCCCATATCAAGCTCTTTCAGCAAAATCTCGATTGTATCCCAGCTTATTTAGTCAAAGGCTTTTTCCGCGTCAATAAACGCTAAAGCCACCTTCTTCCCGATCTGTTTGTCCAGATATTCGACGACATTTACTATATTTCTATTTTTTTTTCATTTGCCTTCTAGGGAGAAAGCCCGTTTGGTTTTGACAGATCCATTTATTTAGGAAGACTTTAAATCTGTTGGCCAAGATGTTTGAGAATATTTTATAATCAAGATTTAGGAGGGAAATAGGCCTGTAATTTTCCAATAATTCTTGATCCTTTCCCTCTTTTGGAAAGATTATTATATTGGCCATTTTCCAGCTATCGGGCATATTCCCAGTTGTTAATATGTTATTCATAACTTTTATTAAATATGGGGTGATTTCTTCTTTCATTTTTTTGTAATAGCCATCCGTTAGACCAGTGTTTCCCAACCTTTTTTCAGCCGCGGCACACTTTTAACATTAAAAAAATCCGGGGGCACACCACCAACCAAAATGACACAAAAATGACACTCTAACACAGTAAAGAACGGCTGGGGATGGTGGCCTGCTGGGAGCAGCTGCTGGGAGGCGGAAGCCAGTGATTGGGGGAGGGGTGGAGCCAGGCTACACCATGCCCCGCCCTCTACCCCCGGTTCACCTCTCCCAGCAGCTGCTCCAGCCTTGAGGAGGCAGTGCCAAGCCAGCGGTGCCAGAGCCAGCACAATGCTGGCTTGGCACTATCCCCAAGGCTGGAGCAGCTGCTGGGAGTGTGGGCCAGGGGAGGAGGGGCAGAGCCAGGCCCGTGCCAAGCCCCGCCCCCTCCCCCAGCTTCAGCTCTCCTACAGAGGAGGAGCATGGGCGGTGGACGGGCTTCAGTGGGTGGGGCTCCTCCTCCACGCGGCTTCAGCAAGCGAGGGGCGAGAGTCATGGTGGGAGTCATGGCGGATTGGAGGCTGTCTGGGGAAACGGCCGAAGGAGGCAGCGCCCCGTTCCCTTCTTCTTCGCCACTGCCCGGCCCTTCCTCCTCCCCCAAGCAGCAGGAGTTCAGCAGGGGGGGAGGAAGGGGGGCAGAGAGCTTTTCTCGTGGCACAGCAGGAGGTCCGTCACGGCACACTAGTGTGCCACGGCACACTGGTTGAGAAAGACTGCGTTAGACCATCAGGTCCCGGGGCCTTCCCAGGTTTTAAGTTCCCAATTGCTTTGTCCACTTCTTTTTCTGTTACTAACCCATTTAAAAGTTCCCTGTCTTCTTCTGATATTTTCTCTCTAATTTGGTTAAATTCTTTGTATATTGTATGTATTTCACTTGCATCTGGGGAGATGGGGTGGGATAAAAATAAACCTATTATTAATTGCTAAACAATATTAGATGTAACCTTTATGAGCTGAATGAGAAGTTTATAAATTTTGAATAATTTTGAGTACTATTTTGAGAATATTTGTATTTATCCCTCTCCACAGGCAAAACTAAGGATTTCAATATTGCAATAGAATTGATGAAAAGGATCCATTCATTGATTGTAAATTATGACCATCTCAATTTATTGAAAGAGACTGAATTCCAACAGATTGGCCAATGTCTCTTTAATCTTGGATTTGACAACTTGGCAACATCTTTAAAATATATCAAGGTAACTGTGTCATTATGCAACATCGGAAAATGTACCTCAGATTTTTCCAAGTTAAATAACATTTCTTATATAGTGCATCATGGAGTATAAATGCCTGTTTCTAAGTAACCATCTTAATAAAGATCTGTCTCTTTGAATTTTGATTATATACTGTAAAGTATTAAATCAGATATTTTATTCTTTGTGTGATAAAAAAGTGTCAAATAATGGTTTTAAACAATGCAGTGTTAGTTTCTCCTGTTCATTGGGCAACAAAGAATATGTGTCTGAAACCTCTAAATTCTTACAGGTCTCAGAAGATCAAAAAAGAGAACTTAAAAGGAAGTCTTCAAAGTTTGCTGTTGGCATAGGATCTTCTCGGTTTCAGCTGCAGTGTATGAGCCATTTACTTATACGGGAAGAAAGAAAAGACCCTGATCCTAGAGTGCAACATTTTATTCCTGATACATGGCAGGTATCAACAATGCAGTCCTCTATTGTTGTTACATTTTTCTGAAGATATGTGAGGCACCTTTCACCCTCTGTATCAGCCTCCCACCATGCCTGACATGAAAAAATATAGAAGCTAAGAAAGAAGACAGAACGGGGATTCCTAAAGCATTTATAGCAATATGTGTTAGGATTATTTATTTGCATTTGAGAAGGAAGAAATAATGATAGCCCCTGTGACCCACCTGAGTCTGCAGGGCATGCATATTTTCCCTGGAAAATATATTTCTGAAACCCATTCAATTTTTAGGAGCTCAGTAGGTCCTAAACGACCATCACATCTGTTCTGGAGAACACTCCAGAACTGTAACTTCATGTTCAACAGAGAAGTCACCTTCTTCCAACTCTGAGATTACGGGATTTCACCGCATAATAGTCGCCATCATGTAATACTTGCACACACACTCCTTTTGGCACCCAAAATGATATTTTGAAGCCCTGTAGCTGGAAAGGGGCAGACATGTGGGCAAGTGAAGTTTCAGTCATCCATGCGTGTGCTCCCTTTCCAGCTACAAGGCTTTGCTCAGCTGTGTAGTTCCAATGAGGCAGGTGCACGGGCAACTGAAGCTTACACTGAATAAAGCACCATAGCTCCAATGGGGCAGGTGCACGGATGTGTAGCTTCACTTGCTTGTGTGTCCACCCCCTTCGCTTCCTGTAGCTGGAATTGTTTTCACTGCATAATAGTCATACACTGCCACCCTTTTCAGCCACAAAAAGGGATAAAACCGGGAGGGGGTTGTGATGTTTATGTTGGTTGTTATTCCTTTTGTGTTATTGTCTTTTCACTTTTTGTATTTTTGCATTTGCACCTTTGAGGTTTTTTTTGAGCTGCCCCAAGTCCCTCTGGGAGATGGTGGCAGGGTATAAATAAAGTTTTATTATTATTTATATTATAAAAGTGCAATTATTGTGCGGTGAAATATAGTAGCTCACCTGAGCGTCCCAACAGACACAAGAAAAAGTCACATTGCCCCCTTTCAGACACTCATAGCTAAATACCAATACACAAAGATTCATGCAACCCAATAAGTCAATTTTCTCTCATGTGGAAGATAAACACATGCAGTCTTTTTCTAAAGAATTACAAGACCCTTTATGAATAGTTCTCACCACAGTTGCTTACCTCCTTTGATGGAATTATGGATTTGAATAGAAGCTTACAATAACAGTTGCTTAGAACTTTGTATCTCCCGGGCAGCACTTCTTCAGTTCCAAAAAGATATAAGAGGAAAACATGTTCTCATCCACAGGATAGTTTGCAGTGGTCACATCTGGTCATTCATGATTGTAATTGTCAGTACTCAGTGGCTGTAACATCCTAAATCCAGCTAATGATATCATAACTGCTCAACAGGTTGCTAGCCTATATTTTGTGCAACACAGTGCTGGTGGCAAAAAGGTGGTGTTCTTTATGTATTCACATGACAGCAAAAAAGAAATCCATGGCAGTTGACTGGCTTTTATGATAAAAATGAAAATCCTTTCCCTTTTCAAGGATGAGGGTATAGAACTTGTGAATATTATTTGCATCTGCTCTTGATATACATTTATGTCCCTGTTTATCTCTAGAGGGAACTTCTTGACATTGTGGATAATAATGAGTCTGCAGTAATTGTTGCTCCTACATCATCGGGCAAAACATATGCTTCTTACTATTGTATGGAGAAAATCCTAAGAGATGGTAGTGAAGGTGTGGTTGTATATGTTGCACCCACAAAGGTCAGAAACAAGTTTTTAATTTGTAAAATGTAAACAGTCTTTAAAATAATCGTGTGTCATATTCCATAATAAGAACTAAGGAAAACCCTAATTAAGATTTCAAAATATATCTGATTCCCATATTATTTTTTTTGTTTTTTAAATAATTATCAGAATATATACTTGAAGTTTTATGTTATTGCTCATAAGAGATGTAAAAATATTAGACAATATTTTTAAAGTCTAAAGTGTTTATTGTATGTTTGGAAAGCTTGAAAAAGGAAGTCATTGACTAGTAAGGATCTTTGTAGTTCAGACTTATTCTGAGCAAAATCCATGTAATTTGGGGGTAAGAAACAGCATTTTCCTTTTAACTTTAACTTAAAAATTAGAAAAGTACGGTTTACTTTGGAAAAATGCTGTTTTATGCAAGAATACTATGTGCACATTTTGTACAAAGTAAGTATCAAACAGCTTTACAATTTACGAAGATTTTTTGGAAGTTTGTGGAAAATTTCTAAAATTACCCATTGCTCAACTGCTTGTGTGTTATATACAGCTTATACAGCTAAGATTATCTGCATTACATCGACCATTAATTGTTTAAAGATACAGGTGTAGCTCTTCGGTTTTTCTTACACAATGCATGTGCGTTATGTTTTTAAAATTTTGTCTGATAAAGTTAATGTTGCTAATATGCTATTTCTCCTGAATGCTTAGGCTCTTGTAAATCAAGTGAGTGCGACTATTTACAACCGATTTAATAAAGTACTGCCAGATGGTCTTGCAATATGTGGAGTTTTTACACGAGATTATCGCTATGATGCTTTGAATTCTCAGGTAAGATGTAAATGATGTTTGTTGAATTTGTTGTTTCATTGGGGGGGTTTTTTCAACCATGGATGATTCTACATGGACATTTTATCTTTTACAACCAGTCCCCAGTTTCCTGTGGAGGCCAGGGTGCCAAAGTGATGTGAGGGGAGGGAGGGGAGAGGATGGGAGAAGGGAAAGAGGAGAAATATTCTCCTTCCACCCCCATTTCCCTTCTCTGGTTGCCCTTGTCCTCCCCTCAGCCAACATCTCTCTGGGTGATGAGTGATGAACATCAGCCATGTTGCTCTCAGAGGCTGTCGCCATGACGGGGACAGGAGGGGGACAGTAAGGAGAGGAGTGGGACTGTTATCGCCATAGTAGTAGCACTGAGTGCCAAAATCTAGAGGACTGCTGCTTGAAGTTATACAGCTTAGTCAAGACCTAGTTTCATTTTCTTGGGTCATTTGCTGATTTTTATTAGTAGTATGTATTTTATATATTCACTAATGTTTTGTTTCAGATTCTGGTAACAGTGCCTCAGTGTTTAGAAATCTTACTGCTCTCACCTCGTCGCCAAGAGTGGACCAAAAGAATAAGATATGTTATATTTGATGAGGTATATTTTTGTTATATATAATATAATTAATGAAACGTTAATTGCTGCATGCTTGTATCTTTGGATTTCAAAGCCTGTTGTTTCAAACCTTGGCATGACTCAGAATCAAAAATGGGGCTATGCATATCTTCAGATGAAGAAACCTATCTCTTTCAATGGGACCACGGCTAAATTACATGCAACATGGGACATATTTGAGAAGGACCAGTTTGACATCAAGGAGAAGAGACGGCTTGGTCCCTACTGTAGTACTTTTTGGAAAACGGCATTCACAACCATTTGGTGGTCATAACCTTTTGGAAAAGTTTGATCTTTCAGAGAAGAGCCAAAAACCCATTTGAGTAGAATCTTCTCAAGTGGTATACAACCAGATGTAATTATGCAAGGCAATTTGGCGTCAGTTGTTAGACTGAATAACTTGTTTTCTTTGATCTGTTAGGAACAGAGAATATGCCAATGCATAAAACAGCAGTGCTTTAGAAGTTTTTGTTCAGTGACCAAAAATATATATACTCTCCCATAAAACAACTAGTTTTATATCATGCACTCAGGTGAAGTTGACTTTGGTAAAA
Source organism: Anolis apletophallus (assembly GCA_030556195.1). Taxonomy (NCBI): domain Eukaryota; kingdom Metazoa; phylum Chordata; class Lepidosauria; order Squamata; family Anolidae; genus Anolis; species Anolis apletophallus. The sequence goes on from JARBWK010000012.1 coordinate 46,751,065, forward strand.
TAACATATTTGGTTTACTTGCAACTTTCATGTGTTCAGCACAACACAGGTACATAGCTTATCAGTCCAGCTTCAGATATGTTTGAGATAATCTCTGTCTCATCTGGCTAGGAACATCACTCTTACAAACATTAAGCAAGTGTTTGCTCTTAGCAGTCCAAAGTCTAAGACGAAAAAACTAAAATGGAGTTTGAGATCTGAGCAGTCTCTGATCAGATCATGTGGTCTGCAGTCCCACCCGCAACCTCTCAGGGAACATAGAGCAAAAGAAGCTGCATATCAGAACATATATACAAAACTGTAAGCAGACAGAATATATTAAGAAATTACTAGACAAGGCTTGAAGAAGGTTGCAATTTCCAACAGTAATATTTCTAAATGTCTTATATTTTGAGTTACCATGTAGATCCTTTTGATTTCTGCATCATCTGGAAACACAAATACAGAAAAGGCAAAATGAGATATGAGGGGATACCAGCCTGACAATAAGCCCAGAAACTGAGATTTACAAGGAGAATGCTCTCTCTATGAAATTGGGGAATTTGCTATAGAAAAAAATATATTTAGGAGTGTGATGTGCTAAAGAAGGAAAAAATGTATATGTATCCAAATCATATATTCAGCTTATTCCCCACCCCGCACCCCCATCCCTCTACACAGGTACATTGTCTTGGAGGTGAAATTGGAGCAGAAGTTTGGGAGCATCTTCTGGTTATGATTCGATGCCCATTTTTGGCTCTCTCTGCAACTATAAGCAACCCCAAGCATCTTGCCGAGTAAGATGTGTGCAGACTCTGAATGATATGATTTCATTTCCTAAACATGCTGCTGAGTCAGGTTTAATGATATGAAACTGAGTTGTTGGAAGTGAGGCTGGAGTTTCATTTGTGAAAATAACATTTAATGACTCATTATTTGGAGGAATGCTGTGAACTGAATGGTTAAAGAGTAGGCCTTTTGTCATTCGTGTACCTTGATTGGGTCCATGCCCCCAAAGGCAGTCAACTGCTTGGTTCAGTTCACTTCTATTGTCACAAAATATTTAAACTTAAAATGGTACATTGCATCAAGCAGGTAGTGCAGTGCTTTCTGTGAGTGCTCTCTGTGGCTCTGCCCTCCACCCAGCTTAATATTTCAGAGGCTGTGCTTCATGGTCTAGCTTCAGTTTAGAGCAGACCTGACATCATGTGGCCCAGGGGGCAGATGCAGCTTTCACAATTTGGTGTGGCCTGCAGATGCTCTGAGTCACGCTTTAGAAAGGGAGGTCACACGCAGCACTACAGCAGAGTTGCAATTGTAACCCATCATTTCCTCCCTCAAAGTGTCTTACACATTTCTTTTCTGTATGCACCAAAGTTACCAAACTAACCTGTGGCAAAGGAGTGTCACCAATAAATTTGGTCAGGATGCTGGAAGTACTGATCTCAGTAGGAAATGTGAATGGTAGAGGTTGTTAGACTCAGGTTGAATTAAAAGGGAGTGGCTATAAAATGTGAAGGGGTATCAGACTTTGTGGGGGTGGAATCCTGGGCTTTAGGTTGTGTTAAAATTTAACCTTAGATTGGTTGTTTTAAAGGGAGAGGGAGGCAGTAAAAAAATAAGTGCCTTACTCATTGCCTCTGCCACTCTTTCTCTTTGCCTCTGCTGTTTCCATCTTATCAGGTGGCAAAACTGCCCAACTCCATGCCATTCATTTCCCTCACTTGTAAGGGAGAAACCAGGCTATACTACTCTTCCTTTTTCTTTGCCTCTCAGTTACTTTTGTCACCACCTCCTCCTCCTCCATTGGGAAAAACCACCAACTGTGTGCTGTTCATTTTCCTCATTTATGAGGAAGGCATTTACATTCTCCATGAAGAAGTTGTGGGGTCTTCATGGCAAAGCTAAGCTTCTCCCTCGCAAGCAAGAAAATTGAATCGCATGGAGTTGGCAGTTTTTCCCGCTGGAGGAACAGATGGAAGAGGCAAAGAAGAAAGAAGAATGGCGGAAGCAAGAACTGAGGCACTTCTACTTTCCTTCAGAAAAGGACTGCAACTCACCGTCATGCTGAGAGGAGGCAGGATATTGGAACTAATCAATTTTGCTGCTTGCTTTGAAAGAAAGGTGTCCACTAGCAAACCATGAATGAAGTGCTAAACGCCTATCTGTGGCCCAAAGAGGTTTAGCTTATTTTAATTTTGGCCCCTTATTACTGCCAAGTTGTGCATACCTGGTTAAGAGCTTCAAGATAACAACTCACTATCCTAGCCATTATATTATGGCCATTATATTATATCAATTGCCATAAACTACTTATGAATCTGTATGGGCAAGAAATAAAGCAAAGTATGCATGTTGAAATCACCTCTATGAACTCATCAATTGAAAAAGAATTCTGGGGTTTGTAGTTTAGGGAGGATTAACAGATAATTTGAGACAGAAACTGTTTTAAAGTAGATTACATTCAGCTTACAGTGACCTCTAAATGCCATATGGTTTTTCTTAGGCAATGAATACCCGGAGATGGTTTGCCATTGCCATCTAATTAAAAAAGTTGATGAGATTGAAATAATTTTGTTTTGAAGTACAGCAGCATCTTTTTATGTTTTTTTAAGGTGGCTGCAGTCAGTAAAAAAGTACTGGCAAAATACTGAAACTGTACTAACAAAAAAGTCTTGTTCTTCTACACCCGTTACAAAAGGAGCCAAAGAAAAGAAAAGTGCCAGAGTACAAAATATCTCATACAAGGTTAAATTAGGTATGTTTGTAAAATCAAATCATTTGTAATAGCAGATTTTTGTTTATGTTTGTCATCCAGTGCCTTGAGTAAATTCATTTTTCTTCTGAATACAGTAGGCCCATATATTAGACAGGTTTTTGTTGCACTGTTTCATATATACCCAATGATCTCTTTGTCGTCATCATGCTAGCTCGTGCTCTACATGCTAGTCTGTGTCTTCACACTGTCCATGCTCACTCATACTCCTTGCATTAGCACATAATCGTTGCACTAGTTCATACACCTTGTGTTAGCTCATTGATTAAATTAAATCCAAAAATGGTCACTTCCTGTTGGGAAAATGTATGGTGTGATGTGGAAGATTTGCACACCGCCCCACCCCCAAACAATGGAGTGATTGATTATTGACGCAGAAAGACAGCTTGGTGAAGAATTTGCCAAAATGCTAGATGAGAGACTGGAGAAACATACTGACAACCATGAGGAAGTATTAACTAATGCTGAATTGGAGAAAGAAACAGAAGCAGAACCAACCACTTACATATAGAAGTTTGCCAAAAGTGTTTCAAATTGCACAGACATTAAAGGAAAATATGATTCTTGGATAGAATTGAACACTGAAGTCAACTGTAGGATTACAACCTCTGTCGCTTCACTTTGATGAGTTAAAAAGAAAGAGAATCACTTCCAATTATGATGTATTTCCAAAACAACAACAACAACAACTGAGGCTTCCAACAATCAACTTTGTTTGGTCCTGATACTGACATTTTATGATCAATAATGTCTGCTTTTGTCATTGGCATGGAATGGTCAACATTTTCCTGGTATTACAACCCAGGGTCAAATTTTGATGATCTCTTAACAATATTGTTACATTAGAAGGTCAGTAGCGATGGTTTTCAGTGACCATAATGGCTTCATTGTTCATTATAGATAAGATGAACAGGGTTCCACATTATATGTTAAATTGTATTGTGTAAAGGGTCCAGGAACATATCCCTTGTATAGTAGGTGGGCCTGATGTATTATGCTATGACAAAGAGATTATTTATGAAGAAGACAAAATTCCAGTTTTCAAACATTGCCTTTATAATCCTAACATTTCCAAATCACTTATTTTATATTATTCTCTTTTCAGTGCTGTATGGAGAGAGGTACAATGACTTAGAAAAATATGTGTGCTCTTTCAATCGTGGTGACTTTACAATCCATCACTATCATCCCTGTGCTGCACTGACTGTGGATCATGTAAGTTTAATATATTAGATGAGCATAAAAAAGTAACACTAAAGAATGTTGAAAAACGCAATTTGTGAAAAGTTACTGGATGCTCCTGAGGAGATTCTCTCAACTCTCTCAAAAAATCAAAAAGAAAAGTTAACTGAAAGTTCAAGAGGAGATTATCTCTTGGCCCCCTCCCTCCCGACCTTCTGCAATAGAGTGAAAATGTGGTTCTGTGACCAAACCTTTGGAGAACTTGTGCAATAGATATGGAACAATGTGCAATAGATATGGAACAATGTGCAATGGCTATTGAAACAGCTCAGATTATGTTTGAGGATTACATGATTAAAACTTTCTAAGACTTGACAGCATCATGCGCCGACAAGCTATTGCTGCTGCACAGAAGCTGGTGACCCTAACAGTGACCTTGGGGTGTTTGTCAGACAAGAGATAATCTATATAAAATCTTACAGATCTCCCTGGTAGACTTTCTAAAATTGGATTTATAAAACGTTTATGAAGATCACGGTAACAAGAGCAATACAACAAAACGTGCTCCACAGTTTCCACTGCCTCCGCCTCACAGGGACATAGGCATTCATTGTATGGTACTTTGTTGTATCTTCCCTCCAGTACAGCAGAAGGGAGTACATTGAATTTAGCCAAAGAGAACTCCTTCCTATGTTTAGGGATGGTTAGGTTGCCTAAGTACTCTGCAGGATGCAGCGCCCTTCCGTTATCTTTGAAGATTGAAAGAGTAGAGGCTGTGTTTAGGTAGTTTTGCAGCTCTGTGTTCCAGATACGCTGTCGTATGTTGCCCATGGTCAGAATGGTATTAACTGAAAATCCAAGGTTTAGGATTTTCTCATGAACTATCTTTTTCCACCTTGATTGGAATGGATCTCTGAGGGTCAATGGGGCCAAACCTTTAGGCAAAAACATTAGTTTTAACCAAAGTTTTCATTTATAGATCCAGATCCGAGACTCAACAGAGATCTGACCTGTCTCTAGAAGTAAAATTACATTAGGCACACAACTTGGGAGGCTAAGGATGCGTCTTAGGAATTTTGTCTAGATGGTTTCTAAAGCCTTAACACTTTTAAATGCACACAGTTGTGCTGCACATAACATTTGAGGCAAAATCTTAGCATTAAAGACTTTAATTGCTGAATGTACATGCTGGCCACCTTTACCATAAAAAAATGAAATAAGTGAGTTGTAACTCCGCCCTGCATTTGCTATAGAATGGTTAATTGTGAAGATATTGTCTTAAATGTATTGTCACTGGGTTGTTGTGAGTTTTCTGGGCTGTATGGCCATGTTCCAAAAGCTTTCTTTCCTGACATTGTCTTAAATGTTTTTAAATGGTTTTAATGTATTTTATAATTCTATTTAAATGTTTATTTTACTGTTGTTTTATGGCATCAAATAGTTGCCTATGTCCCCTCCGGGGTGGAGAAAGGCGGCGTAGAAATATCATAAATAAATAAATAAATGCAGAAATTGTTTCAACAGTATTGATTTAATATCTCTCTCTCCCCACCCCCAGTGCAAATTTAGCATATCCATCATAATTCCAAATAATATATTACCTTTATTTGGCATTACAGCTTGAGAGATATGGTTTTCCACTGGATCTTTCTTTATCTCCTCGGGAAACTGTGATATTGTATGATACTATGGTAAAAGCTAGGACAGGTTGGCCAAAGGCAAATGTAAGTACATATGGTTCCCATATAGTAGTACATTTTCAGAGCAATTATGTTCAGAAAATAAGTATCTAAGGATATTTATGATACACATTTCATTTTCTTCTGATCTTTATACTAAGGAACTGGATCCTGAGGCTTTTTTTAAGGACCAAATTGTAATCACCAAAGCTAATGCAAGATGTTATGAAACAAAAGTGAAAGAAGAATTGGAAATGTGGATTAAACATGGCAATAAAAAGGAGGTATTTCCTATTTTTTCACTTATGAAAGACCTTTTATTTCATTTGGCATGTAGAAGTGGTTGATTTATTCACTTGTTTTGGCATTCTCTTGGTTCTATGTACTGCTGTTGCATACTTGGGTGTCATTTTAAAGTCATGATCATTGTTTTTTCCCCAGTTGTGATGTGGGATATATGTTATTATGAAGGGACTTTTTGGAAAGGAGCAGTTAATATTTTAATTTTTTTTTTAAAAAAAATTATCTACAGAGGAACTTTCAAGAAGGCCCAGATGTAATTTTACCTGAAGGGATATTTCTACACCCTCTGAGAATGTTTCATTATCATCTTTCTCAGATATTAATGCCTTCTACTAGACACGTCTTCAATTCCATGGAACTCTTCTCCAGAAATTATCTCTCTATGTAAAACTTCATCATGGCTCTTTAGGGAAAATTGTATATAGACAAAGGTTATGTGGTGTGCCTTGCTTCCTAAATGTGCTAGTGCTGGGATGTGTTTGGGAATGTCAACTGGTAATCTAGTCCTTCTAGTTCTGCAGTCCTTTTTACTGGAAATTCCATCATTTGATCCCTGCTAACTTAACTATGAGAAGTGAGATTTTCATGGAAACTGACATGGATAGGGGAAATGGTCTAAATCTAATTGCTAGTTCCATCATTAGATTAATTGTAGATTCATAACACAACACTTGTATAAATACTAGGCATGTGCGATCTTTAAAATGGTTTTAAAGTACTTACAAAACTAGGGGGCACTGGCACTTCATTTCTAAAGTGTTTCTAAAGTTTTTGTGGTGAAAAATTTGGAACTCTAACAAACATTGGTTAATATTTCGTAAATGGCCACTGTGCATGAACATTTGGGAAAACATCACTATCAGTGGGGGAACTTCAGGGGCTTCTCTCCCCCTCATTTTTTTAAGCTATCACTGGTAGAACACATTTATCACTGTTAACTCACCAAATTTCAGAATGTTTGACTTATCCACAAGTTTTAAGGGAATTTTCAAAGTTCCTTGAATTTTCTATACAATGACACAAGATAACAAGGGATCATTCAGGCCAAACTTTCAGAAATACTCATGCATCTACTGATTTTAGGGATTTTTTAAAGTTTTGAAAAAAATTGTTTAGGGAGAAACAAGGCCTCTCTCTCTCTCCTCTCCTGATTTGTCCTTTCTCATTCTGATGCACACTGAGAATGTAGTTTAGATAAGAGCCTTTTGAGTTTTTTGGCATAGGGCCCCTCCCCTTCACAAATTTAAAGGCAACATTGTGATTCCTCTGCCTCCCCCTCCCTACTCCATCAGCCCTGATTGTCTGAGAGGCATGCCAACAGGTTTGGCTTTGCCTCTCAGCAGGGCTTGAGTGCTCTGAATTTTAACTGCATCACAGGCACTTCTATTTTTAACATAATACTAGCTGTCCCGTGCCACGCGTTGCTGTGGCATAGTCTGTATATATGTTTTGTGTGTTTATATATGTGTATGTGTGTATATATGTGTATGTGTGTGTATATATATGTGTATATATGTGTGTGTATATGTGTGTGTATATATGTGTGTATACTGTATGTGTATGTATGTGTGTATATATGTGTGTGTATGTGTTTATGTGTGTGTGTATATGTGTGTATATATGCGTATGTGTATATATGTGTGTGTATGTATATATATGTGTGTGTATGTGTATTTATATGTGTATGTGTGTATATGTGTGTGTGTGTTTATGTATGTATATATGTGTGTGTGTATATATGCGTATGTGTATATGTGTGTATGTATGTGTGTATATGTGTGTATGTGTGTATATATGTGTGTGTATATATGTTTTTGTTTGTATATATGTTTTTGTGTGTATATATGTTTTTGTGTGTATATATGTGTTTGTGTGTTTGTGTGTATATGTGTGTATATGTGTGTATATGTGTGTGTATATATGTATGTGTGTGTATATGTGTGTGTATATATGTATGTGTGTGTATCATTGATGGATATGTGTGTATGTCTATATGTGTATGTATGTGTATATATGTGTGTGTGTATATGTGCATGTGTGTATATGTGTGCATATATGTGTATGTGTGTATATATGTGTATGTGTGTGTATGTGGGTATATATATGTGTGTGTGTGGTTTTGTGCATGCATTGTTATATATATATATATGTAACAATGCATGCACAAAACCACACACACACATATACACACATACACATATATACACACATACACATATACACACATACACATATATATATAACAATGCATGCAGAAAACCAGGACGGCAGGGAGAGGAGAAAGAGGTGCCCGGGGAAAGGGCAGCTTGGCTTCCGCCTCCGCCGGGATGGGGAGAACCCGCAGGATCGAGGAATGGCCTGGCGGCAAAGCCGGCGAGGAGGAGGAGGAGGCGGAGGAGGAGGAAAGAGCTGCGAGGGGGAAAGGATCGCAGCCTCTGTACATGGCTGCGTTCCTTTTCCCCCTCGCTGCTCTTTCCTCCGCCTCCTCCTCGCCGGCTTTGCCGCCAGGCTGTTCCTCGTTCCTGCGGGTTCTCCCCATCCCGGCAGAGGCGGAAGGCAAGCTGCTCTTTCCCCGGGCACCTCTTTCTCCTCCTCTCCCTGCCCTCCTTCCATCAATGAAGGGAGGAGTGCGGGGCGATAAGGAGAAAGAGGTGGCTGGGAAAAGGTCAGCTTCCCTCCCGCCTAATCCCTCCGTCCTCTTTAAACCCTTCCAGCAACTCCCGGGAGGGAGACTGCAAGAGGGGCTTTGCGACAACCCAAGGCGCCACTGTGCCGGCCTCTTCTGCCGCCTCCTCGCCCTCCTTCGCCACCTCGCAGCCGCTTCTCCCCCCTGTCCGGCCCCCTCCTTCCTCTCCGCCGGCTTTCCCTTGCCTGTGCTGGCAAGGGCCCCGCTTCTTCCTCCACGTAGTTCTGGGCTGCTCTTGAGCGATCGGTCCGCTGTGCTCTGGCTGCCATGCATGCGCAAACGTTCTAAACGTTCGCTGGCAGCGGAGAGGCCGGGAGGGAGTTTCATTGGCCGTTTTTGGGGGCTGGTGTTTGGGGGTGTTGGGAGGTACCTAGGGCCGGTTTTTTGGGTCCTGTAGGTACCTAGGGGTATGGTTTTATGGGCTGTTTAGTTTCATGCTTCTGCGTTGCATAGTTTCGTTGGCTATGATCGTCATTGCACGACCGTTAGAAAAATATATATAGAGATTTTATTGACAATAGGGGATAGGAGAGGTAGGGGGTTACAGAGTTGTGCATCTAAGGTGGTATTTCCAATATATAATAAAATGAAATAAAATATAATATATCTTCTGTGGTGAAGGAGTAAATAGATAAGATAACAAGTGGAGAGACAAGGCTGATAAAGCGGGGGAGAAAGAAGAAGAAAAATACAATCATAGGCACTTCTGAAGAAATTGAAACTTTGGAATAGAAGCTATGAAAAGGTCCAATTTCTTCATGTTTTTTACACACAACACAGCGGCATCAAAATACTTGTCGTAAGTACGAAACTTACGAAATAGAAATAGAGTTACGACAAGACACGTCTAATAAATACTCTTTTGGGGGGGAGGGGCACTTGGATTTAGGTCTATAACATAGTATTGATTAGTTACTGCTTCTTCATAAGTGTCTATCTGAAATGGTTGTGCAAATCCTTCACTCCTAAACCATTACTATTTTGTCTAGGCAAAAGCAGTGCTCGCTCTCCTCAAGCCTCAGATTACCTCTTCTTCTGAAACAGAGATGAGAACACATTTTCCACATTTTGTTGAAAAACTCAATCAGATGAATAAATTACCTGCATTGTTTTTCTTGTAAGTAAGACAAACAAACTATTGACTTCAAGTTCTATTGGTATCAGTAAGGAGTGTTACTTGGGCATTTGCAAGTCTGATATCCTAAATTTGAATATGCAGATAAAGCAACCTCATTTAAAACAAGGTAAGAGGCACAGGTAAAAAGGATGGATGAGACATCCCTTGGAATTCAAAATACTCCCTTTCATGTTAGCCAGCACTTGAGAACTGACATTGCTAATAGGGCAGCAAATGTCTATTGATGGGTTCCCTTAAAATTAATCAATTAAAATTAGAATTATGTAAAAAATTGACCAAATAAATTGTCTTGATAAATGTTTTGTTCGTACAACACTCCAGTGCTAGTATGGATGAAACCAATCTAGATGTACTGAAAGCCTCATGTTACCCCTTTAGGATTTTTCCCTAGGATTGCTCCCAGAAACCTCTGCCCTTCCCCAGCTCCCTTTCTGTTAGAAAATGTGAGAATTTCTCGTTTACACTACACAGTTATACTTCTACAGTTGCACTTTAACTGTCAGGGCAACAACTTATGGGATCCATAGTCTATGGAGAAGTTTTCACATTTTCATACAATGAAAACAACAAACCCCGGGATTCTGCAAAATGCAACCATATCTATTGAAAGCAAATTCATAGTTCTATAAATGAATAGTATGAAAAGGCTCTTGGTTCCTCCAAATGAAAGTAATTGCAGAGTGACTCATTATTTGCAATGTATTACTTCCCAGCTCTGAACGGATACTTAGGGGAACAGATACTATAAGGAATCTAAGTAAGTAACAGTGTTTATATCCTCTCCCCCATGTAGATTTAACGTTAAGAGAGTGGAAAATTTGGCTGAACAAGTCTGCACTTTCTTAGAGAAGAAGCAAAGGTAATTTCATGTTTCTTAAAAGAACAGTTAAGAAAAATATAAAATGATAGAAGAATCTGTGACAAAACAAACAAAGTAGGCATTTATTTCTGTAATTTATTTTTCTGCATAAAATTATATTACAGTAGGTGTTTTGAGTCAAATAATCAATTAAAATGAATTTAAATTGGCAAGAGGATACTCACTTGTATAAAACAAAAAAGGACAAATATTTTTGACTAGATTGGTATGTTTGGACGGATTTTCAATGTTAATCTAAATAGTATCAACCTACTTTTACATGAGAATTTGTGATTTTCAACATGGCTTCTGGTTTTCATGTTTTCTTAGTTCCCAGCCCCCCTTTAAAAGATAAACAGGATAAGCAAAATAAAGGAATGATGAATGCACTGAATACAACTGGCAGAGTGAGTTTGCAGTTGCATTAAGTGAATTCACTTCTCTGAAATATCAGAAGGCCTTAGAGGAGCATTCTTTGCTATAAACCAGGGCTGTCCAACTGGCGGCCCGCGAGCCGTATATGGCCCCCCAGCCCCTTCCCCACGGCCCCCTACCCTCCTGTAAGAGACCTGCTTTTTAAGATTAAATTTTTTTAAAAAATTATTTTTTTGAATATTTTTTTGGAATATTTTTTGAATATTTTTTTTTTTTTGCGGTGGGGGGTGGGGTGTGTGGGGGGGGGCAGGGAGGAGGAGCAGGCTCCCTTCCTCCTCCTCCTACTTCCCTCCCTCCCCCCTTTCCCTCCCTCCTTCTCTCTCTCTTTCCCCCTTTCATTCCTTCCCCCTTCCACCACCTGATCGAAACAGGGAAGGAGAGAGAGTGAACCGAGCGAGAGGGGGGCGTGGCCAGAGCGAAAAGGGGCGGGGCCGAGTTCGGAGCGCGCGGGGGGGGGTGGTGCTCGTCCATTCCCTTTCCGGCTTCCTCCTCTTCTGAGGATTCCTGCCAAGTTTGGTCCTGATCCATCATTATTTGAGTCCACAGTGCTCTCTGGATGGAGGAGAACTACAACTCCCAAACTCAAGGTTCAGTACTTTCTGTTGCTCTCATGAGAGTTTAGGTTTGATTCAACATGGCTGAGAAATGCTTTGATTGTGTTTTCCCCTTATGGCAGGAGGAGGTAGGACTGGATAGCCCTTGGAGATCTTCTATTCTAGGAACCCATTGTAATTATTATTATTATTATTATTATCATCATCAGAGGCTGAATGGTCATCTGTGAGGAATGCTTTGATTGTTTTTTCCCCTTATGGCAGAAGGAGATTGGACTGGATGGCCCTTGGAGGTCTCCTATTCTAGGAACCCATTGTAATTATTATTATATTATCATCAGAGGCTGAATGGTCATCTGTGAGGAATGCTTTGATTGTGTTTTCCCCTTATGGCAGAAGGAGGTAGGACTGGATGGCCCTTGGAGGTCTCTATTCTAGGAACCCATTGTAATTATTATTATTATTATCATCAGAGGCTGAATGGCCATCTGTGAGGAATGCTTTGATTGTGTTTTCCCCTTATGGCAGAAGGAGGTAGGACTGGATGGCCCTGGATGGCCCTTGGAGGTCTCCTACTCCAGGAACCTGTTGTTGTTGTTGTTGTTATTATTATTATTATTAGCAGAGGCAGAATGAATATTATGCCTTATCATTCAGGGTTATAGGCCTGTGTGGAAGGGCCCTGGCTTCTTATTTGAGTTCCTTTCTACACATCTGAATAAAATCCCATGTTATTTGCTTTAAACCAGATTATATGAGTGTGGACTCTGATAATCCAGTTCAAAGCAGGTATTCTGGGTTATATGGCTGTGTGGAAGGGCCCTGAGTCCACACTGCAATATAATCCAGTTCAAAGCAGGTTTTGTGGGGTTTCCTGCCTGGATATTCTGAGTTATATGGCTGTGTGAAGGGCCCTGAGTCCACACTGCAATATAATCCAGTTCAAAGCAGGGACTGGGACTTGAGACTGGGATTTTGGTGTTCATCTCTATCTCCAAGTCAAAGCCCCGGTGTCCTCCACAGACACCTCCAAGGTGGGGAGGGGGCGGAGCCGGGGAGGGGGCAGGGCAGGGGTGGAGCCGGGGAGGGGGCGGAGCCTGGGAGGGGGCAGGGCAGGGGTGGAGCCGGGGAGGGAGCGGAGCCAGGGGCGGAGGCAGACCCTTCGGTCCCCCAGGTCATCAGTAACCGGAATTCTGGCCACAGGTCTGGTAGAAGTTGGACAGCCCTGCTATAAACTATACAGATTCTTCATATGGAAAAGCAGGAAAACTAGTAATTTTGTATGCAATCCATTTTGACAAGAATCCTACTTCTATCACACTATGGTGGAAAGGCAGTTAACCATGTTTTCATTTGCTGCCTTTCCACCATGGTTTCTGAGGTTCTCCAGAACAAAGCAAATATTTTCTTTTCAGGGAGAGAGGATGAAAAGGAATGCAAAACAATTGTCCCTCCATTTTCAGTTTTCACACGTGGGTTGGTTATTTGTATGTTTGAAATGCTGCCCAAACTCCTGAAGTTGGGATTGCCGTTTGAACATTCACACAACAACCCCATCTTCAAGATGTGGGACAGGGGGCTCTTTGGGTAGCAGATGTGCTGCTTGGCTGTTTTGCCCTCTATTGGTCTTTTTTGGCCATGGCAAAATGGACACTCACGATATGTAGGAAGAGGAGGAAGCAGCTCTGCGCACCATTTCACTTACATTTGAATCCAGTCCATCTTCCTCTGTTTAATGAATGTCTGTTTATTACGGCAAAGGAGGGAACGTACTGGGGGTACAGGAACATATGACACACAGGAAGAGGGGAGCAAATCCTCTTACTGTTAGGCAAGTGATGCTCTAGATGTCTGTGGGAGCCAGTTCCCACCTCCTTTCCTGTTTGCCATGTGTTTTATCTGGTACCTTTGTTTTCACACTGGAGTATTTCACTAACGGACAATTTTACATTCAGCCTTAAGAGAAGTGGACACCACACAGAAGGACAATGCAGTTCCCAAAAGGGCAGTCATGTAGATAAGCAGAGCTCACGTTCAGCGAATATAAGGAAGGCGGAAAAAAAAGCAAAAAAGATGGAAAAAGCTATACAGAGATTGCCACCTGAGTAAGTGTCTAAAATAATTATTATATACCATGCAGATTGATTTATGCTGCCATGTACTAATCTATGTAGAAATAAACCTCTTCAATATCAGTTTCATACAGGATTGTACCATAAAGTAAATATTAGTTTTCCTTTCTCTTTTCTGTGTGATTTATCATTTCTCAGTTAGGATAGCATACTATGTTTACCATCTTTCTTGATAGAATTCCTAAGATAAACATTCTTTTCTTTTTAGGTAAATATTTATTTCTTATTTCAAGCTCTGGCTTCTATATGTAGTGCAATATATCAGATATAGTTCATATATCTGTGGAAGGTTCGGGGTGGGAGAAAGAACTGTTTGAGGCAAGTGTGAATGTTGTAATTGGCCACAAATGCTAATCAAGGTGGCCAATTGAAACATTCACACCTACCTCCAACAAAGAGTTCTTTCTCCCACCCTGAACCTTCCACAGATATATAAACCCAATTTTCCAGTTTCCAACAAACCTTACAACCTTTCGGTCAGTAGTGATCTTAATGCAGCTGACTCCCAGCCAGCTGTACCACAGTCCCAAGGATGCTTGCCACAGATGCAGGCAAAATGTCAGGAGAGAATGCTTCTAAAACATGGCCATACAACCCAAAAAATCTACAACAATCCAGTGATTCCGGCCATGAAAACCTTCGACAATACATTCTCCTTTCAATTATAATATACCTTTATTCAAATGCTGATTATACCTGGAAATATATTGTATGTAATTAAAATGCAAGTTCAGTCATGTCAAAATAATATTATACTAAAACTGACTTTTGGGCTTGGAAATGGCTCTCTAATCTTTTAATTAAGACATGTATATATGAACAGTTGAGATCTTTGACTCTTTCACACTGCACAGTTATAGCATAATGATGATGTATTATGGAATATTTTCTTTTAGAATGCTTTTTTAAAGACAAGAGCATGAATTCATCATCTCAGTTATGCATGTGTAGAGGTCATAAGTGATTCATATTCTTGTTCCCGACATATTCAATAGTATAGGGAACATGTAGAGATTGTAAAAGTCTCCCAGTCCTAACTTGCTGGGCATGAACTGCTGCAAGTGACAGTCTCTTGTTGTTCAGGGCACAGCAGACTGATGCTGCCATCCTTTCCCATGAGTTATCTTTGGTGTGAAGAGTACTTACACTCCTTACACTCTAAAAACTGATGGTAAGAGAGGATGGAAATACCAGACTGCAGTGCCTAAAATTATAGAACAAATATATTGTAATAAAACTACTTACAATAATCTAGAATGGATTATACCAAGATTTTTTAAAAATACAAAGAAGAATATATTGTATGGATTATACCATAGGTATTACATTATTTTTCCACATAATCACCATTCAGTTCAATACATTTTGTCATCCGTACAACAAGTTTTTTTATGCCTGCGTCATAGAAGTCTCCCCCAGCCTTTTTCAACCAATTTGTCACTTCGATGTTGACCTCTTCACTGTTGGAAAAGTGTTTTACACCAAGGTGTTCCTTCAATTTAGCGAACAGATGATAAGTCACTGGGTGTGAGATCAGGGCTGTGAGAGGGGTGGCTTAAAACATCCCACCAAATGAAGTCAACAACTCATGTGTTGTGTGAGTGGTGTGTGAACATGCATTGTCATGTAGAAGATGGGTCTGTGAAGTTTCTTTGTGGTCTGATTGATTGTTCCACCTCTTTCCAAAAATATCAATGAGCAGAACCCCTTTTCTATCTCAAAACACTGACACCATGATTTTTCTCATGATGAATTGCAGCAGCATTCATGCCCTTAGCATTTAGGTAGCATATTACAGTGCAAACTTGGCACTTGGTGGGAAATGAAGTGAGGACGCTAAATCTCTAACCTTCACCACAACGCCAGCTACGGATGACTATGATAGCAGTGATACGAACCTCCCCCACGAAAATTCCCCGTGAGAGCTACGTGCCTTGTAACCTTACTTACCGGATAACCCTTGTTGTTGCTGCAAATTCTTGTATCATGTGGTAGAAAAGTGCTTGAAAGTTTGGAAGTTATAAAAATCTGCTATCCTTTTAAATATCTTTTAAATTGTTATAACCATATGCTTGTTTGATTGATTTTTTTGGTACTTTTGTAAGACAAAAATAAATTGGACTTTTTGATTCCTGTATCGGAACAAAGATAAGTTACAAGTTGAAAAAAGAATTAAGTAAAAAGTGGTGTGTTGGGAAAACGTGAAATAGAAAACAAAAAGACAGATTTGGGAAAGATTTGGTAATCACTCAATACTTCTCTGCAGCAATCCTAAATTTCCTGATAAAGATGAGAAACGTTTGGTTTTGGAAGCTGGGTTTGATAATATAACAAAGCACTTGGAGAAACATTATGAAATCCTTCCTTATTGCACATATGCAAATTGGCAAACTGTTGATAATGAGGTGAGCTCAAACTCTATCTGGCAAATGACTCATTTCCGTTTACAAGTTGATGCAAGTTTTACTATAATCCTGGCATGTTTTGAAGCTTGTGTGTGTGGAATCCATCTGAAGTTTCTGATTGCCAAGCATGTAAGTAATTAATGCTTGCAATTTTTCCATTTATGTAGTAAATACAGAAATAGTGAGCCAATCTGAAAATTGTACAAGAGGAAGCACTGTTTTATTGACTACAACCTTGTCCCTGATTCCTCATGTCACAATGGCACTATGAATAAGTTCAAAAAAGTAAGTTGTCCAAGCTCTGATAGAGCCTTGATATTTCATCCATCTAGTATGTTTATGTTGCAACAGAAATCTCTTTAGTTTAGACTAAGCAGAAGTCACCAAAAATGCCCCCATCCTGCATAATTGAGAAACAGTACTGAATGGCAGAAGAAATTGGCATAGGAAGGGCTGAAGCACTGGCCATATGGGTCTCCTGGCCATATTATAGGGTTTCTTACATTATCTAGTAGTATGAGAAAAAGAGCTGCAAGTGTTTCTCTGCCACCAACATAATGGCGGGACTTAATCTTACATGGCTTCCCCAGTTCTTTTCATTATACACTCCACAATCTACCAGAAACCATAGGGGTTAGGTGTGGAGATCTTCAGTAGGAATTAATGCCTGATATTTAGTTCCTAACCTGTGATAAAAGTGTTGTTTGACCTTTTATTTTGGTCAGGGGCGACTTGAGAAACTGCAAGTCGCTTCTGGTGTGAGAGAATTGGCCATCTGCAAGGATGTTGTTCAGGGGACGTCTGGATGTTTTACCATCCTGTGGGAAGCTTCTCTCATGTCCTTGCATGAGAAGCTAGAACTGACAGAAGGGAGCTCACTCCCCTCCCTGGATTCAAACTACTCACCTTTTGGTCAGCAGACCTGCTGGCACAAGGGTTTAACCCATTGTGCCACCAGGGACTCCTTGTTTGACCTTATATGGGATATAGCCATCAAGACTCAAGAACGGAGGCTACTCACACATTAATGCAAATGTGAAGGAACTAGGCATGATGAACTTGTATACTCAAGTTTAGTGGTTTCTAAACTTTGGGCCCCTCCAGGTGTTTTGGACTTTAGCTCCCACAGTTCCTAACAGCTAGTAAACTGGCTGGGATTTCTGGGAGCTGAAGTCCAAAACACCTGGAGGCCCAAAGGTTAGGAACAACTGCTCAAGATCCTAGTAATGTGGGTTTCGAGGTGAGAGGTCTTTAAAAGCTGCTTGCAAATTTTGTTTCATTATGTTTTGTTCTGATACTGGATAAAATAATTTGCTGTTCTCTGAAGGCCATGGAGCAGTTTAAATTTGAAGAAGGGCCTTCTTCTGGAAACCAGGCAAGGTTGCTGGTAAGGGAAATAGCATCACTGAGGCAGAATTTCATTTTCAATTCAGGGACAGCCCTCTGTGGCCCCTTCCACATAGCTGTATGAAATTCATATTAAACTAGATTATATGACAGTGTGGACTCAGATAATCCAGTTCAAAGCAGATATTGTGGATTATCTGCCTTGATCTTTTGTGTTGTGTGGCTTATAATCTGGGTTTACAAGAACAGACATTTTGTGGTGAGTTGAAATCATCTTTTAATTGGTGTGAACATACTTTGACATTTATTTTTTCCTGCAGTTTTTGGGGAAAGTCTTTCATCAGGCAAGATTCCTGAGAAACAAGCAAGCACTGCAAAAACTAGCACTAAGGGGCATAGGTTATCACCATGCTTCTGTGAATGCAAAAGGAAGGCAATCTGGTAGAAATGCTTTTTCGAAAAGAATTTATTCAGGTATACTAATTTTTTTGCCCAAATAAGCCTATTAGTTTTACAAATCCTGCTCTTCTCTGTGTTAATGCCAGTTATTATTTCTTTTAACAGTTTCTTTTAACAATTAATAGGATTGGGATTTTTGTGATAGTGGTGGTGGTGATAGCCCACCCCATCTGTTTTCAAATTAGATGCTATGGCTACATATTTGAACAGTTTTTCTCAGCCGGCATTCAATGAAACACTAGATCTCTATGAGAGGTCATCATGGATTCTGTTAGAGGTTGTGACTGGGAAAAATAGGCATTTTTTGAACTGTAGATTTTGTGCAGGGGTCTCCTAAAACCTGAAAATTATTTCAAATGTTTTGAATTTGGAGTCAGTAACATTTCTGGACAAGTATGCTTCTTTCCTTGAAACAAAATAAATAACAAAACCCAAACTTTTAGACATTGTCAATAATTTCAAAGCTTCCTTTATTATTGTCCTCGCTTCAAACTTTTCTCCTGTCTGAGTAGCTCATATTTGTAATCCATAAATAGACTACTGTTCTTATCAACTAATACATTGTGAGGAATTGGTTTTCATCTTTTAGGTGGTGACAGCTACAAGCACGTTGGCCTTGGGAATCAACATGCCATGCAAATCTGTTGTTTTTGTACAAAATTCTGTGTATTTGGATGCTTTGAACTACAGGCAGGTAATGAGATACACAGATTGTTTTATTTTAAAAAATCACTACTAAGAAGTTTATACACATTTATACACAAGTGCTACCGACATTAGTTTAAAAACTGAATACAATATGACTCTCATATGGCCTAGTCAGGCTATCCAAATGTAAGGGGTCATGGGAATATTGGAGTCTTTCTATAAAGAAGGAGATTGGTTCTTGTGAAACATTTAAAGAGATATACAGTTTTAAATTCCAAATTATTTTTGATCACTTACTCTTTTAATTTTCATTTCTTCTCCAGATGTCTGGACGGGCTGGGCGACGTGGCCAAGATTTGTTGGGAAATGTCTATTTTTTTGACATTCCTTTGCCCAAAATACAGAAACTCCTAAAATCAAATGTTCCTGAACTCCGAGGACAATTTCCTTTGAGCATTTCTCTAATATTGAGACTCATGCTTTTGGCTTCAAAGGCAGATGACAAGAAGGATGCAGAAGCAAAGGTTATCTTAAAACAGAACAATATCACATTAATGTTCTAAAGTGGGAACTCTTGCTTTGCTGTCATGCTGCTGTATCCTGGAGAATTCTCAGAGATGTAGTTTAGAGAAGCTGATGACCTCCCTAGCTGAGAATTCCTAAGGCCCTGCCCTTCGGTTTTCATGGTGGGAGCAAATCTATTTTTATAGGGCAAATGTAACATTCACTACCCATAGTAGTATTTTGAGGTCTTCTGTATCATTTTTTTAATGACTGGAAGATTCCAAAATGAACAATATGTGACATTGAAAGTAGACTATTTCACAGTATTTGTTTCATCCGGGTATTCATTTCATACCATCCATTCAGAAGGCAAGAAACAAAAGACCCATTTTTGGATTAGACAAAAGGCGAAATGAAAGAGAAAGTTGCACGGTTTCTATTTCTTTGTTTGGTTTTCAGGCCATGTGACCAAGGGAGTTCTTCCACAGGTGTCAGAGGAGGAGAAGGTATTTGTGCCAATCAGAGCCCAAGAAAACAGTGACGTCACCAGACTATAGGTCTTCTCTGCATATCCACAGAAAAACATCTCAGAATCAATGGGATCTTAAGCTCTGACTTTAAGATCAGGTTTCCTCTGCAAATCCAGAGGAAAACCACTCAGATCAGTGGGATCTTAAGCCTTGCCTTTAAGCTCAGGTCTTCTCTGCATATCCAGAAGGAAACCTCTCAGAATCAGTGGGATCTTGCTCTGCCTTTAAGCTTGGTGGTCCAATTTTTTTTGTTCATTTGGATGAAAGAACAGCTTATTCGGAAAATGCCCTGTTTTCAAAAGCAGTGCTTGAAAACGAAATTGGGGCTGTACGAATGAAACTGAAACGAATAGCGATTCTATACCAATGCACAAGACTAATTGAAAGTGTTACTGCATTTAAACTACAGCCAGTTCTCTACATTCACTGGGGTTAGAGTTGCAGGAGTTCTGCAAAAGTAAGAAATTGTAACAAAAAAACTCCCCTTTTACTTGAGAGAAAACCTCTTTAGGAAACTATAGGCCTCCCAGTGCAACTCTGGTCAACATCTGCTTGAAGTTGTGCTTGAGAATCTAAAGATTCCTAGAGGGATGTTCTCCTTAGGAATTCTACATGAGTTCCTTAGCTATGTTTGTGCAACTGAGCAACATCTCCTGGCACAACCATACAATAGATGGTCCCTGCCAGTAAAACACAGAGAAAGCCCCTCAGCTCTTGGGCAGGGGAGATACAGGCTCAAATGACAGAATTTCCACATGCTCCCTGAACTTTTTATTAGATAAGATGATATCATGTTAATATCATTTTTCTCATTTGACAGGTTTTATCACTATTGAAGCATTCATTTTTATCCTTCAAGCAACCCAGGGCTCTGAAAATGTTGAAGCTCTATTTCTTGTTTTCCTTACAATTTCTTGTGAAGGAGGTAAAAGTGTTAACTTCTTAAACAACATGGGTTGTCCTTTTGCACACTTCTCCCTGACCTGGGATGAAAACTCTTAGATTTGCCAGTCTATATAGATGGTGAATTTTGGGTGGGGGGCAATTGGGTCCCCAGGTGTTTTGGCATACAACTCCCAGAAATCTCAGCCAGTTTACCAGCTGTTAGGATTTCTGAGAGTTGATGGCAAAAAACATCTGGAGACCCACAGGTTGAGAACCACTGCCCTATTAGAGAAAGATTCTTCCAGAAAAGGAATGTACCATTGTCAAACTCATTTATTCCTCCCTCCAACTCCATAGCCCCCCCTTTTGGGGGGGGTAGACATTCTACAAATGTTGACAACTTTCTTTGTCTTCCAACCCCCTGAAATAAAGAGACAGACACAAAATATATGGATTCAAATTTGGGCAACCTTTATTAATTGTTACCTATTTAACTTGTAACTCAACTAACTTTTAGGTGTCAGTTCAACTTGGTGTGTCTAAGCTGAGGTAGCATCTTCTAAAGTCTACCCCTCAGCTATTCAGGCGTACTACCTGGATCCCCTGTAGATTTAAACCTGGGCAACCCGTAAGGGAAACATCAGGAGAAATCTCTCTCAACTTTTGAGACCAGACTCTCCCCGCTCCTGGGGCATTCACCTTCACCTCACCCCTAAAATTAACCTCTAGGTGAGTGTTTGCAGAATGTCCCACACTCTTAAGGGATGCTTTAAGTGTATACAAACCTTTGAATAATTAATCTATTTACGCTTGGCTAGTTTACAAGCCTACCATTCCATCTAGCCCCTAAGACAACAGTATAGGGTAGGCAAAAAACCCTCATAGAATATATGAGGGAAAATTCCTATCCGACCCCAAATGGTAAACCATTTGACGATCCGTATTATACTGTCCATGGGCGGGAGTGGTGGGCAATGTCTTTTCACAGAATGAGGGAGAAGGGGCTGGCACCACACTGTGCCAGCCCCTCCTCCCTTCAAGAAAGTTCTGCGAACTTAACCGATCTCTTCTCCGAGGGGAGGAGACAAAATTGCTCCACCCCACAACTTGTTGGAGGGTGAAGTGTATTATACTTCTAATGCACACCTAGTAATAACCAGAACTTGGCACTTCAGTTTTTATACCACTGACAAGGAACAAATTAGAAATCTTCATTCCAGTTAATCTTCTATAATTATCATTTTTATGAGATTGTTTTATTTTTGCAAAACATTCATATACTTTACAGATGTCTTACAGAATCATGAGATTGCTTTATTTGCCAACACTATTCGGATTATAGGTTTACTGACACAAATGGAGAATGGGAATTTTACAGCTTGCTTCTTGAGCTCTGGAGCGAGTGAAGTCATTTGAATACATAACAGCATTTTCATATTTTAGGGATATGTGGATCGTGACGGTAATACAACTGGATTTTCTGGACTTGTAACTCATCTGCATTACCATGAACCTTCCAATATTGTTCTAGTTGAATTTCTCACGAAAGGCCTGCTCCACAAATTGTGTGAACCCAGTAACATAGACGGTAAGTATAGAAAGGTATGCTTCTAAACTGTTTTCCTTCCTGTTTTGTTTTGAGAAGAATGAGAGGTGAATGATTTATCAACCCATAATCCTGTGGTGGAAGCCATGACCACTCAAGAAAAGAGTGAATGAGGAACCTTGTGCTTTGTCATTGTGTTTATCTGTTTAGAATTGGTTTGAGAGTGGGATGAACAGAGACTAGTTTCCTTACACAGTCTATATATTATAACACTTTTTAACACCTCAGCCTTGTGGCCAGTTTATCATATCTCCTTTCTGATTCTCAGCCAACTTCACACTAGTAAAGGTAAATGTTTTCCCCTGACAATAAGTCCAGCCATGTCTGGCTCTGGGGTGTGGTGCTCATCTCCATTTCTAAGCCGAAGAGCTTGTGTTGTTCATAGACACCTTCAAGGTCATGTGGCGAGCATGACTGCATGGAGCGCCGTTACCTTCCCACTGGAGCGGTACCTATTGATCTACACATATTTACATGTTTTCCAACTACTAGGTTGGCAGAAGCTGGGACTGACAGCGGAAGCTCACGCCGCTTCCTGGATTCAAACCTGTGACCTTTTGGAGCCCTCCGTGGTGCCGTGGGTTAAACCACTGAGCTGCTAAGGACATGACTCTACATTCTTATATCTCCTTCCACATTGGCTTTAGGCAACACCTTTCCTCCCCCCCCAAATGATTCCACTTAAAACTTAACTGGTTTCCTTGTCACCATAGTCACAATTTTTTAAAATTTCTATTGCTATTTACACATGCCACCTGCTAATTCAAAAGTTCTGTTCCCAGAAGCTTCACTCCATGCATCTAAGGAAGTGGATTCATATTTCTAAAAACATATACTACCAACTTCTGCTTCTCAGTCCCAAAGGTATTATAGGACCCCTTTTTACTTAAATCATGGGTAGGAATCACACAGCTTTCCATATGTTTGTCAGATAGCAAACTCCACCAGTCCTAATCAATTCAGCCAGAGATGAGGAATGGATGTTATGGTCCAACAACATCTGGAATGCTACATAACTCCCATCTCAATAATATAGGATGGCTGTTAAAGTCAAAGCTTATATTTCATGGTTTGTTTGTTTTTTACAATTGCCCAGACAAATTGTTTTTAGGCTTGACATTTGAATACCATCCACTTGCTTTGTACTGGCCAATATCCTATGCCAGAGTTGTATAATATATCTGGACATGAATTTACATATTGAAATTAGAATTTTGTAGAGGACTTCTTTATATGCAGGTTTTCTTACACATCAGATGTCCTTTTAGCGACACTTTTAGGGCTGGTATTTTCTTCCTTTTTGGCACCCAAAATCTCCATTCATCCCCTCTGATTTACTGAAAAGCCTCTGAAGCTGCTCCACATGACCATTCTGTGAATTGTAGCAAGCTGGCAGGCACAGAGAAATATCTGGATACATCTCCATAGCCAGATGTAAAATGATGACATCAGTGCTGAGATCTTCCTAGGGCCTCTGCACTACTCAGACCTGCTCAGGAAATTTCATGTTTGGCTACATAATGTAGTCAGATGCTTTTACAATCCTGGCTAATCACTGGAATTGCCATGTCTGAGAGTTTCAGGAGATTATCAGTAAATCACTGGAATTGTATATGGCTGTCCATGCAGATGTTTATGCTGAGGGATAGTATGCATATGCTAAGGGATGTAGGATTGAGATTGGAATGGCAACAGTTCCATGCTACCTTGTATGGAATGGCAGAATTGCATGATAGAGCAGACCTCATGTGCATTTTCATATGAAACAACATTAGCCTTGTGAAATTTTTTTATTACTATTTTAATTGATTTGAATAATCCCCATATGATGCAACTGTTTATAACAGCTTCATGACATCCATAGTTAACTGCAAGTTTCTAATCTTGATTTAAATTTCACAGAGGGAGAAGTCTGGAGAACAAGCCCTTGTTAACATGTGAATAATCCACATATGATGCAATGTCAATAAGGGCCAATATGACCCATGAACTGCACTTTGTCTAATCTTGATTTAGAATTTAAGAGGGAGAAGTCGGGACACAAAAACTTGTTAACATATTGATTTTAGTATTCACCAAAGTCTGTATATGCTCATCAAAGTAATAACTTGATACATGGTGGATTTCTGAACCAAAACAGGATCAAAGGTTTTCTCTATTGATGTGATGGAAACATTGGTGCTAGTATTGGCACATCTTTTTGGAAGAAGATTTCTTCCGGGTGTTTATTCTGAAAAGAAGTTTAACCAGTCAAAGGTAAGATCTACATCTTACTCTTTTTTTACTGAAAAACTGGGGAACAACATTAGCTGCAAACATTACATATTCACCACCTGCAGTTGACTTTAAAAAGTTATGTAAGTTCTAGTTGGATAATCTTTTATTTCATGTAATTTTGAAACAATTGTTTGTCTTTCTGTTTGAATAATGTAATGAGAAAATGCACTCAGTTTAAATCTAGAGTTGGTTTTAGCTCTTCTCCTTAGTCTGAGAGTGTTCATTGTTTGGTAAAATGCAGCGTGGATATGCTTGGTTATTTTTTTAAAAGAAAAAACTATGTGAAAGAAGTTTATTCTTCCCCACATGTCAAGTCTATATAAGCTTGGATTTTCTTCTGCTGACTTCTTAAACAAGTTATCCTTGTAATAATGAGAAAATGTGTGGATGTGGCAGCCTACTTCTATGAGATTTAAATAAAAGATTTGGTGCAGCCTATCCAGTCTTAGAGTTGGAGGCACATACTTTTGACTCAGTTATTTGTGCATTCTCTTCCATTGTTCTCCTTGCTTTGATCTTGTTTCTCCAGGAAATACAGAAGTAGTTTAGGCAATTATTCTCTGAAGTTCCAAAAGCACAATACATTATATGGAAAAAATGGTGACAATATATCTTAGAACAATAAAAAGTACAGGGCATAAGTCAATTCACGTTTTATTGTCTTTTAGGAAAAGTCTAAATTTACGGAGTTCAAATTTCCATATTCATTTCAATCTCTTCTTAAAAAATAATTTCGATTTTAGGTGTTTCTTAAAGATCTCCCAGAAGAGTTTGCCAAGGCTTTGCATGAATACAATTGCAAAATTGAAGAGAATTTTAGACAATTTCTGCAGATAGCGTCCTCTTTGGCTGATATGGAGCAAGAATACAAACTACCACTTTCAAAATTTGGTAAGAAGGTATTTTGTGTATTTTGTTGCAATAAAACATGTAAGTTTGGAGCTAAGGGTTCTGTTCAATATTTCTATGAGGGTTGAATGAAAAGTAATGACTCCACCTTTGTAACTCCTCAACAGATGGCAGCACTGGTATGCGGCAGGTACTGGCTTGTTCAGTAGACTCTCCTTTACAGTTCCATTTGGGCAGGAAGCCTTAGCATTGAACAGTTGTTTTGTTAAAGTGAGAAGCAGACGGTCAGTTAATGCAACTTAAGCAATGTAGTCATTGAATTCTTGACAGCAGAAGGTGTCACCCCAAAGGAGATTCAACAGAGAATGCAAGCTGTTTTTGGTTATTGTGTTGATGTGAGTATGGTGCATCATTGAACAAGTTTTAAAGATGTGGAGGTGAGAACATAGGACTTGCATGACAAAGAGTTGGACGTCCTGTGACAGCAACCACTGCGTTTCAAGCAAAAGGTTGACAGATTGATTCAGGATGATTATCGTATCACTGAAAGAGAAATTTCAAGCACAATCGGCATTTCACAAGAATGTGTGGGTCACATTATTGCTTTGCTTGGCTATCGGAAGATGTGTGCACGATGGGTACCCAGGATGCTGATGCCTGAAATGAAAGCGACTTGAAAGACGTGAAATTTGCCAGAAACGTCTTTCTCCATTCCTCTCATGGGTACACAATTATGACCTGAGAATGAAGGTGACAACCTTTCTCCATTCAGTTGTGACAGGAGACGGGGACAAATGCTTCTGATGAAGATGTTGGGTGAGACACAGTGTTGATTATGACCTGGAGACAAATTGTCGTCTGAATAATAGTCGACACAAAGACTGCCCCAGAAAAAGGAAATTCAAGACACACCACCGTTTTCCCCAGCATCCTCCATTCAGTCCAGATTTAGCAGCATCAAAAAAGGTTGGGAAACACTGGTATAAAGAGCACATTCTAGGGATTATTTCTGCATTTGATTTATTAAAATATTCCCATCCAAACCCAAGAAAAGAAGGTGGAGGCATTACTTTTCATTCAACCCTCGTATTTAGGAATTCAGATTGAAGCCTAAACAGAAATACTAGTATGTGGGAATGATATCACACTAATTATTGTGGCAGAGTGAAAATCACATGTAGTTCATGTCTTTACCAATCCATACACTGTCTTGCCAGAGAAAAGACAATGCCACACATATGATCAATAAAGAATAAGGTGTTTACTCTTTGTTATGCAAAGCAACATGGAAGTCATGTCAACAGTTGCATTGACTCACACAATGTCCTTTGAGAGAGATTCAAATGATCCTTATGTGTCCATGTGAGAGATCTTCCAGGAGCCAAGAAGCAAAAATACAAAACTGTCATGGCAAGCTTCTGCACAGAAAACTTAAACATGTAGCTGTTGCTAAAACTCCCAGGTTCAGTTAGCTTCTGGGCATAACTCAACCAATCAGCTTCGTGATTTGCATTTTTCAGTTAAGATATTCACCAAAGATTTTTACATGCTCCAACAATGATAATGATACGTCAAGTATAATGATCTATCTGCTTGAACAGTATTGTTATAGCTATAGCTCCATCCACTTTTTTTGACTGTGGACATTGTCAGGATGGAAAGTGGAAGACATAATAGAACGTCTGTATAAAAGAAAAGATGTACCTGTTACATAGTTATTTTAAATATTCATATGTAAATCATTTAATACATAAAATGAAGTATCAAATCTCTGTTATCAAATTATAGTAGGGCTGTGTGCCCATTGATTAATTCACATTGTCAATGTGTTTTATCAGATTTTTCAAGTAAGAAGCAACCTGACTCTCCACTTGCATCTCACTTAATGAGTTGTGATAAGGGGAGGACAGCGGTTTCACCATTTGTGTGCCTTTCAGGAAATACAGAAGTTGATTTGTTCCATGCAGAGACTGTCAACAGGGTAAGTGAGAACAATTTATGGATTATTATTAAAATTTTAACGTGTAAAAATATTCTGAAAAAATGTGAAAGAACACATCATAGTTAGCAGATGATAGTGTTAGGTAAAGTAATCTTATATACACTTATATATTTATTTATATAAAGTAAATATTTATACACACACAAACCAAAATGTCTAAAGTATAAATATATCCACTTGATACTGGTAAATTTTAAACCAAGGATGGGGAATTCTATCAAGTATCAAATTTTCATGGATGTTGGCAGGTACAAATAAATTAATGTGTTGTATAAAATTTAAGTGTGCCTTGCCCTTCAAGAAGAGTGTATTCAAGAGTGGCCTTATGTTTTAAAAATACTGGTAGATTCAAACGTTGGGAAAAGTTTGAACTATGGATAAAGACCACAAATGTAACACCAACATAATATATTTATTTTTATCCAGAAGCATGTGAAAAGAGTTACCTTTTTCTTCGGTGCTCATTGTTATACGTATTAAAACATTAGCAATAAAATAGTTATCAAAGAGATGTTGTCGTAGTTTGAAAGTTGGCCTGGGTGTCTGGGAGTTGTGGTTATGTTTTTTCTTTGCAATATTTCTTCTGAGGTGGTTTTGAGGTTGAAAAAGTGTAATATGTTTAAGATCATCTAGTAAGGTTCCATGGCTGAGCTGGGATTCGAAACATAGTCTCCTGGGACTTTTTTTACATTGCACCTTTATACAGCTATGATTCCAAATTAACACCCACATTGCATTCTGTGGGTTCCTGGTTTGTAGTTTGGTAAGACTCTAGAACTCTCTGGCTGATAATCCTAAATCCCTAAACTTCAAATCCCATGTTTCTAAGGCACTAAATCATGGCAGTTAGAATGGAACCATTGTGTTATAATTGTGTAATGTGAAAATGCTCCCA
Source organism: Anolis apletophallus (assembly GCA_030556195.1). Classification (NCBI taxonomy): domain Eukaryota; kingdom Metazoa; phylum Chordata; class Lepidosauria; order Squamata; family Anolidae; genus Anolis; species Anolis apletophallus. The sequence continues at coordinate 46,779,194 of JARBWK010000012.1, forward strand.
AAATTTCTAGTCCATCACTCAAACCATGAGATTATGCTTTTATGGTTCAAACCTCCACTCTGCTATAGAAATCCATTCTGTGACCCCAAACTTACCCTTGATTAATAGAATCATAGAGTTGGAAGAGACCTCGTGGGCCATCCAGTCCAATCCCCTGCCAAGAAGCAGGAAAATCGCATTCAATGCACCCCTATACATGGGACTAAGTGTGTAATAAAACAGACAGATAAAAAACTAAAACTAAAACATGAATGATAGGATTTATAACTGATTTGGAAAGGAAAATATATTGAAATGTATGAACATATGTCCTTGGAAAAAGAAGTAGTAATGTAACACACCACTATTTTCAAGGTATTATAAAGAACTAGCTGTACCCGGCACGTGTTGCTGTGCCCTATTTAGGAGATGCGAGAAAGTCTGAGTATGTAAGGGTTGGAATTGTTGTTAGTTATGGTGTTGAAGTGAATTGGGTGTTTTATGTTTGTGCCTCAGCTCTTTGCCTGCAGTCCTTCGGGTTTGACTTGTACCATGGCCAGGACGGATCAGCTTGGGGAGGGCTTGTCCTGTCAGGGGATCTCTATCTTCACAGGTGCGTCCAGTGTCTGTTGGGGGACTGTTAGAAATCCTTTCCGTATCCTTTTTAGCCACCTTTCTCAAGATCTTCATGTCTAGCTTACTTTCTGCTCCTCTCTTTTAAGATGTCCTGCTCTGTGTCTTTTGCACCCATTGGTCGATGTCCGATGAGGCTTTCCTCATGGACAGGCCATCTGAGGGAGCTCTTCCAGCGCTGGGCATCAGAAGGTACTTGGTGATGACCTCCATCCCTTGGAGCCAGCATATAGAGGGGCTGGAGCACCCTCCTTGGCAAACCCCATTGTTGCTGGATGGTCCTCTTATTAATGTGGAATTCCAAGCCACTGGAGATGTTTTGGGAAAGGAAGAAGAGCTCCCCTTGAATGGTGTTGATCTCCATCATGGTCTTCTGATTTGAAAGTGTTGGAGGAGGCTCTGGCACTCCTCTGACAGTTTGTTATGGGTCGGAATGTTCATGTTGGCTGGCCAGTACAGCAGTTATGCAAATCCGCCCTTATTGGCAGCCAATCATGTTGTCAGAATGTAGAGGCTGGGAGAGTCTTTGGCAGCCCCGGAGGATGCTGGGAAATGTAGTTTTATTTTTACTCGTTGTTTTGGGGGCCTTTTAGGTTTTGGGGGGGAAAGTTTCTTTGCTACAAACGTACCTTGCTTGAGGCCTATTTCTGTTGGCAAGTTTTGTGTTTCTGCGTTGTAAGGTTTCTCTGTTTGAGGTAGTCTTCACATGATGGCTCTTCCTTTATATATATAGATTTACGATGGCATAGTTTGAGAAATCTATGTTTACCCCTCCCTTCCTTCAAACACATGGACCTTTTGGTTTGCATCTCATCAATGTTCATTCATTCAAGACAGTTTTGTTATAATGTGACAAAGGGGCACATTTTGTATTGTTTCTACAGGTCATTTTGCACACAATTGGCATTAAAGTTGCCAACATTCCTGTCTTCTGTTCAAAGAAATATAATAGGCAGGGAAGAATTATGCCACTGAATGCCTATGTTCTTGATTTCTACAAACATGGATCTTTGGTAGCAATGGAACAAGACAACGGGTACGTATGATATAATTTATTTCCTTGTCAATATAAATAAAAACAACTAGGACCCCCCTCCCCCCAGAATGAACACTAATAATTGAATCAGATTCAGGTGTAAACATGTGCAACAGGGGATACAGAAGCAGAATTTCCTACCCCTCCTCCTTACATCTGCTGCTTAACTCCTGGGGATGTTAAATAGAGCAATGCTTCTTAAAAACCTTCCACTTGAGACCTCTTTTTGCCTGAGAAATTTTATGCAATCCCGGATATATAAAATAGAAGACAGAGGAGAGACTGGGCTGCAAGCTGAGAAAGGCAAAACGTGGTTTGTTTGCGTAAAGGTGGAGGAGGGATTGGGTTCCAGGTTGAGAAAGGGAAAGAGCGGTGTGTCTGAGAGAAGATGCAGGAGAGACTGGGCTGTAGGGTCTTCTCCAAAACACACATTTGTTTTTGATTTTCCTCAACCTGCAACCCAACCACTTCTCCAATGTTACCCAAAGCACTTTTTGGTTTCCCCCAACTTCCTCTTAACAATGATTTCCATGATTTCCTGTGCCTTCATTTTTTGTGTGTGGGAAAAAAACCCCTTCTGCATTCCCACCTGAATAAAAGATTTGGTTCTTGGGTCTACAGTGTCTCGATTGATTAACAATACAAAGAATATAACTTTGTAAACTTGTTTTTTCCTTTAGTATGCATGAAGGAGAAGCTTATTATTTGCTGAAGGACTTTTCCCTTGCTCTTAAAGCAATCAGGTATGCAAAACATATATAACTGTTTTGGATTTATAATGATTCTTGCATATTTATAATGAGTCTTGCTTATAGGGAAATGCCAATGATTCAGTTCCTCCAGTGATCTTGAGACGTCTTTATGCTAGTTGTTTCCAAGTATGCTATATGGTCAATGAGATGTCACAGTAGGGATCAGCTCCAGTAGCTGTCAATACATTCTTCACTTTATTTCCCTCAGGGATGGAGAGCTTTTCATTGCCTAGATATTATTGGATTGCAGCACCCATAGTCAATGCTTGAGAGATGATGGAAGCTGCAATTAATCATTTCAAGGGCCATCAAACCTCTAGTTTTACATCTGTGGATATTTTCTAATGCCATTGTTTTAAGAGTGTTGAGTCTGACTTCCATAGCTAGTTCACATGGCTTTCCAATATCTCTTTTCTCTGTATTAGGAGCCATACCAGGGTTTGGGCATCTGATGAAGGATTTATAGTTCATATGCTGGAACCAAAATGTAATGAAGCTATTGCTTCTAGAGTCCTAGTCCAACACTCAAATCATTGCACTATGTTAGTTCTGTAGTGTAACTGTAATTGATTATGAAAAGGAAATATTTCAAGACAGCTTTTGAGAGAACACTGCCTTAACCATGTCAGTGCAAGCTGTGTTTCTATCAATGCAGTTGGTGTCAGGAACTATTACAGAGCACTCTTCATTTTAAGTGGTGTTTTTATATATCTAAAGGAAGCAAAGTTGATAACACTGTGACTTTTCCAAATTTCAATGGAGATTTAATTAAAAATAAATGTGCTTGATTGGACAATCATGATTAGGAACTATTTTTGTAGTCTTTACTACAGATTTGGGGATTGTTTGGCCCTCTAGATATATTTTGAATTACCATCAGCCCTAAATATGGTCAGGAAATTGAGATAAATCACCTGTTCTTATCTCAGTCTCTGGCCTTGCAAGGAACTTGTTTTGAAGGCACAAAGTTATGGACAGCACAAATTCAGCTTTCAACAAAAGCAGCTCTCCTACTTTATTTGCAACTATGTACAGCACATTCTCTGGTTATGTCCATACTTAATCACATCAAGGCAAAGAGAACAGAACACATTATCTTTTCTGGTTTGTACAGTAAACTCCAAATATGACACTCTATCCATTTTACACACCTCCATTGTTTTAATTCATACCCTACTGAAACATGCAATTTAAACTATATGCAATTTTCAATCAAACACTTATTTACTGATAAATATTACAACGAATGAAGGATGATGTGAGTGGATGTCCTACAATATCTACAATCTCCCTCCAGTTTAAATTCCTCTCTATTGCCATGTGATCTCACTGAGGCTTTATACCTATTAACTGAAAACTTTTGATGCTTTCCAATTTTTTAAACACAGGATGCATTCATACTGATGAAACCCCCACCCCACCTATTTTGTTTGTTATTCTGATTTCATACTTGGTTAGACTTAAGTCAGCCCAGGGGGTAAAGGATACAAATTGTCCCTATGGATTGAACTTATTGGTTCTTTACCATTTTTCTAATGTAAACATTTTATTTTTTAAAACGCCTTTTGCCCATAGGCTGACTCTTTTATAATGGAAGCTAAACTGGGTAGAGATAGTGTGCTTTTAGTAAATTTGGGTCAGAAATTGAATGCCGTACTCCAAGGCAAGAAATGTCTCCATGAATTTCAAAACAAATCAATTTTGCCTTGAAAGATCAGATGCCCTTTGTTCCATGGGACAAATGACCCCTGATTAGAGTTAGCCCTGAAGGCCAGCTCTTTAAAGCAACATTCTAGCATCGCAACAGAGCACAGCTAGGGTCTTAACTAGAGATGTATGCAACACCAAAAATCTGTTTTGCTTCAAAATACAAATTTAGTATGCCCCTTGTTTCATGTTTCTAAACTATCTTGAGGGGTCCATTTTATTTCGAATTCAAAATACCAAAAATTCATTAATATTTTGTTTTGTCAATCTGCCCATCTGCACCAATTTGAACATTTCCATGGCTAGTTCCTCTGTCATTTTTGTGCATATCAAGATGAAACTTGCTACACTTGTAGGACACATTTATCACTGCAAGCCTCCCAAGTTTCAGAAAGTTTTCACTTATCCACTAATTTTTGGGAAGTTTTAAAAGTTTTTATGAATAACATTTTTTTAAAAACAACTACAAGAGCTATCCCCTTGAATTTCTCTACAATGACACAACATAACCAGGGCATAATTCCTCCAAAGGTTCAGAAATATTCATACATTCACTGATTTTTAGGGATTTTTTTTCAATCTCCGCACTTTTACCAAGTTACTCTCTAGCTAGCCTAAATGAATCCTAGAAAACGAGGAACCCTCAAACGTGCAAATAAAATGATCCTAAAGGGCTCTTAAGCTGTGGTTAGCTGGCTGCTGCTGGCTGTCACTATTAGACAGGCACCTGTATACAAAAACATTGGAGAACGGGCGTTGATCAATATCCCTATCAGAATGAAGAAAGGAGGCAGTGTGGCTGCTGGCCGGCTGCTGATGCGATGGAGAAACGCCAGCAGCCAGGGCCCTGCCTCCGCTCTTCCCCTCTCCCTCAGCCCTGATAGGCTGAGGAGAGCATGTGACGGATCATGTTTGATTGGTTGTGACTCCCAGGACAGTTTGCTTGTGCTCAAAAGCAAGATGACTCATGGAGACATAGAAAAACAAACAAACGTCTTCCAATTTTTTTTGGAGATGAGCGTTTTGATTTGTCTGTGTTTTGGGAGGGGGGTGGCTCTGGGTTCATAAGTCATATTGTAAGTACGAATTTGCTGAAATATGTACTTACGATCCTCATCTGAATTTTTGCACAGCTCTAGTCTCAACCCTAGCTGGGTAAATGCTTCTTGGGCCTGATATGAGTAATAGACCACCGTATCAGAAAGTTGTGCTTAACAATTTTATTTCTTATCCACCTCTCCTTGTGGCTCCAAACAGGCCACAACATTGCTAAAATCACATAATCATCATAAATATTATATAAAATAAACATATTACAACACATTTCTACAAAATACATGTATTAAAATACACAGAACAAAGATAGTGAACACAAGATGTGAGTTTAAAATTCATGATTAAAATTAAAATGGACTGGGTAGATCTCCCTAAAGGAATACCCCTGGTTAGCAAGTTCTAGTCTGATCTTCCTAGAGTCACACTTGAGTAGTAAAGTGGAAAACCTCTAGTTCTATCTTTTGCATTTTAATCTGACATGACAAAAATAATTCAGAATGCTTTACCTGTTTGAGACTACAAAAGATCATTTCTGGACAATTGTCTTTTCCATGTAGCAAAAGATCTTTGATTCCTGGAATGCCTGGATTCAATTTCTTCTATAGAGATATTTAACTGCTGCTTTTCTCCCTCCTTTTGTCCACCCTTAGTGTTTCTTTGCGTGAACTTTGTGACAATGAAGATGATAATGTTGTGCTGGCATTTGAGCAATTAAGCGAGGACTACCGGAGTAAACTGAAAATGGTGGAACGAAACATCAAGAAATGACCCAAAAGTGGAAGAACGAAGAAATAAAGGAGAACTATGACCAACCAAACCCAATGAAGAGGATTGGAAGGCAACACAACTTTAATCTTTAAAAAAAAAATCTTTTCTCCTAGTAAAACTTCTATAACGACCTGGCCTTTGACCACTTGGGGCAGGGTGGACCTCATGACTTGGCCCTTGACCACTTGTTAGGGTAACGCTGCCGCCAACCTTGAGTAAAACCCAAGGATTTATTATAGATCATATAATTACTGACAACCAACCCCCTTATGGCTCAATGGCTACCCTCAGCGTGATGGGTGCTGAGGTAACACAAATGGCTTTTTAAAAGCTGGCACCAGGTAGAGGCTTCACATGAAAGATGGCACAATATGAGGCTTGTGTTTTAAATTGAACAGAGAAAATGTTTATTGTTTCAACTGGTTTCTTTAAAAAGGTACAGAAGCGTAACAGTTACTTTCAAAAGCAGGATTCTGAATGGTTACTATAGACAAGGTACTAAAATCTTAGATGTTTCTTTAAATAGGTTCCTTGAACTTCAGGCACAGAATAGTTATTTCTCAAACTGGCTCTGTCCTTTCCCTCACACCAATAGCAAGTAGTTGTGAGAACAAACACTATCTTCTCAGTTAGTCCCTGAATGCTTTTGACCAGTCTAGCAGCCCTTAACCTGAGCTATTCCACTAGAATACTGGTCCCAGAGAATTCCTCTCTGTACACATTAATCTTCCCCTAAAGCAGAATATTAGCTAAGAGTCTCCCCCTGTCTCTGAAACAGTGTGGAAAGATCTCACTCACTCTCTCTCCCAGAGATTCTGTCTCTGATGTTGCTTTGTCAAAAGCCAAACCCTAACTGACCGACTCTCAAGACATTTTCCCTCCTAACCAGTTCGGCTCCTCACCTCAGCTCACTAGCCAATCCCCAAACTGTTTACCTAGGCTGACCTCACAGGCTTTGCCCTAGCCAATTGGGTGAGTCCTTACACCTTCTCTTTCTGTTTCCCCCATTTCCCAAATTTTTCAGTGCCTGAACCTTGCCCATTGCCCTTTCGGCCTTTTATTATTTTTTACTTTTATTTTTCATATATGCTTCTGAAAAACATTTAATAAAAAATATTTTTTAAACAATGATCATTAAATGGAAGAGCTACTTTTGAGAACCTTAGCCAGATTCTTATGTGTACGATTAACGAGACTTTTATTTGCTGTTAATTTACTTGTATTGTGTTTAAACTATAGAACAGCCGGGGAAATCAGGGGAAAATGATTACATGCTTGATTATACTGAGGTATAAATATTCATTTATAAATTGCTGTACCTTTGTATTTTGTAAAGTGAGCAATAATAAAATGTGGAAAATTCAAAAGAAGAAAAATGACAATTTTAGTCCTGTGAAGACACTTGTCCTAGAAAATATTGTTTTGCCCAAGGATAATGCTTTGTTTTGAACTGAACTGCAATCAAAGTCAGCTGCACAAAATATTGTACATTTTTGTCTCTTAATTTTTTACTGAGTAGAAAAAATTAAATATTTGCTTCCTAAGAAAATGCTGGTCTCCATTTTTGGCATGTTTCTCCCCTTCAGACTCAAGAGACATTTAAAACACATTATTCATAAAAACATATTTCCGTTGGGGCCTGTGCAGGCGGTCACTCCACATGTGTGCATTCACAGAGACCACAAAGAAAAATGTTTGTCACTGCATTAACTTTGGCCTGTTTAATAGTATCTCAGTGTAGCATAAAAAGGCCAGGCCACAGGTTGGCAGGCCTTGGAATTTACTTGCAGTCTCCCCCCCAACCGTAATTTGAAGCTCCAAAGCCCCATTGCAAGCACCTTGTAACCCATCCTGCTGGACACAAATGGCCTTGATAAGCTAGAGGCTTGCTGGACCTTCCCCTGCCATCATTTGCATCAGCACTGGCTTTCTACATGGTGGGCTGGGATGAAAGGTTCTTGCAGATTTAAATTTTTTCGTGTCAGGAGCAACTTGAGAAACGGTGTCACTTCCGGTGTGAGAGAATTGGCCGTCTGCAAGGATTTTGCCCAGGGGACGCCTGGATGTTTTTGATGTTTTACCTTCCTTGTGAAGGCTTCTCTCATGTCCCCACATGGGGAGCTGGAGCTAACAGAGGAAGCTCATCCGCGCTCTCCCTGGACGTGAACCTCCGACCTGTCCGTGTTCAGTCCTGCTGACACAAGGGTTTAACTCATTGCGCCACTGGGGGCTCCTTGTTGATAAGAGCCAGACAAAGTGAGGGTACAGGGTATGTGACAGTGATGTGAAATCACCTGTTTGTCTTTTAACCAATTAATGATTGAGTGACACCCCCAATGGGTGGCTTGGTAATGTGAAACTATACAAACAAATGTAGCAGCATCACTTAAGAGATTCTCCATTCTGGGGGCAGCACTGGAGCTCCAATTCTCTGTTCCCTTTTCTACCTTTTTTACCTTTGAAAAATAAAATTTTCTTTCAGTGAGCAAGAAATAGTTGTTGACTTTGCTGGCTGTATCTCTAAAGCTACATCTTTTAAGAGATTGGAATAACACCTTTACACAAGGATGCCATGCTTTGCACGAGTAGGATGGATCAGTGGTCTGGCTTGCACTCTCATAACCAGACACACAATGACATCAGTATTGAGACCTGTTGGGGTCCTTCGGAGGTCTCAGCACTTCTGTAATTATGTGCATCCAGCTTAGTCAGTTGGGGAATTGTCAAGTGCTTTATTGAACCTTATGGCTCACTTCTAAGCACAAAGTATATGTACATCCTGCTTAGGGGCTTTGAAATAGGTTAGGAGAGGAGAGTGCCCTCCAAAATATCCACATATGTAAGGGACACATGTGCATGGAGTTGTACCCTGCTGGATTCCAATCTTTATCTTGAATGTCAAAATCATTGCTTATCAGCTCCAGGTAATTTTACTTTTGCTGAACTCATTTGGTACTGTCTTGGGACCCTTCCACACTGCCCTTTATCCTAGGATCTGATCTCAGATTATCCACTTTAAACTGGAATATATTAATCCCCACTGCCAGATAAACTGGGATAAACAGATAATCTGCTATCAGATTGTGGAATAAAGGGGCAGTGTGGAAGGGGCCTTGTATTTATTAATCTTAAGACACTTTTATTTATTTATTTATTATTCGGGCTTCTATGCCGCCGACTCCCTGAGGCTCGCGAGCTGAAAACACAGAGGAAATGACTCACAATTTATTAATCGGTTTTAAAAAGACACTTTTCAGCTAAGAGATGGACATAAAATGCTTCAAATCAGCAAGTTAACAAATTCATGGCTGCCAATCAAATAGCACATGGACTATTTATGAGCTGGCTCAGGATAAGGATGAGAAAGGCAGTGAACCTTGAGGAAGGGTTCTGAGATCTTTGAACATAGTAGTTTTCCAGGAAAGCATTTATTATCACTGCAGACAAGCTGTCAGAATTTGGAGGCAGATGAATATTTAAAATACAATCTAGAATTTTAAAAATCTATCCAGAATAGCACATGGTGCACATCACCTTTTAGGAATGTCTGAAAAGTAATTAGAACTATAGTCATATAACCCTCCTCCTGGAAGAGATGAACGTGCAACCAATTAGGATACAAATATAGACAAAGAGTTTGGAAAAATAATGGGGAAATGAGAAATAAACATTGAAGTGGAGCTGCCAACATTTTGAAACATATTAATAACCCTTTCATGACTGGACTATAAAAATTCAGAAGACCACCCAGTGGAACATATCTATTTGTAACTAGCTCAAAGGGTAATAATGCGTGTCTGCTTATCTGTCCTCAAAATCTACCTATCTATCTTTATGATACTGGCAGCAGCACAACACAAGGTAAGGACAGAACTGAAATAGGCTGGCATTGATCAAATGCAAGGGAGAAAGAACACTTCAATCCCAGCTAGGAAATTCCTAGTCTATATTCTAGAATCCTTATTGAGCTGAAAACACAGAGGAAATGACTCACAATCAGTGTGACAGAAAGAGAAGATCACGGTTTTAAAAATGGTGGAAATACAGGCCTAACCTTGGAAAACATCACCAAAAAGAAAGAGTTAAGAAATATTTTTCTCCTCCTCAGGAAAGCAAAACACTCTGATAAAACACCACCCTTATATAAACCTCTTGATACAACTGTTCCTGAAAGATAACATTCATTTTCCTCAAGCTTGCAAGGACAACAGTTTTTATGTTTCAAAATTTATTGTGCAAAATTAAGTTGGTATTAACTACATATGTTGCTTGGATCTACAGAAGAAGCCCATAGTGTAATGCTCTGTGCAAAGCAGCTTATTTGTGCCACATCTTCAAGCTTCATTAAGCTTCTTTCAAAACTTGCGGACTAGATCCAACCTCTCTCACCCAATAAGGCAGGCGTAATTACTACTTCAACAGATCTGAATTCCACAATGTGTATGCTCACAGAAAAGAAGAAATTTGGCAGGCTGAGTGTAACTAAAATATAAATACATAGAAGAAAATATTTAAGAGATTTCAAAGGGAAGTGTATAAACACTCCAGAGTATATATTATGCTGTATATTTGTTAAAAACAAAAATCTACACTACTTTAAGGAGGACTGCCTGTTGGCATTTATGAAGGTAAGAATTAGACAATTCTCCATAGCTTTGCTAGGCTAGTCCTGTCTCCTACTTGACCACCAACTTAAACACTTTAAGGCCAATTGCTTTATCAGAAACAGAAAATATCTGCTTAAGGTTTGGTTACTAAGACTTATAACCAATTATTCCAGATGTTTAGTAAATCAATATTCAAGGCAGTACTCTATTTTTGTTGTTAATAGGAAGCTACCTAGTGCATGAAGAAATGAGAAAAGGGATAGAAGGAATGGCAGGCAGTGATTTTTTCATGGCTTCACAAAAATGGCTCCAAAAGATACTGAATGAACTGACGTATAGTCTGTTACTAAAGACATGTTTACTGTATTGGAGCCAGTGATGTAAAAAATTATGCCACTGTTCCCATTAGTTATAAAACAGCTGTAATATTGCCAAAAATTTATTAAGTTAAATGACATTCACACTTAATTATTTGAGATCAAACCCAGAAAATCTCATGAGTCATAAATGCATCAGAATACAGGAATAGATTCTATAAATAAATTGGAGACCAGTATTAAATTTGATCACACTGCTACTTTGAAATTCAAATAATGCAAGGTTAATAGTCCTCAATAAAATCTGTTTACTTTTATTGGATATTGAAATTTTCAAATGGAGAATGTGTTGTCTTCAGCCAGAGAAAAATATTCAGATACGGTGCTAGATTCACTAGCACTAGATGCTTGGCTTACATCTTCCCCATCAGAATCTGAATTTACTATGCAACTTGCTCCATTAGATACTGAGGGAGACTTCTGATCTTCCACAACCAGTACATGGCTTCCTAATGTATTTGTCATTTCGGTAAGCTTAGTTGAAGGTAAAGTACTATTTGCAGAATCACAGACGTTTTCCTGAGGAACAAGCATATCAGCAGTTTCGGATTTTGAACCATTGCCAATGGAGGAAGAGCAAGCCATCTGATGTTCAAGTCCTTGTTGAGTGGGCACATCCTTTATTGAAGGCACAGGGTTTTTTTCAGCTAAATATTTTTCATTTGACTTCATTTTTGATTTAACATTTACGTATTTAATTCTGCTCAAAGGTTTTGTGGCTAGACTGTCACAATGACTTTTCATGGTCCCTTTGAAAGAAAACATACATGCTTCGTTGCTCATCCAAAAACTACTAGAAGACAGCTTAGTAGGAACAGCTTGCTTTTTGGAAGCACCTCTCTGATCCAAAGCCGAACCAGATACCAAGTTAGAAGTGAAGCTAGAGGTAGAAACCAAGTCCTCAGAAGACACTGCAGATGAGGCAACAAAGCAATTGTGCCCTTTATTGGTCTCCATACTGAAGCAAGCTGCTTTGTTCTCTTGTTGTATCATCCCAGAAGGAAGAGTAAATGAAGTTTGATCTGAACTGCTTAGCTTAGTTTTTTGAAAGCAATCACTTTTGGAACTAGTAGAAAAAGCTGAGAAGGAAGCATTCTCACTAACTGATGTGACTGGCTTAGAATCTGTGACGGTAATAGTGGTAGTAGCTACACAATCTGAAGAGTTATACCCATTTATATTACTTGTGTTACAATCTTGGCTTACAGATTTTCCAAGGAAAAGAGTGGGGAATACTTCCATTTTTTTCCCGAAGGAGAAGCCTGACCCCTTAGGTGTTGTGAAGGTGCTACTTGAATTGGAATCTAGAGGTGCAGTTGGCTGTTCTGAAGCACCACGTAGACACTGGCTTAAAGTAGGTGCAGATGTTTCCGCTGTCATGGGCAATATTGAAAACAAATTTGAGGGGAGATGCGTTTCTGAAGGAACTGTTACTGCAGGAAGCATGGGATTTGTTGCTGCATTCATACAGTTCTTGCTATTTTTTGACAATGAGCTCTCCTTGCTATCATTCTGAGGTTCTTTCACATTAAACGGAGGCAAATTATTGTTAGAGCCAGAGAAATTCAAGTTCACAGTTTGTGTCTCGAATTTAAAACCAACTGAATCAGACCAACCAGTTCCCTTGTTACTTTGTCTTTCCAACACCTGCATCCTCTGTTTCTTTTGGTGTTCTGCTTCGGCAGTAAGGCAAATGGGAACAAATGAAGTGCTTTCAGATAACAGAAACTTTGGCAGTGTATGGTTTTCATTTACAGGAGGGGCCTGTGTCTGCAATGTACTTGGATGCATTTGACGACTCGTGTAATAGTTATAACGCATTTCCTGAAATTAAAGAGGATATCAAATTTAGTGTAATAGTTCTCCCAACCACAAACTGATTCTGAAATAAATGTCATCAGTGAATATGTTCAGATTTATCAAAAGTGTGGCCCATCCTTGTACACAATGGTAATGTGTATTCAGTAAGATGCAGATTGAGGATATGGAATATTTTACAGACTTCCACCAAAATTATCTACCATATGTACCCACACATTAAAAAAAGAAGCCTCTGGTAGTGTAGTGGGTTAAACCTCTGAGCTGCTGAGCTTGCTGACTGAAAGTCGGCGGTACGAAGCCAGGGAGCAGGGTGAGCTCCTGCTGTTAGCCCCAGGTTCTGCGAATCTAGCAGTTCGAAAACATGCGAATGTAAGTAGATGAATAGGTACCGCTACTGTGGGAAGGTAACGGCACTCCATACAGTCATACCACCCACATGACCTTGGAGGTGTCTATGGACAAGGTGGGCTCTTTGGCTTAGAAACTGAGATGAGCATCACCCCCTCAGAGTAGGACACGACTACACAATATCAAGGGGAAAGTTTTACCTTTTTTATAATAATTTTTATTAGAGTTTTTAATACATATATGATAAAAAAGTCAACCTCATGTATAAACTGACAGGTCTGGGGGCCAAAATGATAAATTCTGAAATATCCTGTCAATGGGCCGAGGGTAATTCTGAGGTTCTCCTGGGATGGATTAAGCCCTTACACCAATCACCATTCAACTCAGAGAAGCAGATGATTCTTTCTTCTTCTTCTTCTTTTTGGTATAACTTAAGGTACAGTATACTGAACTGTGAATAAGACCAAACTACAGTTTTTGAGTTGATTTTTTGACTAACACTTCTAGACTTATGACAGAATCATAGAGTTTGAAGGGACCTCATGCGTCATCCAATCCAAACCCCTGCCAAGAAGCAGGAAAATTGCATTCAAAGCACCCCTCTGCTTAAAAGCCTCCAAAGAAGGAGCCAGCACCACACTCCAGGGTAGAGAGTTCCACTGCTGAACTGCTCTCACAGTCAGGAAGTTCTTCCTAATGTTCAGATGGAATCTCCTTTCCTGTAGTTTGACGCCGTTGTTCCACATCCTAGTCTCCAGGGCAGCAGAAAACAAGCTTGCTCCCTTCTGCCTATGACTTCCCCTCACATTTTTATACATGGCCATCATGCCTCCTCTCAGCCTTTTCTTCTTCAGGCTAAACAATGCCCAGCTCTTTAAGCCGCTCCTCATAGGGCTTAATCTCTAGATGATCATTTTAGTCACTCTCCCCTGGACACATTCCAGCTTGTCAAAGTCTCCCTTCAATTGCAGTGTCCAGAATTGGACACAGTATTCCAGATGTGGTCTGACCAAGGCAGAATGGATCATGCACAGTCAATAAGTCAAAGGATGTGGTGACATTCCACTGGGTCTCAGCCCCATTTCTTCATGTCTTGGTATTACATCTATACTAGGATGGGCAAGTGTAGCACAGCAGTTCTCGTTTGTGCCTGGAGGGCAGGGGATAGGACCTGGGGTCCCATTAGCATTAGAACCAGCGGTGCCAGAACAGGATTCAGAGGATGAGCTAGATGACTGGGGCGAAGGGCAGCTTTCCCCTCAGGGGCCTCTTTCGCCCACAGAGAGCTTGGCCTGGGAAGAAATGTGTTTTGGTCCTAGTGGTGATTCAGATAACCAGGTGCAGATGGATAGCGATTCGGGGAGTTATGAACATCCGGGAGGAAGATCTTCTCAGGAGCCTCCTGGGGAAGATATGGAAGAAGGCGGATGGGAAACGACTAGGGAGGAGAGCTCTCAGGGAGATAGCACAGCTGTGGAAAGACAAGGTCGAACCTTTGATAGGAGACGGAACATAGAGTCTAGCAGAAGGGAATGGTCTAAGAGCATAGACCGGCCGAGGTCCGTGAGCAGCAATTGGAGACGGGAGCCTAGAGCGTCGGGGACCTCGGCCGAAGGATTAAGTATAGGATCCGTGGGAACGAATCCTCAGTGCTCCGGCCACGTCTCATCTGAATAGGCGTGAAGCGGAGTGGGACCACAAGCTAGTTAGCCCGTGGTCATCAAGCCTTGCCTTGCCTTGCCTTGTTCTTGATCCGCATAGCTTTGCGGAGCCTTGCCCTGTTTCCTGATCCGCAGCCTTGCGGAGCCTTGCCAAGCTTTTTGCCTATTTGCTACGTTACCTTGGACATTGATACTTCAAGCCTTTTGGATTGCTTTTATATTCTATTGGACATTATTCTTTGGAGCTGTTATTATCTTCAATAAAGTAGTTAGCCTTCAGTCTGTCTCTGTGTGTGTGATTAAGGGGCCAGTCAAGTCCGTGCATCGTGACAGCAAGTGTTCTTAAAAATATAAAAAGATTCTCATCTGGGTATGTTTAGTGTGCAGCAGAGATGGTTAAAAGGAGAGAAAATTGCCATGTTTAAATATTTGAAATGATATCACAAGGAAGAGGGAGCAGGCTTGTTTTCTGCTGCCCTGGGAGACTAGTATTCAAAGCAATGGATTCAAATAACAGGGAAAGAGATTCCACCTAAACATTATGAAGAACTTCCTGACCATTGCAGTGTAACTCTCTGCCTCAGAGTGTGGTGGAAGCTCTTTCTTCGGAGGCTTTTAAGTAGAGGCTGGATGGCATGCTTTGTGTTTTTTCTGCATGGCAGAAATACTGGAAGGCCCATGTGGTCTCTCTCATGACTCTACTATTCATAGCCCGCAAGAACACTCAAGCCATACAGCTGACATTTAATGCTTTCCACACTGTAGAGGTAGATATGAAAATGAACACAATTATGCGTAAAGGAACACTGAAAGGTTTTCATCAAACATTTCTGAACAGAAGTATTAAATAAGCAGCCTACCTCATGACTCAGGTCTCCAAATATAACTCCTGCAGATATTGACATATATCGAGTAGGAACACGGATACCAAACAAATCAGTGTCTTCTCCTGCCACTGGCTAGAAAAATATTGAAATGAAACACCATTTTGTTGAATTGATCTATAAATAATATTCCATTTACATTCATTACATGTGGAAACTTACACAGAAGGCATCCTTTCTGTTTTTCTTATCTTCCCACTTACTTCCATAGTTTGCAGATGTGGGACATACACTACCACTGGGAGGAATATCTGCTTTTCAAGAGAGATAGAAAAACCAATGTTATGAAACACATAATGAAAGCACTTTACTTATTTTTATGCATACACATTCATTTTCTGAAAATATCAAAATTAAGGAATTACAGCTATATTTGTATACTAATCAACTTATGGGACATTTGTTTATTTTACAAATTTAATGCTGCAGGAAGAAAAGCTTTTAAACGTTGAAAAATATCTTCAAAATCTCAGAAGTAAGAATTTTGTATTATAGAAAGACTACATCACATTTGAGCAATAGTGACAGCATCCTACCTGTGTCAGCATCCAAATCAACTGCAGTGAGATTTAGGGCTAAGATATCATTAATTACAGATGTGGTATCCATTTGCCTTTGTCTGTGTTCTGACTGATTTTCGTGTTTGGATGCCATTTGCATTAAGTCCAGCTGAGTTTCCATTCTGTATAGAAATTAGAAGATTCAGTAACCTTTCAGTCACTGTTGCTGAAGAATCAATCACATCAAGAATTTCTAAATCGCTCAACAAACATGACAACATGCAAGACTAGTTCACGAGACTCTGCAATTACAACACTTTCAAAATCAGTGACAAAATATGTAAATCACATAGATTAGCCACCACTTTAGATCCAATTGTATTGCTCTGACAGCATAGGAAACCTCTATTTATATGTACCCCGTGTATATTGTTAGAAAGATTCGATTTCACTTCCTGTACCTTTTTCCATTTCATGAATACAGAATAACAAGCTCACCTTTGATTCAAGCTGCACGCAACCTGTCAATTAAAAATAGAAAAAAATTCAAATACTACTTTTTAAAACCTACTACTTTATCAGAATGCATATCACAAATCAGAGATTTAACCATTTATGCTAATTATTATGTCATGGCACTCAAGTCTCCTTCTCTGGAGGTTTTTAAGCAGAGTCTAAATGGCCACCTATTGAGAGTGCTTTGATCGTATTTTCTTACATGGCAGGAGGTTGGACTGGATGGCTTTTGTTGTCTCTTCCAGCTTTGTGATTCTATGAATAAAGTAGGTTGGGAAGGAAAATTCACCTTACAATTTTTTGTTTCAAAGTGCAAGCACTAGAATTTATTTTGAGAACCCTTATTTAAACAGTAAGGCACCATAGATATACTTGCAAGAGATAATTTTACCTTTAATTCCACCTGCCAAAATACTAACTCCCTGCACTGAACAGAACCACAAAGCAAAGTAGGATAACACACTATTCAGTTTTTCAAATCTGCATGCCTGAGAGTTACTCCCAAAAAAGGGACAATGTTGTTCTGATTATTTTGTTTTGATTATTTGAGTACTTAATTTTATTTATTTATTTATTATTTCGATTTTTATTCCGTCTCTTCCGACTGGCTCGGGTCGGTTTACAGCATATCGAATTACATCATAAAACATATTAATAACCAACAAGACACATAAAACAAGCAATAAAAATATTAGTTGCTTACCTGTAACTGTAGTTCCCTGAGTGTCTTCTGTTAATATGTACTGATGTATAATCCCTGCGCCTGCGCAGACAGTTCGGAATCTTTAAAAAGATAATACCACTTTAAATGGAAGCCCCGCCCACTCCCCTTGAGTATATATAGCCAGTGGGAGGGGCTGCCACCTCAGATCCTTACTCCGCCGCAAATAGCAGCTTGAAGGACTGAGGCATGACGACAGCGGGGAGAATGGGCGGGTTTGTACATATTAACAGAAGACACTCAGGAAACTACAGTTACAGGTAAGCAACTAATATTTCCCTGTTGTGATCTTCTGTTAATATGTACTGATGTAATGGACTACCGAGCTAATAATGCGGCTGGTGGGAGTCATGCCATCACCAAGAAGAGGACCGTTCAGTCAAGAATATGACGGCATAAGACACCTCTATGCCAGTATGTGTCTGCCTTAACAGTATGTATCAACCTTGTGAACAAACAAGGGTGAACTGAGTAGACCAAGAATCTGCCTAACAGATCTTGTGGTCTTGTGAAAGAAAGCCCCTCTGAGGGGCAGTGCAGGATACCTCAGGTTTAGTGAAGCGATCCCTAACCTGCCCAGATGAGTGTGATGGTTCAACTAGTGAATCAGACAAACTGCCGAAATGGTTGAAATAACAGTAGTCGCAGAAACACTGGGAGACCACTGGCATCCTCCCGTCACTTTGGAATAGTTGAGACGACCATCTGAGCTCTGTTGCTTTAAGAATATGACCTGTCAACTTCCCAGGCATACGAAGGATGGAAAATGGGACGTCCCGGGAAAGGTCACCAAACTACTTCCTAAGCCATATAGGAGCACAATGTTATCTTGTCGAGAAATGGTACTCTCAAAACATACCACATCTTTTGACCAAAGGGCGTATGAGCTAAGAGAGTGAAGATCACTTACAAGCCTTGTTCAGGAAATGAAATTAAGGAACATGGCATTGATCAAGACGTACGCAGAAGGCCAGAGGCCGGAACTGAAACCTTGCAACAAATAAGCATAAACTCTCGGTTTCTAGACCTGAAGAGATAACAGAAAGATCTGTGTTGAAATCTCAGATATTATGAGAAAGGAAGGAAACATGAGTGGCCCTACCCGCAGAGGGCGATAAGGATTCAGATCACACAATCCAGTCGAGGAGATGACACCCCTTGATTAGGGGACAATGTCATCGGGAATGCAGCATAGCTGCAATAAATAAATGCATCGCTGTTAAATAAAGATGTAAAACAACTCCATCAAGACTAATGGTTTACAGAAGCAATCTGCATGTTTATAGAACTTCGTAAGATGCTAACGAAGGCAGTCACTCTTGGGTGCTGGTAGTATTATGTTTAGCATTCTTATTGTTAATAGTTCATAATCCGCTCTTCTCACCCCTCAGGGGACTCAGGGTGAATAGCAATGCACATATATAGGCAAACATTCAATGCCATTGACATACAACATATATAGACAGACAGTCAGAGGCAATTTAACATTCCAGAAATAAATTCAATTTATCCTCCTCACATGGTGGTGCTTAAATTTCCTACTTGACAGATGAGACTGCCTTTGGATTGCAAAGGTCGACAACGAGCTACACAAATTGGTTGAGTGCTCACCCCGATGAGGGCAGGCCTCGAACTCATGACCTTCTGGTCAGTCGAGATCTTATGAAGAGTAAACTCAGCAGTAAATTCATTGAACATAACATAACATGTCTCTAAGGAATAGGCAGAAAGAAATATAAATTTATGGTTATGCTCAAAGGACCATATGTGTATATTAGCACTGTAGCAATACACAATAACCTTATTTGTGTCCTGCCACCATCTCCTTGAAGGTGCATAGGGAGGCTCGTCATACTCCAGACATTTTAGTCATTATTGAAACTAACTTATTCTGGCCATCCTGTTGACGCGCTCTGGCGAGCAGGGTAGTCCAGGTAAATAATTTTAATTCCCAGGTTTGGTTGTAGTCCTCATTGAGGTCACAACAAGCCTGCAATGAAGGGCCCAGTTGTTGATTTAGACTAAGTTGTTGCCTCCGTTATGACCAGTCTATGTGACATGTCAACATACAATAGTGGGCGCTAGTGATACCGAGCAATATATTGCCCTTAGGTTTTACACTCCCTATCTCTCAAGTACATTGTTTAGCACCTGATACACTATATATGCTAACTGAAACAGTAGACATATCATTATTACTATGTAAGGCCCAAATAAAATTTCCCTTGACATTAAATCCAGTTGTGGCTGGGACTGTAATGGTCTTTGCATTTAAGTCAAGAGCTGGTGTCTACCATAGACACCTTTAATGTTATAAGGTTATCATGACTGCATGACTTTGGTGTTTGTTTCCATTTTAAGTCAAGAGCCGGTGTCTACCATAGACACCTGTTAGATCATGAGGCTAGCATGACTGCATGACTTTGGTGCCCGCTTCCATTTTAAAATGAAGAGCTGGTACCTTCCATAGACACCTTTAAGGTCATAAGGCTTGCATGACTGCATAACTTTGGTGCTTGCTTCCATTTCTGAGTCAAGAACCAGTGTTTTCCATAGACCTTCATGTGATGAGTCCTCCTAAGAATCTTTGTTTGCGAAGTAATGTCGAGAGTCCCATAAGTAAAGGTGATGATGACACCTGTTGTGGTTTCGATGAGGGTATAAGGGAAATTCTCTTGGTAACCAAGACATGCTCTTAGGTTTGTAGTTGGAGCCATGTCAATTTTACAGTATCTTAATACATGCCTGCTTATGCAAGGTCTCAAACACCCCAGTGCCCCCAAGAACAAGTAGACATATCATCATAATTATGTTAGGCCCAAGTAATTATTATTATTATATTACTTTACTGCGCGACTCTATTTTTTTTTAGGAGCTGTTTTTGTTCTGAGACACCTTAAAGTCATATGGCTAGCATGGATTGCGGTTACTTCTCACCAGAGCGGTACCTATTGACCTACTCATATTTACATGCTTCACAATGGCAGGCTAAATTCCTAGCACCCCAATCATGATTGATATCACCATATATGGCATACTATAAACAGTGCCATCAATAACAAGTAGGGACATCCTGTATTCACAGACTCTGGTGTCCCTCTCCATTTCCAAGACAAAGAGTCCACGTTGTCCATAGATACCTCTGCGGCCATGCGGCCAGCAGGACTGCATGGAGCATAAATAAATAGCTCTGCAAGTAAGAGCCCAAACTGGTAGGCTAAATATTTACATTGCAGAACCTAGTGGTAATGCTACTTCATTAAGGTATACCATATTATTTGTGTCTTAGGTTGTAGGGCTCATCTCCATTCTCAAGCTAAGAGCCCACGTTGTCCATAGACACCTCTGTGGTCATGCGGCCGGCATGGGTCATCCAATCCAACCCCTTGCCAAGAAATTTGCAGTAAAAATGCCTCCAACAGAAGGCCATCCCGCCTCTGGTTAGAAGCTAGCCATCTCACCCCTCCTTCTGAACTTCCTGTGAAGGTCCCTCTGTATTCCCTTCGTCGACGTCGAGGAGGAAAAGGGAGAGCGCACGCGCGCCCTCAAGATCGAGAGTGCCATCCAGATCCTTCCTCCTCTCGACGTCCTTGGGTGCAATCCAGATCCCTCCTCCTCTCGACGTCGTTGAGGGACTGGGAGAGCGTGTTCCAATTGAGGCCTTTCCCTTTCCCCTGCAGCATCGAGGGAGTGCGTGCACACTCCTTCCCGGGGGGGGGGGGGGGGGCGAGGAGGAAGAGGACCGAAGAGGAGGGAGTGGCCTCCCCGCTGAGAGAGCCAGGAAGGAGCGCCAAGGGTGGCATCGAGGCCATAGATGGCCCAACTAGAAGAGGAGGGAGTGGCCTCGAAACTGTCCTCAGCCAGCATCGAGGCCGGGCCATTGTCGGGCCCGAAAGGGTGGCATCGAGGCCATAGACGGCCCAGCGAAAACACCATTCTGGTGAGGCCAGGGGCCAGCACTAGGGCGCTCTCTGCCTCAACGAGCTGCCGGCACACGACCGAGGGGCAGCATCAAATGGAGGGCTTCTAGTTCCGGCGGGACCTCCCTTGAACCGATGGGCCCGAGCCCGACAGAGGGCCTCCATTGAGAGCCCGAGCTCGATGGAGGGCCTCCATTGAGGGCCCGAGCTCGACAGAGGGCCTCCATTGAGGGCCCGAGCTGGATTCGAGCTCGACGAGGTTTGGCTCGATGATTGGAGGAGTAGTTTAGGCTGTCAATACAGCAGTGCCGAAGCTACTGCACAGCGCAATGCCTCAGCGGGTGCCAGAGGGGTCGCCCCCTCGCCCGCATTCCAACTTTGGCTGATGCCATCTTTCCATCGTTGGAAGGCCCTTCCATGGGCCTCACTCCATCCCAGCTCTCAGGGGAGGAGTTGCTGGTGGAGGCAGGGCACACAATTCCTGCACCTCATGGTGCATGTGCCAGGTGTCGAGCGCAGGGTCGCCATTGTCCGCACTGGCGCCCGTATGTAGACATCGAGGGTCTACAGGCTTAACTTCTGAGGAGGTTGGCGGCCATCTTGGTCCTTAGTCCTCCTCTACACCAACTGTGCCGCCATCTTGGGGGCCAACTGTCAGTACAGAAGTCTTTTTTTTAACAGTTAAGATGAAGAGGATCTAATTTAATAATTAATTAATAAGTGGTGAATATAAATCCATACTGATATGGATTTATATAATTAATAATTTATTTTTTTTTGATAATAAGTTAATCAATTCATCACCAATATGAAGAATTTTAACCTTAATAAATATTTAACCTTTATAAATGGTGGTAACAAATGTTAGAATTTACTAATTAGTGAATGGTGGTACTGTCGCCATCAAAGTAAATAATTAGGTGTATATATATACACTAGCCAAATGCGACAAGTATTTAATTTTGAATAACAATTAAATAGATTAAATAAACAAAAATGAATTGTATTCAATTTTGAATAACAAGAATTAAATTAGATTAAATAGTAAAATTTAAACTAGTCAAAAAATAAATAAAAATAAATAAAAATATGAGACGATTCCTAGCTGTCGCACTTGCGGCGGAAAAAAGGATCTGAGGTGGCAGCCCCTCCCACTGGCTATATATACTCAAGGGGAGTGGGCGGGGCTTCCATTTAAAGTGGTATTATCTTTTTAAAGATTCCGAACTGTCTGCGCAGGCGCAGGGATTATACATCAGTACATATTAACAGAAGACCACGACAGGGAACCAATTCAACAATATTCTGCTATAACCAGGGTGGTCACAGATAGAAAGCAAGCCGGAACAGTGCTGTTTTACAAGCTTTCCGGAAAGCGGTAGCTCGAACTTCTGGTGGGGCAAACTGTTCCACAATTGAGGTGCTGCCACAGAGAAGGCTCTGTGTCTGGTTGACGACAGGTGGATGGTTCGCAGGGAAGGAATCTGCAGGAGATTGAGGTCTTCTGAACGAATGGATCTCTGGGGAACATATGGGGTAGGCGGTCCCTCAAGTACACAGGCCCCAGACCATGCAAGGCCTTAAAGATTAAAACCAACACTTTGAAGATGATCCGGTGCTCAATTGGCAACCAGTGCAGTCGCTGCAGAGTTGGAGTGATATGTGCCCTGGCCGGCACCCCAGCCAGGAGCCTCGCTGCTGCGTTCTGCACCAGTTTAAGCTTCCGGATTACCGACAAAGGAAGACCAATGTAAAGGGTGTTACGGTAGTCCAGCCTCGAGAGGACTGTCGCTTGGATCACCGTGGCTAGGTCATTTCCGGTGAGATAGGGCGCCAGCCGCCTAGCCTGCCGCAGGTGGAATAAGGTGGATCTGCTGACAGCGGACACCTGAGTCTCCATTATCAGCAGTGGATCTAACTGGACCCCCAGACTCTTTACTAAGTGCGACAGGTGTAGTGCCTCGCCGTCCAGAGTAGGAAGCTGGAGCCCACACCCACTTGGATGACCCAGCCAGAGGATCTCCCGTCTTAGATGGATTCACTCTCAGCCGACTGGCTCGTAGCCAACCAGTCACGGCTTCAAGGCTGTTTAGATGCTGTTTTGACTGATATGGGCCATTCTAAACATTCAATTTGTATTAGCCATGCTTTCTGTTTTTGTTTGGAAGGTGGAAATTAGGGTATATACTTAAAGATAACTGAGTCAACATTTATATGGTTGTCCTGTATCAGCATCTCAAGCCACAATACCTTATGTATATTTTATACATTCTTGCTATATATTTTTCAACATTGGGGGGTCTGCTATGTTTCCCATCACTTTTCAAAAAAATTGTATGGACACAATATTTTTCTATTGATGCACCAGGTTTGAGAGGCTTGGTGAGTTGCCCCTCTTTTAATCTTCAGAAAAGACACTAAGGTATTTTCAATTTGTTCACCTTTTAGTGTAGGCCTTTCTGTTTTTATACTGAATTTTATACTGATTGTAATAATTAGGATCTTATGAAATGTGTAAAGTGCCTTACTTTATGATAATTTTTTTAAAAAAACACAACATCAGCCTTACTGCCTTCTGTGTGATTTTGCCATCATTCAAATGAACTCAGGCCTTGGCTTTCACGGACACAAACTCCAACTGGAAGTATAAGAGAATACTACTCTTTTTAAGAATGGTGTAACACAGAATAGGAAACAGGCTTAGAATAACATTTTCATGGAGTTGTTTTTACCGATACTTTTGAATCTTTCATTTATGGTGTTGGCCCAGATAACATGAATGTTTTTACCTCTAAGAAATGCTGGGGATTGCATTCATCTAGAATCTTCTCGCAATCATTCAGAACATTTTCAATGGATTTCCGGTGAACGTCCTTCATTCGCTTCCATATCTGATACTCCTTTTCTTTCCACTTCTTCCGGCTCTCAAGATCTTCAAGCAATTGTTTCATCCTTGTTTCCAAAGCGTTACGGACTTTTTCAAATTCAGTTTTAATAATCTCCTCTTCATTCTGCATTTCTACCTGAAAACGGTATTTATACATGATAAACAATAAACATAGGTACATTAATTATTGACACCCAGTTGCTTTGCAGAGTCTGTTCAAGAATTATGGCATTAATGTTTGAAGCACATGTGTCTTTACAATGTTGTTAAACTGCAACTCTGAGGGACCGCCTTATCCCGTATAAACCCCAGAGATCGCTGCGTTCAGGAGATCAAGACCTATTAGAAATTCCCCGTTGCAGGATCTTTCGTCTGACGGCGACCAGACTTAGGGCTTTCACGATCATTGCTCCATGCTCTTCCCCTAGAGGTCCGAGCACTACGGGACCTGGTGGCCTTCTGCAGGGCCTGCAAAACTCATCTGTTTCAGCAGGCAATGGAGTTGTGTTAACTGAATTTTAATGTTGTTTTAAATTTTTTATGTTGTTACCTCTGTGAACCACCCCGAGCCTTTGGGAATGGTGGTATATAAGTTGAATGAATGAATGAATGAATAAATAACTCCCATATCTCCTAGCATAAATCTCAACATTTTAAGGCATTCACAATTCGGGTTTAAAAAATACCATGCTGCTCCTTTTGAAAGAGTTAGAATGCATGAGATTGTGATATTCACAAGAATATGCAATAGTTCAAAGCTTGCAGCATTTTCTTACATGCCCCTGGTGGCGAAATCAGTTAAACCCCTTCTGCTGGCAAGACTGCTGACTGAAAGGTCAGTGGTTCAAATCAGGGGAGCAAGGGGAGCTCCCATTTGTCAGCTTTAACTTCTCGTGTGAGGACATGAGAGAAGCCTCCCATAGGATGGTAAAACATCCGGGCGTCCCCTAGGCAACATCCTTGCAGATAGCCAATTCTCACACACCAGAAGCGACTTGCAGTTTTTCAAGTCTCTCCTGATGCGGAATAAAACAGTACATTTCTATTTATAGTTGCTGAGAATGAACAAGCATGAGTGCTTAGGCAGATTCCATACACTAGAGATTACTGAAAAATGAATCTGCATTAATCCTAAAGTAATTTACACATGCAAGACTGTGGCATACTGTTGCCTTTTCTTTATGGACAACAAATTCAGTCCAGTTTATGCTCTCACACTATCTTTAAAGTCTTCAAACACAAATGAATAGTAATAAATTAGTATTTTAAATAATGTTATCAATAATGGAATCCCATGCCTTACTGTGCACATGATTACAACCCAAGAACATATATTGATCTCAGAATTCCTCAGAGGAATACCATTTATTGCCTTCCCATTTCTCCTTAATATAGACCTTTACCAGGATAAAATTTGGAAGAAATATCTTACTGTACCTAAATGAAAGTAAAGGTAACTGAAACCATCACAAAGTGTATCCTGATTTTCCTATCTGGCTCTCTCTTTCCTTGTGTTTCTGTATTCTTAACCTTGTAAGCCCCTTGGAAAAATGAATTACCACACCCTTATTTTACATAGTACTATGTGCATAGACAGGTCTGAATCTTTATGAGTAAAATTAAGTTTATCTATCTGTTATCAGATCATGTCAAACAGCTTTCTCAATGTCAAGTGAATATGATGTACAATGAGAGGAACATTTGAGTATCATGAAAGATAAGATGCATCCTTTAAAGTAGTTGAAACTGATGTATGTAACTATGTAATTTGAATTTTTTTAAAAATAATCTTTATTAAGAATATTTTCATATATCACATAAAACAAAAGAAAAAAGCGAGATAGTATAAGTAGTAGAAGATATGAAGGTATAAGAAAAGAAGAGAGAAGACAAGAAAGTATACTACTAAAATCACAAATCAAGTCAAGAAATAGGAAAAGGGAAAAAGAGAAAAGAGCTGTAAAGTGGAAGAGAAAATAGAAAAGGAAAGATAAGATAGAAAGTGAAAAGAAAAGTTTTGACTTTCTGAGTTCTGTAGATGTGGAATCCTCCTTTTCCTTACTTATAACATCATATTTTTTCATTCTTCTGTTTCTCCTCTTGCTGTTCTTGTTTTCTTTTCATATAAGTATATTTATATTTCTATGTTTCATGTAATCTGTTACCATTGTCCAATCTGTCTCTTTTACTGGAGTCCCTTTATTTTTTGTTATTAAGTATGTCAGTCTATCCATATTCCTTATGTCTGTGACTTTCTCTAACCATCTTTCTTCATCCGGAATGTCCTTATTTTTCCACATTTTGGCATAGCAAATTCCCGCTGCAGTGTTTAACAAGAAAATAAGTTTATCAGTTTTTTTAACCAGCTTCTTGTCTGTTAAGCTTAATAGGAATGTCTCTAGCTTCAGGAGTATATTTATCTTTAGTATTTCTTGTATTTTGTCTTGTATTCTTTTCCAATATATTTTTGCCTTCTCACATGACCACCATAAGTGATAGTATGACCCTTCTATCTTCTCACACTTCCAATTCATGTTCATGTTCTTGTAACATTTCCCCAACTTTTTTGGTGTCATGTACCATCTGTAGGCTGTTTTGATCCAATTTTCTTTTAATTCTGTCGCATATGTGCATCTTATTTTCTTTCTCCAAATTTCTTCCCATTCTTCTCTTTTTATAGTCCTTCCAATATTTTCTTTCCATCTTTTCATATAATTTTGCCCTCTTTATTTTCCAGATTCCATTCTAGTATTTTTATAGATTTTTGATATTAGTTTTTGTTCTGTTTTCAATATTATGTCCCAGAAAATTTGAATTTTTTTCTTCTGCTAGTTTGAAAATGTTATTTCCTGTTTAATTGTGCAATACTTATTTTGAAAGTCGTTATGCGACATAAACCTTTTGTTTGTTGCTACTACAAACTATATTGAATTGTTTCAACAAACTATAATATATTCATTGAAAAACTATAGCAAAATGTGTTGCAGGATGTCCCACAAAACATTTTTTCCGTTTAGTAAATGTTGTCCATGTTTTTATAATAGAATCAATTAGGAAATGACATTTATAATCCAGGAACAAACATTGTGCTACATAGTGTCATAAATTGAAAATTAACAATGAAACTGAACACTCATATTTCTCCTGAGCAACACTTGACATTACAGCTAGCAAATCAATGCATGACAAACCTGGTAACAAATAATGCCCACTTTTAAACATGCACAGAATAGTTGTAGACTGAGTTTACTTGAACTAAATATTCTCTTCAGTTCTTTGTCATTGCATTAATTTCAGCTTACCTCTGCATTCGTTGATGTTGTTTCCTTCAGTAGGTTCGCTTGTAACTCTCTTATTTTCTTCAGATTGCTAAAGAAGGCCAGCTGTAAAAACAGATATTTATAACACTGTGTTATTCTGAAACTGACTGAACTTTATAATCAAACTATCTATTTTTTTCTACTGTACATGACCATCTCCTACATAAGCAGAACTTCTAAACTGGTACAGTACAACTCCCGTATCCATGCGACTGGTACCTGCAGTTTCATTTACTTGCATCTCACAAAACATGTCATCTCTTGACACTTTTAAGGTCCTCCAGAGGAATTCCGTGCAATGCTGCTGCCAGAAGTTGACCACAAAATAGTGGGGGTGGCCCTTGTGATGCTTGGAAAGAGGGCCCTCTCTAGGCATTTCTTAAATCCCCCAGCACAATTCTTTCAATAGGTTTCACGATTATCCTTGATTTTTGTTAACTGTGTTAAGTCCAGGAATAAACCCTCACAGATGCAGGGGTTGTACTGTATTCATATTTTGGAAGAAGTAGGAAGGAAGTTTTTCACTTTTACCCTGTCATTTGTTAATTTCTACAAAGACTAAGATTGGAAATTTGAAGCAGTGTTAACCTTTAAGTTGCATTATAGCCGTTAGAGCTGGTTAGCAAAGTAAATACCAAAGCTCCTGATTTGAAACACAAGCAGTCCCGAATTACAAATATTCGACTTACATCTGGCTTCAGTGACAAACAGGAGTGAGACAACAGGAAGTGAAAGGAAATCTAAGAATGGAAATTCACTCCTGTAGAGTTATAATGAGGAAACGGGTATCCTTATCATCAATTATTGTTTTCATGACAAGCCAACATTTTCAAAACCCGATTTTCACAGGGACAGAACATGAGGTGAAATCTTCTGAACAGTGGCACAGACAACAAAACAAACACCACTCTTTCCTATGCTATCCAATTTCTTTAAAAAGCACTTAAAATGTACCTTTTCCGATCTACATACAAATTCAACTTAAGAACAAATCTACAGAATCTCTCTTGTCCAAAAGCTGGGGACTGCTTGTAAATGGTATACAGCAGAGCTTTCGGAACATGTATGAAACAAGCAATAAATTACACATTTTTTTTAAAAAAAAACATAAATGAAAAGTATCCATGAAATACATTTTGCCCCATAGATTCTGATATTGCAATTTAGGTATGTGTGTCTTTTATAAGTGTTGCTTTAACCTCCAGTTTGCTAGTTTCGTAACACACTGAAACACTGTGTTGCGAAAAAAGCTGTCACCAGCACGAAATGTTTGGAAAGCTCTAGGGCAGAGGCTGAAAAATACAGACTGTTTTGCTTACTAGTTGTTATGGTCAGTGTAGATGGGGCCTAAGTGGGGGCTATGGGTTTGTAGGGGAAGAAGGAAAGAGGGAAGTACCTCCTTCCTTGGGATACATCTACACCAGACCTGCACAACCTGTGGCTCTCAAGGAGTTTTGGACGTCAGCCTAAAGAATTCCTGACCATTGGGCAAACGGATTAGGGCTACTGGGAGGTAAGAGTCCCAAACACCTGGAGGGTCACAGATTGTGTAGGCTTATTCTACACCTGGGGTCCCCAAACTAAGGCCTAAGGGATGGATGTGGCCCTCCAAGACCATTTATGTAGCTTTTTCTCTAAACATTAGAATTAGGGCCATCTTAAGTCTGAAACAGAGGCACACAACAACAAGCCTAATTAACGTAACTATCTAATCAGACAAAAGAAGGCCCACAGTCCACATGTTCTTTATTTTAAATATTGCATTGTTCCTTCATGTTTTTGGCACTACAAATAAGGTATGTGCATAGGGATTCGTTCATGATTTTTTTTCAAATTATAGTCTGGCCCCCCAACAGTCAGGGAGATCCTTGGCTTAAGTTTGAGGACCCCTGGTCTACAATGTCAAGTCAATGAAGTTTTGACAGCACTTTAACAGCCAGGGCTGAATGCTATAGAATCCTTGTTGGAAGTGACAACCTTCCTGAAGCCTTCTCTAGTAATATGTTTATCTATGATCCTATTGCTTACTGTTTTCCTGTACTTTTGTTCTGGTATGTAGTTTCCTTTACTGTATGGTCCTTGAGAAGTTATAAAAGGGGCTGCAGACCATATTATCACTTCAGACAGGCAGACTGCAGACAGACTACTGAAGACTACATTCATGCTCTTTCTCTCTCTCTCCTTCTGACTATGTGACCTATTGATGGCTGTTTTGTTGTAAGAGAGATGCCCTGGATGGATGGCACAGAGAAGTATCTGAAACTGGACTGATAAGTTTTGTACCTCTGTATGCTGAACACATGAAAGTTATGAGTAAACCAAATATGTAATTTTTATCCAAGTCTACTTCATTTTTGTCTCTTCAGTGCATGGTGTAAATGTAAAACAAATTGTTTCATGGGAGCGTATATATTTTGGGCACTGAAAACATTTCTGAAGCTCTGCTGTTTTTATGCATTGGCAAACACAGATCAGAGATAATAGATTATTCAGTCTAACAACTGAAACCATTGCCTTGCATAATTATATCTGGTTGTGTACCACAAGAGAAGATTCTACTCTAAAGGATTTTGGCTCTTTTCGGAAAGGTCATGGTTTTCTAAAAGTTATGGAACATACAACCCCTCTGTTATGTCAGCTCCATTGGCTGCCAGTCTGCTACCAAGCACAATTCAAAACACTGGTTTTAGCTTATAAAGTCCTAAATTGTTCCGGTCCAGCTTACCTGTCCGAATGTATCACCCCCTATGAACCAGCTTGGATGCCAAGATCTTCTGGGGAGGCCCTACTCTCAATCCCACCCACTTTGCAGGTGTGACTAGTGGGGACGAGAGACAGTCTTCTCAGTAGTGGCCCCATGGCTGCGGAACTCCCTCCCCAATGATATTAGATTGGCTTCTTTCCTCCTGGTTTTCAGAAAGGAAGTTAAAACCTGACTGTGGAATCAGGCATTTGGGGAGTAGCACATCCAAAGTGCAATATGCAACCATAAAGTTAAGGCAAACTTGAGACTATGACTGCGGCGTTAGATGCTATGGTTTTAATCAGTTATTCAAATGTATTTATATGGTTTCTTATGATTTTAACGTTAAATACGTTGTATATTTATTTGCTATTATGTTGCTATGTGGCACTGAATAACTGCCAAACTGGGAGCTGCTCCATCCCTTCGGGGTGGAGATAAATAAATAAATAACAATCTCCAAATAGTGTTTTCCAAAAAGGGCTGCCGTTAAAGACGGCCCGGACACTGCATTTAATAGAAAGGTCTGCAGCCACATTGTTAACAGGAGCAAATTACAGAGAGCGGTCAACCCCACTGCTTAAACAGCTCCACTGGCTACCAATAAGTTTCTGGTCCCAATACAAGATGCAGGCTATAAAGCCCTAAATGGTTCAGGACCTGCCTATCTTTGTGACTGCCTCTTCCCCTACGAACCAACACAATTTCTAAGATTATCCAGGGAGGCTCTTCTCTCTCTCCCACCCCCATCTCAGGCACGGTTGGTGGACACGAGACAAGAGAGCCTTTTCAATAGTGGCCCCCTAGCTCTGGAACACCCTCCCTAAGGAGATTAGGCTAGCACCCACCCTGTCCATCTTCTGCAAAAATGGTTGTCCATCTCTGCCTTTGACTAAACAATCCCTCAGATAGCTTGGCCCAAGCTAGGATTCAAAATCTTGTCCATGAACTTTATTATTGTTCGGTGCTTAAATTCATCATGCTCTATTCTCATATTGCCATTTATTTTCACTGTTGTCATGTGATCGATGCACTTTGTCCATCAGTCCTATCCTCCTTGTATCATGTCCTTGCATCAGTCCTCCCACCCATACCTAGAAACCGATTCTTATAGAGCTCATTGGTTGTTAGTTGATGTTTTGCTTTTATATTTTCTTATAATGTTGTTGTTTCATTCTGTTTTATGTTGCCATTATATATTTTAATGTGCTATTTTATTATGCTGTTTGGGCTCGTCCCTATTTAAGCTGCTCTGAGTCCTTTTGGGGAAATGGGAGGCAGGGTATAAAAATAAAGTTATTATAAGACATGATTCCCTAGAAACAACCCAATAATACTAGGTTATTTGGAAAGCTGCAAGGAAAAAAGATAGATGCTGCAGATGAACAGACTGTTACTGCATAGAGTTACTGCACAACCATGGTGGTTTCCCATCCAGATACTAGCAGGACTGACTCTGCGTAGCTTCTGGTAGCTGCCGGGTTTTTGTAATTAATTGCCATTAGATTGGCTTATGGTTGGCAAAAAACAAAAACAAAACCCACTACTGAGCATTTACAGCTTAATAAATACTCAGCATTTCGGTCTGTTTTAAATTGAATGTTTGTAATTGTTTTTTTTAATTGTAACTGTGTATTTTAATGTATTGTTTGGCATTTAATGGTTGCCTTTGTAAGTCACCCTGAGTCCCTCTTCGGAGGTGAGAAGGACGGGATATAAATGCTCAAATAAATAAATAATAATTAGTATTATATATTGTCGAAGGCTTTTATGGCCAGAATCACTGGGTTGTTGTAAGTTTTTCAGGGTATATGGCCATGTTCTAGAAGCATTCTCTCCTGACATTTCACCCACATCTATGACAAGCATTCTCAGAGGTTGTGAGAACTGTGGGTATTTTGGCCACTGAGGGCCTGTCTGCATTGTTTGAGGTGTTAGTGTTGCATGCTTACAACCCATTTCTAATGTTTTTGCATTTTGCAAACTTGTGTGTGGTTTGTGTGGGAGCAGTCTGAGTTTTGGCGCCAAAACTGCTCCCAGGGACCCAAGCCACGCCCCCTCTGAGTCTTGCTTGGGGGGAAAAAGGGGCCTCTCTGAGGAGAACAGACTAAGAAAGTAAAAGCAAAGGACGTGATGGCTGGAAATCTGGGTTCTTCGCTTGGACAAGCCATTCTGGTCACCAACACCCATCTGGGACCAACCTTCAAGTATACCACAGCATATCGGAAGGCTGTGGTGACACTTGTGAGGCCCCAGCATCTTCAAATCAATCTACGAACTGTTTAGGAGACTCGGGTCTCACCAAAGGGTTCGTGGATCTGAGGGCCTTAAGATTTTCGCAATCTCAAGAGCCATAGTTCGAAGACAGGGACGGTTTGGAGACCTTTAAAGAACTACAGCTCCCTCACAATTTTCGAGGCAAGTAACCATCTGTTTTCAGAGACTTTGTTTAATCCTTCTAACTAAGAAAGAAACTTTGCCACCAGGAAACTGGTCGTATTAAAATAAACCCTATTGAACTTTGCCATCCTGAGTTCAGAGCCTTATTTAAAGTCTGCTTTCAAGCCTTATCTGTCCCATAGGGAGACACCCGCGTCCCCTAAGGCCAAGACCACACGTCCACATCGGAATCAGCATAGTGGCCTTAGCGATGGCGGCATAGTTGGAAATTAGGAAAATTGGGTTCATATATCTGTGGATAGTCCAGGGTGGGAGAAAGAACTCTTGTCTGTTGGAGTTTGGTGTGAATATTTCAACTGATCACCTTGATTGGCATTTGATGGCCTACATAAGAACATAAGAACATAAGAAGAGCCATGCTGAATCGGGCCTCAGCCCATCTAGTCCAGCATTCTGTGTCACACAGTGGCCCACTAGTTGTACACAGGGATCTCTAGCAGAAAGGAGGGCAAAACCCTCACCTGCTCCCGACCCCCACAACCAGTACCCCGGGAAAATCCTGCCTGCCTCCATCAACACAGAGGTGGCACTTGGATGTCCATTTCAGTAGCTACTGATTCCCTTGGTATCCATGAATCTGTCTAATCCTGCCTTGAAGCTGTCCAGGCTGACAGCTGTCACAACCTCCTCTGGAAGTGAGTTCCATAACCCAATGACCCTCTGGGTGAAGAAATATTTCCCTTTATTAGTCCTAACTTTCCTACCTTGGAGCTTTAGGGAGTGCCCCTAGTCCTAGTGTTGGGTGACAGAGAAAATATTTTTCTTTATTCACCTTTTCTATCCCATGCATGATTTTATACACTTCGATCAAGTCACCTCTTAAACGCCGTCTTTCAAGGCTGAAAAGACCAAGGCGTTGCAACCTGATTTCATAAGGGAGCTGCTCCATCCCTTGGATCATTTTTGTTGCCCTTCTTTGTACCTTTTCCAGTTCCGTTATATCTTTCTTGAGGTGCGGTGACCAGAATTGTACACAGTACTCCAGATGTGGCCTCACCATAGATTTGTAGAGAGGCAATACAACATTTGCCGACCTATTTTCGATTCCCTTCCTGATCATGCCAAGCATAGAATTTGCTTTTTTCGCTGCTGCTGCGCACTGGGTTGACATCTTCATTGAGCTGTCCACCAAAACCCCAAGATCCCTTTCCTGGTTTGTCTCAGAAAGCTTTGATCCCATCAGTTGATCAGTGTATTTGGGGTTCTTTACCCCGATGTGCATGACTTTACACTTGTTTAGGTTAAAATGTATTTGCCACTTTGTTGGCCTGACAGTTTATAGGTGTGGCTTGCTACTACCTGGGGGAAGTCCTTTGTTGAGAGGTGATTAGCTGCCCCTGATTGTTTCTTGTCCAACAGACAAGAGTTCTTTCTCCCACCCTGGACATTGCACAGATATATAAACCCAATTTTCCTAGTTTCCAACAGACCTCGCAACCTCAGAGGATGCCTGCCATAGATGCAGGCGAAACGTCAGAAGAGAATGCTTCTGGAACATGGCCATATAGCCCGAAAAACCTACAACAACCCAAGTATTATTATTATGAGGGCCAAAAATCCTAACAGCCGTAGTTTGGTGAAGAAGAGGAGGCCAAAAGTGTCCTTGGAAAGCCACAACTCCCTCACAACTCACTTTCTCCTCCTGGTAGACGATGTCGATGAGGTTGACGGCGTGGAAGAGCCCCCGGTGCTCCTCGGAGACGCACTGCCCGCACCCGGCGCGGAGGCATATCCGGCAGAAGAGCTGCAGCGGGCGGCCCGGGTGCTTCTCGCAGGGAAGGCCCAGCGGCGGCAGCGGAGGGGCCAGCGGCGAGGAGCCCTCCGCGGGCCCCGCTTCGGCCTGGGCGCCCTGGCTGGCCCGGAAGAGCTTCACCACCTCCGCCAGGGTGGTATTCACCGGCAAGGAGGCCGCCCCGCCGTCTGGGGGCAGCGGGCAGAGCTTGCGGCAGAGCGGGCAGGGCACGGACAACGTCCCCCGCCGCCGCCGCCGCCGCCTCCTCCGTCGCTGGTCTGGGTGGCGCGGGTCGAGGCCCGCCCGGAGGCCGCGGGCGTGGTCTCGGCGGCGCTGAGGCACTCGGCCAGGCAGCGGCGGCAGAAGTTGTGCGAGCAGAGCGGGAGCGTGACGGGCTCCTCGAAGAGCGAGAGGCACACGGCGCAGGTCAAGCTCACCTCCATCCCCTCGGCACCGCCTCGGCCCTGAGGGCTCACGCACCCGTTGCCCAGGGACAGGCTTCCGGCTTCCGCTTGTAAACAAACCACACCCTTCCGCTCCCGCCGCTGTCACTCGGAATGCTTACCAGCATAACAAAGCTTTCTTCGCCCCGCCCCTTTCTCACCATTGGCGAGTCGTCCCAGAGTGGCAGCGCCCTTTGCCAATAAACATACACATTATGGATGAAAAGGGTGTGGGGAATCTTTTGGCCCCGCCCGCTTTTCAGCATTGGTGGGTCGTTCCTGATTGGCAGCGTTCTTTGCCAATAAAAATACAAAGTATGAAAGCAAGGTTTTCGGTTGCCTTTCGTCGCTCCTCCCCCTTCTCAGTATTGGTGGGCCGTTCTAGATTGACAGCACCCTTTGCCAATAAAGTACAGATTATGAATGTAAGGGTGTGGGGAGTCTTTATTCGCCCCGCCCCCTTCTCAGCATTGGTGGTTCGTTCCAGATTGACAGCGGCCTTTGCCAATAAAGTACAGATTATGAATGTAAGGCTGTGGGGAGTCTTATTCGCCCCGCCCCCTTCTCAGCATTGGTGGGTCGTTCTAGATTGACAGCACCCGTTGCTAATAAAGTACAGATTATGAATGTAAGGGTGTGGGGAGTCTTTATTCGCTCCGCCCCCTTCTCAGCATTAGTGGTTCGTTCCAGATTGACAGCGGCCTTTGCCAATAAAGTACAGAATATGAATGTAAGGCTGTGGGGAGTCTTATTCGCCCCGCCCCCTTCTCAGCATTGGTGGGTCGTTCTAGATTGACAGCACCCTTTTGCCAATAAAGTACAGATTATGAATGTAAGGGTGTGGGGAGTCTTTATTCGCTCCGCCCCCTTCTCAGCATTGGTGGTTCGTTCTAGATTGACAGCACCCTTTGCCAATAAAGTACAGATTATGAATGTAAGGCTGTGGGGAGTCTTATTCGCCCCGCCCCCTTCTCAGCATTGGTGGTTCGTTCTAGATTGACAGCACCCTTTGCCAATAAAGTACAGATTATGAATGTAAGGCTGTGGGGAGTCTTATTCGCCCCGCCCCCTTCTCTGCATTGGTGGGTCGTTCTAGATTGACAGCACCCTTTGCCAATAAAGTACAGATTATGAATGTAAGGCTGTGGGGAGTCTTATTCGCCCCGCCTCCTTCTTAGAATTGGTGGGTCGTTTCACGATTGGCAGCGCTGTCTGCCAATAAAAACGCAGCATCGCTTTCCAGTTACAGATGGAATATCCTTTACCCAGCTGTCTGAAAAGATGCAGAATCTTCCACAGCTGGGCGGCTGGAGGTCCATCTGTGCTGCAATTGGCACCACTTGAACTCATGGCTCAATGTTATGAGGAGTTGCAGAATTCTCTGGAAGGCAACCCGTCTTTTCCCCCCTCCCAGCCCAATCCACATTGGGAAAGTGACAGAGAATGCATCTACACTGCAGAATGACTTCAGTTTGACGTCAGTTTAGTCGCCATGGCTCAAAGCTATGGAATTATCAGACTTGTAATTTTACTCTCAGTTCACTAGAACTCTCAAACAACCAGCAAAAAAATTTAAAAAATGTATAATACAGTAAAACTGTGTTACATTAAGTTTAGTTTCTCTTTTGTCTTTGCTTTTAATGACTTGAATGAAGGTTTAGAGCAGTGTTTTTCAACCTTTTATGAGCCACGGCACACTTTTTACATTTACAAAATCCTGGGGCACACCACCAGCCAAAATGACACAAAATGACACTCTAACACAGTAATACATATAGTTAATATGTTTTTAAATGTATTTATACACTCAGTGTGAAACCTGGGCCTGTTTCGAGCTCACCGTCTTTTCTTTTTTCTTTTGTCCACCACTCATATTGGGGCCTTCATCTGTGTCATAATTTTGTCCAGGGCCCTGTTCAGCATTTGCATTTACCCTTCTCGAAAGCTTCTCCATCACTGTCACTCGCTTGTAGGGTTCCCATATGTCCCTTATTCTAAGGGACGTCCCTTATTTTGGCCCTAAAATTTGTGTCCCTTATTTTCAGGCCCTGTCCCTTATATTTGACTAGCAGGACAGGACTGGGCGGGGTTGACCAGAGGAAGGTGCGCGCTGTGGTTTCCACGGCAATGCCTGCCCGGGGATTCCAACTCGCAGGGCATTGGAAGGAAGAGGCGATACAGGACTTTTTCAAAGTACAGTAGACTAATTAACCATTACCCAAGGGGAATGTTGGATCATGTTGGATAAAGATAGTTTCTGGTTGCTTGAGAGTTACTCTTAAAATAGGCCTAGCTGTGCATCCCAATACTATACAATGCTGTGTATCCCATACTATACTATACTGTAGCAGCAAATTGGGAGTTATAGTGAAGCAGCCAAATTAAGGAGTTATGGAACTCCAAATACCAAGTTAACTTTACCAAGCTACCTGATCGTGCGGGCACAAGGGTGAGGAAGAACACACGGCAACTGTGAAATAGGTGAAAATCAAAAAGGTTTATTTCTGGCACCAGCTGGTGGGCTCTTGCCAGCAGAACTCGCTGCAATCAGGGGCAAAAGACCCCGTCACTTCTCATACAAAGACATTTATACCACAATGGAGTCATTTCAGTTAAGCCCACCCCTTCTTCATGGATAAAAACAATCATAATTGGCTGGTGATTACTGTTGCTTTCATGACATTTCATTAATCCAATAAACAGTGCATTTTCATTAGCATCATTAGCATCACATCTTTAAGTCACACCTCTGAATGAGAACAATAGTCAGTTATAAGTTAGTTCTTTCTCACAGTACAGCTATCAATCCTGAGTCTCTGATGTTCCCTAAGTTGAAACATTGACTTCCAGGCTCCGTGCCAGCAACGGAGGGGGTCAGACTCTCCTGCCATGCGCAGTGCTTTCATTATTCGCATTAAGTTCTCCCATAGCACAATCTGTACTGCTTTCACCCATCTAGCCTATGTTATCTCAAGTCAGGCACAGGGTGTATTAGAATGCTTCAATCACAGTGTTATTTTCATATTGCAAGTGCCTGTCTGATTCTTGGCACAGAAACCCGCATCTCAAAGCTAAACATGCATGTAGCATCACTCTCTGACTGTACTTTTTGCACGGAAAAGTACCAAACCTGCTTTATTCCAGAATTTCTCTTCTTGTAGGAAACTCATCACATGAAGTTTTCCTACACACATGTCTGGAACACCTTTTAAGAGGACCAATTTACTCTCCAGTCCCGTGGGACCACAGTTTCTCCAGTTCGGACAGCATGTACACCTTTTACTGTATCTATGGAACTCTGCACTGCCCTGGCACAACATTTGAGCAGAATGGGCAGACAGCACATTATTTATTTATTTATTTATTTATTTGTTGGGACTTCTCGACCGCCGACTCCCAGGGGCTCGCGGCGGCTCACAGAGCCAGTGGCATAGTGCCATGGGTTAAAACAACAATATAAAACAGTTAAAAACACAAATTAAAACAGGCAGTACAGTTAAAATAAGCAGCAGCAAATCTAAACAGCCAGGTGGAATCTGCGCCGGCCTACTCTCCGAAGGCCTGTCTAAACAAATGAGTTTTACAGGCCCGCCTGAACGGGAGTAGGTCACGCAAGGCTCTGGTTTCAACCGGGAGGGCGTTCCATAGCGTGGGAGCTATTACTGAGAACGCCCTCCGGCGGGTAGATGTTAGGTGGGCCAGCCTTACGGATGGAACTACTAGAAGGTTGGCCTCCTCAGACCGCAGTGATCTCGCTGGGCAATATGGGGTGAGACGGTCCCTCAGGTACGCTGGCCCCAGGCCGTGGATGGCCTTAAAGGTAAGAACCAGCACTTTGAAGGCGACCCGGTGCTCAATAGGCAGCCAGTGCAGATCCTGCAAAATTGGTGTTATATGGCAGCCTGCTGGGGTCCCAGACAGGAGCCGGGCGGCAGTGTTCTGCACCAGCTTGAGCTTCCGGATCGACGACATAGGCAGGCCAACGTAAAGCGCGTTACAGTAATCTAGCCTCGAGATGACCGTGGCTTGGATCACCGTGGCTAGATCGTTCCGGGATAGGTAGGGGGCGAGCCTCCTTGCCTGGCGGAGGTGGAAGAAGGCAGCCTTGCTGGCCATGGAGACCTGGGCCTCCATGGTCA
This sequence comes from Anolis apletophallus, assembly GCA_030556195.1. Lineage (NCBI taxonomy): Eukaryota > Metazoa > Chordata > Lepidosauria > Squamata > Anolidae > Anolis > Anolis apletophallus. Next base: position 46,818,204 of record JARBWK010000012.1, read on the forward strand.
GCTGGGAGTCCAAATGGACACCCAGGCTCTTCACTGACGGCGCTGGATGCAGCGCCGCCCGTCCAGGGTCGGAAGCCGGCCACCCACCCGCCCGGGCGACCCAGCCACAAGATCTCCGTCTTCGCGGATTCACCCTCAACCTACTGGCTCGCAGCCATCCAGTAACGGCTTCGAGGCAATGTTGGAAATTATCGGGGACGGACTCCGGCCTGCTCTCCACCCTCAGAATGAGCTGGGTGTCATCAGCGTACTGGTGACAGACCAGCCCATAACTCCGCACCAGCTGTGCAAGCGGCTGCATGTAGATGTTAAATAATAGAGGGGAGAGAATGGCCCCTGAGGGACTCACACACTAGTGGGGAGCCCTCGGAGACCACCCCGCCCCTCCTCACACGCTGAGACCGCTGGTGGAGGAAGGAGGCCAGCCATTTAAGGACCGTCCCCCCTCACTCCAGCCATGGCCAGGCGGTGGATCAAAAGATTGTGGTCGACCGTGTCAAACGCTGCCGTGAGGTCCAATAACACGAGCACAGATTAGCACAGAACATATCACCACTATGATTATCATCACAAGTGACCGCAACCAATGCAAATTCGGTAGCCAGCCCAATAAGGTACTCCAAAAATCACTTGGAGCCGAATAAGTCTTTTGTATTTCTCTAGCAACACTCTGAATCTTGTTCAGATCCAGCTCAATGTTTCCACTCTCGTTTATGAAATGACAGCATGACACGTTCAGCCACGCGCAAAGACCCCCCTCTTTTGACAGAAGATAATCTAGTGCCAACTTCTGCTGCATGGCCATTCTTGCCAAAGAATTCACCTCCACCTGCATTGATGTCATTCCATCATACGTGTCATTGGCTAAAAATTCCAAGTCATATGATAACACACACCAACTGCTTTATGTTCCAGGCCACACCCAATCTTGGCT